>CM076584.1:818209702-818726753 GCA_034641835.2 Pinus albicaulis | reverse complement strand
GTAAGATATGTCCCAAATATAAAAAGACCATGAGACCATATCAATAAACCAGCAACATAGACCATCATCGCTAGTTTTGAAGGCAGAGTGATAAACATTAATCATTTTTTTTTCACGAGAAAAAACGTTGTTTTGAATATATTATATGAAGTAAAACAGTCCATGAAGTCATTACATTTTCACATCTGAAGATTGGAACCCAAATATCCATCCGGAAATGTGGAAGTCCCACCCCAGACAGTGATAGAAAAATACCCCATGTCACATACAGGGACTTGATATTAAACCCAGTAACGGTCCGCATGGAGATTATCGACAATCCGAGAAAGCATCCAAATATGCCTGAGGCATCTATAAGAAAGTGAAATAGCAGTATGTAGAATAGTAAAGCAACAGATAGAATACCAACGTCCATTGTTCCAAATACAAATTAAAGTACCCAAAATCCATGAACAGAGAAAAACGCTAATCATGTGAGGAAGACCATCAGACCATATCAATAAACCAACAACATAGACCAACATTGCTAGTTTTGAAGGCAGAGTGATAAACATTAATCATTTTTTTTTCACAAGAGAAAAAACGCTGTTTTTAATATATTATATGAAGTAAAATAGTCCATGAAGTCATTACAACAATATAGAGACAGATGGTCTCGTAGATAAGAAAAATGATAACCGATGTTGTGATGTTTCCTTCTTTTAAGAATGTGCTGGAGGCAGGCCCTATATCTTGGCTTGCTGCTGTCCTCTTTAGTAATTCTATGTTGATTATTTCATTTCACTGATACTCTTTAACTGCTCTGATACTCTTTGACCTTTTTTCATCCTTTTATCCTTTTTATCATGATATACTGTGGTAAATAGGCAAAAATTTATGTAAGGATAATTTTTTACAAAAGTTCCATCATTTCTTCCCACCATTGAACTTATGGCACTCTGGTCCTTTGCAACTTTCTTAGTGTTTCATCAGCCTCAGTATATTTGAAGAAATTAGGCTGATTTGGGAACAAATGATTTACTTCATGCTCAAGATAAAATAAATTCTCCAATCTGTCATGAAGGTTTTTCCCTGTAAGCAATGCTGCTGTTGATGAACTGGTTGAAGAACTAGCTTGATTATCAGCATATTTGTCCAATTTTTCAACATAACTATCAAGGTCCATTAGCTTATCTTCTACAACTATAGGATTGGGCAATCCTCTATTTAACAAAATATTCAATCTTTCTCTCAAGGCAATGATTTATTCTTGCATATCTGAGCACCTTCGTTCTAAATTCTGTACCAGAGTTCTTTTAGTAAAAACTTTCTTTATTTCCAGAATTGTTCCGGTCCTGTCCTGAATACCAATTTCTGCAAGTTGATTCTTAGTCTAAGTATTCAAAAAATGTATAAGTCTATAGGCCTCTTCTGGCATATTTCCCAACTCTTGTCTTGATCTCTCAATCTCATCCAGAGCCAATTTAACTAAGTTATTCTGTTCATCCATTATCTGAATTGAGGACCAAACATCCTTTATTGATTGAATGATATTATCCCAAAGAATATCATTTATTTCTTTTAAAGGTTTCTCCAATGTGAGATCCTTTTCCAATGCTTTGAATGTTTTTTCTAATTTGTTCACTTCTCTTGTTTTATCAGCAACACTCATTTTTGAAAGATCATATTTAAGTTCTAGAGTGGCCAATTGTTCCTTTGTTTTGTGAAGCTCTATGGCCTGAATGTTCATATCTTCCATTGACTTTGTTAATTCATCAGTGTTCAAATTTGCAATGTTGCTCTGTGACAATTCTGCTGGCTGACCTGTTGTTGTTGTACCTATCACTACTCCTGCTGTAGATACTAGAATATTTGCCTGCTTATCTTTTAATGCATTCTCAAGCTCTTTTTCAGTTGCAGTAAGTTGCTCATTCAATTTTAAGAGTAAATCCATTAGTTCTTCCTCAGAATTTTGTTTGATGATTTCTGCAGTCTGTGGATGTCTTGAGGCTGGTAACTTTAATTGTTTTCTCAGAGCTGCAATATCATCATATTTTCTCTTGATCAAAGCTTCAATACCTTTCACATCTTTAGGATTATGACCCAAACCAATGATTATTTCCTCTAAAGTTTTGATTTTATTATCCTTAGCCTGGGAGGAGGCTTTTTCAAGCTGCAACTGTGTATTAGTATTATCCAAAGAATCCTACAACTTATGGGTCATCATTGATTTATCCGTCAGAGTAGAATAAATCATCTCACCTGTTTGCTTGTGTAGCTCAATTTGATCTAAAGGATGGATATCCTTTACTAAGACTTCAAAATTAGTCCTAATGTAATCTGCAGCTGTCTGAGGCTGCCGCACCTTGGGCTTCAAATGGCTCATTAACATCTTACCCTGTTGGATGTCATAAGCTGACATCAATCTTTCTTGATTTTTCTGAGCCATCTTCAAATATTGGTTGTACACTTGAAGTCTAAGTGGATCGTTCCTGGCCTTTATATTGGTGAATGTTCTTTTGATGTCCCAGGCAGTTTTTACTGGAGGTTTGAAAGAAGATATTTCTGCACTTTGTTGCCTCTGTATTCCTGTCCCACTACCTGTATCTGTTTGCTGACTGTCTTCTGTTCCCTGGCTGTCAGGGATTTCTTGAAATGATTCATCTTCTGGAAGGGGAGTTAATTTCTGCCTTTTAACATCTTGCTGTTCAGAAGAGCCACCAATAGGAGTAGTTGTTTCAGCCTCTCTCTTTTTGCCCTTTTCTATATTCAGAGGAGTTTGTAAAATAGAAATTTCTGGCTCACTGATCTGATTAGGAGGAATTTGTCCTTGACCTTGTTCTTTAGAAGTCTCTGGTTGCTCTGTCATTATGAATTTTTCAATTATTTGTATATCAGGCTCCTTTTCTTTTCCTTTAGATTCTACTGCTACTGTACTAATCTCCCGCAAATTTTGTTGTAAAGTCCTGGCTGAAGAAGATCCCTGCACCTGTCCAAAAGATTCTAGGTCAAGTATCTTTTCAAGATCTTTCATTACATTTTCAACATTGACCTGCTCACTATCATTTTCAACCAATGTCCCTTCTGTCCATTCATCCATATTAGCATATTGTTCTATTTCTGGGATTCTTTGATGGATGTATGGTGACTGCTTATTTTTCATTCTTCTATCACAGATAAAGTTGTTTGGATCATAAGGCACCCAGTAGAAACTCTTTTGTAGTCTGAGATAGTCTTCTAAAATCCTTTCGGCTTCCTTTCCAGCTTCCCTAGAGTTACAAATGAAGGGACCTAATTGGCTCTTGATCCTGAGTTGAGCCTTTTACTTTGCATTGCAAAAATTAATTATATCTGAATTATTCATCTGCCTGAAATATTCTAATGAAAAGAGTCTCATTGGGACATACTTGGGCAGTTTGAATGGGCATAATTCACATCCATATATCCTGATCTCTGTGTAGTTTTGATATAGGTACCAGTCACCTATATTGTAATGCTTTGAGAGCTGAAGGATTTTCTTGATTTCATTGTTAATTCTAGGAGGAGAGACTCCTGTCAACAAGGTAGTTGCAGGATGAACAAAAAGGTCGACAAACTCATTATAGGAATAAGGAGAATCAGAGGAATTGTGAGTAATGGCAGACCAAAAGATGACTGACCTAGGATTCCCTTTGGCATCAAGTTTCTTAACATAAAAAGGGAAATTTTCTGACTGAAAGTAAATCATGAGATGATATATGAAAGAAGAATACTTAAATACTCTCTCATTCTCAAATCTCATGAACTGATCATGGATTTTGTCAGCAATATAAGATGCAAAATCGTACTTGACAGCAGGAGGCTGTCCAGGGGTAAAAATGGATAACAATACTAGGGTTAAGTGATCAAAATACTCACTAGTATTGAAGCCCATTATGGAAGATATCATGTCTAAAATAACTCTACCCTCATCAGTAAAGAAAGCATAACCATAAGGGGGAGGGTTTTTAGGTTGATGCTCTGGTAACATGAAGGTTTGGCATAGGCGGTTTAACTCTTCATGGGATAACTTAGTATATTTCTCAAGTAATTCAACCATGGACAGGGGAGTGAGAGCTTGACCAGGTTGGAATTGTAGCATTTCATTTATGGACTGAGCAGTTATTGGGAAAAGGACATTTTGACTTGGGGATAAAACTGCTCGTTGGTTGGGATCATATTTTGCGTAGCAATAATGGATTAACTCAGGAAAAATATGGACTGAGGGGAGAAGGTACATAGGAAGATTTGATTCCCAAAGTCCAAAGATGTCAGAACCATTCAAATAATTGTCTTTGCAGCGGCAAAATATTCGAAGAGGATTCTCACTAAGACGCAAGTCCTTAATTTGAAAATCCATATCAGCTAAAGGCAAATAATCCAAGTCCTTATGAGGGGCATTGATGGGCACGACATTCAGAGCTACAGGAACTTCCATTTCTGGTTCTTGTGGATTCAGAAATGGAATTTCGGGGTTTTTGTGGAAAAGGGGCACAATTACCAGCTTTGGGAATATAATTGCAGTTCTGGGAACGAAAAAGACCAAACTGAACTTCTTTTCAGACCTTAGTGCAGAATTAAAACTAAAACCAGGATTTTTTTAGAGAGTTTAGCGGGGAATTGGAATAAATACCTGTTTACGGGAAATGAAACGTGTTTAAACAGGCGCTGGTTATGACAAAAGAACCCTGAAATACTCGGCTTCAATTCTCTTCAGCAAGGTAACGGTCAGCAAGCGTTAACAGTTGGTTTTTGAATTTTGTTGCATGGAAGACTGGCTAGCGCACGGAACAATGAAAATGACACAGACGCAATTTGTTTTATTTACAAATTCAAAAGGGTGGCGGGGAACAATGAAAATGACCCGAAAAAGATTAGGGCGAATTTGATAAGAAATTCGCGTCACAACTCTCCCTCCGTACGCCAGCCAACTTCGGACCCGAAAAAGATTAGGGCGAAATTCATTTGGTTTTCGCGTCACAAAATTGGCCGACGTCAGCAGGCTATTTTGGAACGCGAATTTGGTTTGAATTATGGTTTATCGCCGTTTGAAGTCCGGCGGGCTCGACTCAAGAGAACCGGGGTCGTGAACACTGTTCAAATATAAAAATCCCGCTTAATAAAGAGACAAGATTGTTGTGCTTTCGGAACCTGACCCGAGGATTGGACATGATTTAACAAACAAAAGGATAGCGGAACCAGACTTGCACCCGTGGTCAAGCCCTGTACCAAAACCACGAGCGGAATCACAAAAGCGGGTTGCCCATATCGCACCGCTTTTGCGGAGTAGGCGGTATTTCCTATTCGCGAGCGATTCCATAGGGAAAGCGACACGTGGCGAAGTGACCCCCGGAAAACCACCGTTTAACCCGCGCCATCGCACGTTAAAGCCCGACGTTGGAAGTCGAGCGAAATTGCCAAGAGTCGTTGATTTGGAGAAGGGCCATCGGACGGTGGTCGCACGTTGAACTTGCCCGGAGGTTAACTAAGGTGTGCGGAGGATAGCCAGGTACGATACGAGTGTTTGATTGGTTATTGATATATATAGGTGGGGCCGTAGTATAATGAAATTGTTTAATTAAACGATTAGCGGATAATTAGCATAAGTCTGGAGCGTGATTGTTGTAAGGCTGGGTGGTGAAATATAGAGCCGAAAGTTCATTACAAGTTATTTATTTAAAAAGAAACGTGGAGTATAAATACAAAGTGTTGAAAGTTAAACATTGGTTATAAGGCTTGGAGATAATATAAATTCGGGAATATAAATTAAAGTCCAACCATTGTGGATGGTATTTATTTATCAAATACTACGAATTTGATAAATAAACCCAAAGAAAGAAGAAGTCAATGAAGACCCAGGCTGGACGAAAAGAACGGGGTAAACCAAGGGAAAATGCTGATAGAGCGATTGTAGACACACCAGCTCTCCTTAGGGGTCCAATTTCAGTTTTGTTGCGTCACACGATGATCTCTCTTCTCTGGCATTTACTTGTATTGAAGATCACTATTCTAGGAATAAGGAGTTATTTTCTCCAAAAATAACCCTAGCCAAACATCGACAATGCATCAAGGATATCTTTCTATGCTTCATAAGTACATATGTTCTACTTCTAAATCATGTCTTGGAAGTGGTTGTTTTGCTGGAAATTATTCACCAGTTGGTTTCATACCAAAGTCTTTTCACATTTTCAGCATCCAATACATGAAAAAGATAATGGTTTAAAACAAAATAAATATTTGAAATTTTGCAAGAATTGTCTGGCACACTTTGAATATGAATTTTGAAGTCAAGTGCATGATGTTGTATAGGATCAAGTGTCATTTTCAATACCAAATGTTTCACAAGAAACTTCTCAACATGCTACCCTGCAGTAAGGATTAAATGACAATATTGCATCAACTATTTCCATAATAAAAGTGCACCTCTGCCATAAGACTAAACAACTACAAATGTTGTAGATCTAACAAGACCACACAATCAAATGTATTCCACAAGGCCAATACTGTATGAAAAATGAAAAAGAGTTTGCAACCAAAAATACCTTAGGCAACTAATTCAATTAGATACACCAAACCATCAGAAAAAAGGAAAACCAGCCTACTTGGCCCCAATATTTTCAACTGGGTCCTCTAATTCAACCAATAAAAAGGCCAAAACCATAGCATTGAGATACATTTCATTACACTTTCAATAACAATAAAATTTGACTCAGCCATAACCCTTTCCTTTTAGACCACTGGGTAACAAATATGTTTCCTTTCACCTTTGAGTTTTCAAATTATGCCTACCAAATATAAGACATTTAAGAGGGGGAACTAATACAACGTTAAAAAGAAAACCAGAGCACACATCTAAAATAACAACCCTCCATGAAAAATTAAAATAACACATTAAAATTTCATATAAGTGGACAAGGAAAGATCCACCGCAGTGAAGTTTCACGTGCAGGGGACCTTCCTTTAAACATAATTTTTTCTCTGACCTGCAATTTTTTTGTCACCGAGCCATCCTTGTTGAAGTACAACTCCTTTTCCATAGCTCTTGTATTAACTACCTTCTCTCTGTTGCGTAATCTCAGAGTCCCTCTTCTGCTTGAGCGATTAAAGGAAATGGGTGAAAAAACTGAAAGAGAAGACAATTGTCCGCCATAATTATCAAACATTGCACCCAACTTCTTCCCCTTTCCATTGTTACCCAATGAGGTAGATGTGGCAATTGTTGTCATACCGCCCAAAGCAGAGGCCATCTTCTCTTATGTTGAATATAGAATTACAAGATCTTCATATTAGTATGAACCTTAAAAAACATGACTCCCATTGCTAAAAACCACTTTTAAGTTGTAACATGCAAACTAAACAACTATCGCAACTTTTGGCAACTTCTGGAGCATTAAGAGAGAAACAACCAAAGATAAATACAACCACAATCCTCATTTTAATGAGACCGGACTATATATTTGCATTAAGATAATAGAAAGAAATCATGACTATATTAAGGCCACCACAAAACAATCTTTAACCAGTGTCTCTCGCAGCCTTCAGGTTGCCATGCTAGAGGTTGCATATTTTTAATTTAAATTCTAGACCTCTCATGCCCATCTATGAATGCATCCAATGGGATATCTACATCAAATGCTCCTTTATATCCCCAAAAACAAATTCCCTACTACAAGAGCACCAGTATTGATGGATCACCCCACACCATCCCACCCACTAGAAACGGTGAAAAAGGAAACCCGTGAAAACTTCTGAAATATCTCAAGATGACTATATGGGTGGTTCTTATGAATCAACCAACCATTCAGAACATGCTCATCAATCCAAACCATGAGTATTGTGTGACAATATTCAAGCAGGCACTGAATCAGATTTCTGAAGCTATGTTAGAGAAACCCTAAACTCTCACTGAAAATAGGTGAAATGTGACACCACTCAGGGATTGACATGTGCCAATTGGTACAAGTGGTAGACAATTGGCATGCTCAAACAACGAGGTGATGCAGGAATGACATGAGGGAGAAAATATCAGAAAAGCCCCAAATCTGGAGAACTAAAGCTCATCACCAACCCGAGATTGACAACTTTACATGATGTAACCTATGAAATCGTAAATGGAGAAATCATAGTAACAATAAAGTAACCTATGTAACAATAAAGTCGGATTCATCCCGGGAGTGGTAATGGGAGAAATCATAGTGAACAACAGGAAACATGCAGAGTTGCTTACAATCAAATAGATGAAAAAGCACACACAAAAAGCCTAGATAATAATCATGAACAAGCTTAATATTGAATTATGAACTGTAAAGGAACTTACAAAATGTGACATTACGAACCTAGTCAAGCGCACAAGCAAAAATATCCTGGACATGACCCTGGTTGACAAGTTGTATTGCTCATGATGCAAGAGGATTTGTACCTGCACTGCCAAGTCAATCAAAATCCATCATTATCTATACACTAAATACAAGTAATTGATGTAGTATTTTTTACTCTAAGATGCATTCTTATGATAATGTTAGAACATATGTTGAAAATGTCAAAACATACCTGAATAAGCTCCTCTTCATTTCAAGAACAACTTATTGGAGTCGCATGAACTTGGAACAAGCCTCCCACGATCTGAAAGAGTAGCAACTAAGTCAACAGTGACTTTTTTGTTGCTACACTAGATCGAGGGTGGTTTGCTCCAAGATTAAATCGCTCCAATAAATTATTCTCTACTAAACAGGGCCAACCACGTGAAGGTGGAAGCTCTTATGGCCCCTCCCCCCCGCCCTCACATCACTCTCATGAAAAAACACATACAAAAAACCTAGATAATAATCATGAAGAAGCTTAATATTGAATTATGAACTGTAAAGGAACTTACAAAATGTGACATTACGAACCTGGTCAAGCGCACAAGCAAAAATATCCTGGACATGACCCTCGTTGACAAGTTGTATTGCTCATGATGCAAGAGGATTTGTACCTGCACTGCCAAGTCAATCAAAATCCATCATTATCTATACAATAAATACAAGTAATTGATGTAGTATTTTTACTCTAAGATGCATTCTTATGATAATATTAGAACATATGTTGAAAATGTCAAAACATACCTGAATAAGCTCCTCTTCGTTTCAAGAACAATTTATTGGAGTCGCATGAACTTGGAACAAGCCTCCCACGATCTGAAAGAGTAGCAACTAAGTCAACAGTGACTTTTTTGTTGCTAAGCTGGATCGAGCGAGGTTTGCTCCAAGATTAAATCGCTCCAATAAATTATTCTCTACTAAACAGGGCCAACCACGTGAAGGTGGAAGCTCTTATGGCCCCTCCCCCCCGCCCTCACATCACTCTCAAGTCCCCAATACCCAATCTATAATTCATTTTTTACTTTCATGAGCATAAAAAAAAATATTCAATAACTAATAAAAAACAATTCAACAAAAAGTACGCAAGGAAACATTGCAATTAATGCTTGACATAAAAATAGTATGATAAATGAGTTTTTATATAACGCAAAAAACGTTCCAAGTATGGTAACATTTGTCTTATAATAATACAATATTTTACATTATCAAATTTTCTTTTTCTTCTTCCTATTTCTAAAGCTCCTAATTACATCATCAATATCATTGTGCTCTGCTCCTGTTTCATGCCTTTCGACCCGCACTGCTGACCTAGTTGCGTAGTCACGATGTCTGGTCTCATCCAGTGACGGGGCATCGCCTACAAAAACAGATAATATTAAATTTTAATTGTCATTTTTAAATATCATTGAACTAGTTCGGTAATATTAATAAAAAAAATTGCAATGAGATTATTTACCTGGTGCACCAGTTGTCGTCGCTAACCTAGTTGCGTTGTCACGATGTCTGGTCTCATCCAGTAACGGGGCATCACCTAAAAAACAGATAATATTAAATTTTAATTGTCAGTTTTTAAATATCATTGAACTAGTTTGGTAATATTAATAAAAAAAATTGCAATGAGATTATTTACCTGGTGCACCAGTTGTCGCCGTTGGGACTGTTGCCCTGTCTTCCTCTCTGGTGGTAAGATCCTCAAGGGAAACATTCTCTGTCATTTAAACAAAAAACGTTATAAGGATAACCATCAAGGTATAATTAGAAAAAATTATAAGTGGAAATTAATTACCGTCACGGCCCTCACTGATAGCAGCATTGTCGGCCTGGTCCCCACTACAATGATCAGGTTGAACGAGAGGATCATCTACATCTGGCTCTAAAACTGGGTTATTTACCTCGTCGGTAGTGTTGCTCCCCTGATTTAAACAAAGTTGTTAGACATTAAATTTATGGACGAAAACAAAAATATTGAAAGGTTAATGTTTTACCTTATCAGGCATTATAGATCTTGGGACCTGCCCCAAGCTTCTGCGACGTTCAACTACATCTTGATAGCCAAAACGGAAAGCAATATTTTTATCTTCCTCTGTAGTTATTGTTCCAAAGTCATCACCCTACATTATATATGATTGTGTATTTTTAATCATATCTGATAGGATTACAAAAACGCTGGAAGGCGATACAATTAATTATAAGATGTTTAGCTACTTAATTACAATTCTTGCAGCTAATTTCAAGTAGCCACCCTGGCCGAGCTTGTGATGGCCCTTTTTCTCAATCCTAGCTTTGGTTGCCTTTGAGGTGTCATGCAACCTAGCATCAAAAGATTGAAGTCAGATATGACGTAGCACACTTTTATTTTAGACATAAAGAAAATTAAAGCTATTGAATTAAAGTTGTAATTTACCTTGCGGGTCCAGTTGGCATTTTTCCTTCTTTCTTTGCCCTTTTCTCTTTTCCTTCATGGATGAGTGCTCTCCACTCACTCTCTGAAACTGCGAGAGGACGCTCATATCTAGGGTTAAATTTCAATTGCGTCCTATAGGTGTCCCTGGTATATTTCAAATATTTTCCTGCTACCTGAGCCACCGCTTTTCTGTCAAATGTGCCGACCCCAAAAAGGGCTTCTAGATAATCTAGAAGTTCTTTTTTCAGGTTGGAATTCTGGGAATTCCACCCTGTACGTATGGTTGGGCCAAAATTACCAACGCATGGCTCTCCAGAATCCTGTAGAACTCATTGTTTCCTACACAGAATAAAACCAAAAGAAAAAGAAGATATTATCATTAATTTAAAAATAAAAATCATGATAAATATGTTCTAGATAAAGTACATGAAATAGTTAAAATATTAAAATTTACCTGGGAGTTGTACATGCTTTATAGGGACACCCTCATCGTTCACCAACAACGTGCCATTAATGGTCACTGTGGAGCTGACACGTGTAGCTCCAGGAAACGCAATAATGTAGTTGGCCATATCAGCCTCATCATTGCCAACACGTTCAGCGGTTGGCTGGGTGTCTGCTTGGGCAAGGTGTGTTTCTTGGCTAGCACCTAAAGGAGTAGAAGGTGTATGAGAGGGTTTTTGGGCAATCTCTTGCCCTTGTGTCCCACTACCACCAACACCGGGTTCAGCAAATTCCAGAAAACACTACATACAAAAGAAATTTTTGTTAGTTTAGTCAATGTAAAAATTAAAAATCAAACTATCACAATTCATCTCATGTAGAACAAAAAAAATATCCTTTTGAATTTTTATTATTACCTGATATCTTTCTAGCTGCCTCATAAGATGTTGTATCCTCTCTTCTGTTTCAGGTGTTTGAGGCGCGTCTATCAAAGTATTAAATTCTGACCTTGCATCTCGTGCCTTTTTTTGCAACAAGAACACTAGAGATAGGGATGAAGAAAGCTCTTCCTCAAAGAGGGAATCATCAGGTGTACCATGGCTAGGTGTCTGCATATTTGAACAAAATTAATATTATTTCAATTATGTAAATAACTAAAATACCTAAAGATAGAGCAATGTTGGCACTTTACATGTTCTTCTGCTGGCCTCTTTCCGCTATCATCCCGTCTTGGGGTTGTTCCTGTACTGCCCTGATCAGTCTGCCACATTGCAATAAAATTATAAATGTAAAAACTTGAAAACAATATCTAACTTGAAAACACAAAATGAAAACTGAAATAACTTCTAATAAGACACCGGAAGACAGAGTTAGAGTTTCAAATATGCCTTGCATTGAATTCAGTCTTGGAAACATGTCATTGCACATTAAGGCACCCAAACATTCAATCCATGAATGATATATTTAAGTAGGCTTCTCCTATTCTGGGAAAACACCATACCTATAATGCATTCACTTGCATGTATAAAGGGAAAGGAAAACATGTTTTCATACAACGGTGACAAAGGCATCTTGGGGAAAGGTATCTTCACTTTTTATTTATGTTATTCACCCACACCACTCTCGTGTTTTCACTAATTCTGTTTTGTCATTTTTGGATTCAAATTAAGTTAAGGACTTAAGTATTTTTTGACCTTTCGGTGTAGTTTTATAAGTGGCATGTATGGATTTTCCATTAATTCTACACTTTTTCTCTTCATGCGCATGTTTCCCTGGAAATCAAATGCATGATTTAGTCCCATACATTTAACAAGTTGTTGAATAAAATCCATAGGAAATATCATTTTTCCTATTCAATCAAAATTTATCTCAGTTAGGGTAGGTAGGAAGGTTTTCCCTTTGTATTAATAGGGCACTTCTAGCTTGCATTTTTATTATATCTTTCAAATTTAGTGTCGTTTCAATTAGGGCATGAATTTTTGCAACTTTCAAGGTGAGAATGAACAAAGACAAATTTTTGTGATGGATGACCGTATATGACTCCATGGCCAGAGGAAAAGGCACTAATCTACTTCTTCAAATATCTATAGTTCTCATTCACCTCATACGGAGATGGTCCCTGATTTTGAGCCAAATGTTGCAGCAAAAAGTTCTCCCCCTCCATAATTTGATATTCAATGGAAATTTCTTAAATTGATGATGGGGCATGATTATGGAACATTGGCACATACATATGTAATGGAATTCCAAGATCATGATATATGTTTGCATATGTTTATGGTAATGTTCCACCAAGTCCCCTGGAGGTGGGAGCGAGGGGGTGAGGGAGCGCGGGAGCGGCCTATGCAAAAGCTCCCTACCAATTTTCAGGAAACGTGGGGGGACGTCGGGGTCATAAAAATTATAAAATTTAATATTTAAAATGTAATTATATTTTTGCAAGGAATGTATATACAGTCATCATACACTTGCATCATGAAAGATAAATCATAAATGATAAAATTACAAATCGATGAATGATGAATCATATAATTGAAACAAATTTAAAAGTTAAAAGTTAAAACACACATCATACAATCATGCATGTAAGTTTGTAAGTTTGTAACTATATAATCATTAATGTAACTACTAACAATGTACAATGAAAATAAAGTTTAAGATATCATATGACATATTATATCAAGATTCAAAATATAGTTTAAACTGAAGTTTACAACTCAAGTCTGAAACATAAAACTTAAACGCAAATAAGTTATGTCTGAAACATAAAACATAAAACATAACATATGAATATCAAATGATATCATCACAATGATAAATGAGCATAAATGCTCAAGTTAATGCCCCACTAGTCTCTGCATCCAACTTCTGCACGAATATATCAAGATCAACCATGTCACCATCTGAATCAGAATCACTTAGATTCTCAAATATGCTAAGTGGCACATCAACTTTTAACACGAAACCATAAACTAAAAGGGGCGGTGAGGGGACGTGAGGGGGCGTGAAAGGGGGTGTGAAAGGGGGTGTGTGGGGGCGTGATGGAAACGTCCCCTAGAAGTCCCTAAGACCTCGGAGCGTGAGGGGGTGAGGAATCTAGACCCCTAGGTGGGGGGGCGAGACCCCATGTAACACTGGTTTATGGAGGTGGTGGAGCAAAAAAGAGCTCAAATAGAGCTGAAATTTTTCACATAAAAAGGACTGTGGGCTTGACTAATGGTTCCATTTAAAAATGATATCTAGACAGAGAATAAGTGTAGCATGCAAACATGCATTGAAAATCCATCTGAGTTTGCATTGTATTACTTATGATGGATTCAAATTTGGGTTTCAAAATGCCAGGTTATGGCATGATTTTGTAGAGAAACCCTTAGTTGGATTCTCATGTTGGTTTAATTTATATTTTAAGTTTGTTTTGCAATCTTTGGGTGATAGTAACTCATGAACTAGGTTACCAATGTGTAATAATCATATTTCAAGAATAAAGGTGTGATTTTTTTATATGATTATTATTATCTATTAGCTACGAGTATTGACACCTAATGCCTGGAATTTTGACATCTTGATAGCATGGATAATTTCGAAAATGTTTCTAGTAATGTTAACATAATAACTATCATTACGTGTCTTCACTTTTGTCACCATAATAGACCCGTGATATGGACTCATCACACAACTTCATATGCTATGTCCCAACAAGTTCAAACTGGTTGAACCTACCTCATAGTGTGGTTATTAAGGACAAGTTGCTTGATATATAGCTCGATAGCATAGACCGCATTGCAGTTCTAAAAAGAATCCTCAAGTGTCAAAAAAACTTCACAATATGTTCTACTATAAAGCCTTTTGGGATACCTGAAATAATATATGTATCATTGATGACTTTTAAAGTATGACAAGATCTAGAGGGAAAGGAAATCAATGGAAGAGTGATCCACCAATGAGAACCTAGAATTAATCATCAGATGAGTTAGAGTCTAGGAAATTGAAACCCTATAATTTTAATTAGTGATGAAGGACATCACATAGGTAATTATATTTTCATGTAGAATAATCTGTTAATTCAAATTTAAACTACATAATATGAAAGGCATACGATAAATTTTTGCACGTAAGTCCAAACAACCTATAAAAAGGGAAAACCTTCTTTTTCCATGGGAAATAATTTACCTTTCCTTTTTCAAGACAATCTAAATCACAAAAAATATGAACTATACTGCACACATTCTTGGATAATGTGAAAGTGGAAAAAGAATACCCTACACAAGTGATGCACACATGTACATTTGAACACTAATAGATTTTTGTAGTTGAAATGCAATGCTTGTTTTCATTTAAATGTAGGGTTTTTAAAGCAGGGAGAAATAATGGCTGCCAAATTAATAAGCGTTTCTTTGGGAAAAAATTTAAATCTTGTATTGGGTGATGAAGATAATAGAGGGTATTGAATCTTGATTCTTGACATCTAGAGAGAACCCTACAGCCTAACACAATCCAATGGAATTGACCAAAAACCCAAATAGAGTCAACCCTACTATAGGAGAAAGGGCCTGCAGTAAGAACTTACCATTTTGCAAGAGCTTCAAGAGGGCTAATGTCAGTAAGAGCTCGAGGGCGCTAACGCAGGTATGGTGAATGTCAGAAACGCTAAATTGCTTAGGGATGGGTTGACCGGAAGTAATGTCGCTCAAAGAGCCGAGGCTAACCAAAGCACGTTGCTCATAAGAACCTGTGGAGAATGTCGAGGGTGAATGTTGTTCTCGCAAGAGCTCGGTAGGAGAATGTCGTAGGAGAATGTTGTTCCCAAAGAGCTCAGGTGCTAATGGCTTAGGCGGTCGTTGTTCTGCAAGAGCGGAGGGCGAATGCGCGCGTGATATCAGACGTTAATGTAGCACATATGTACATTTGAACACTAATAGATTTTTGTAGTTGAAATGCAATGCTTGTTTTCATTTAAATGTAGGGTTTTTAAAGCAGGGAGAAATAATGGCTGCCAAATTAATAAGCGTTTCTTTGGGAAAAATTTAAATCTTGTATTGGGTGATGAAGATACTAGAGGGTATTGAATCTTGATTCTTTACATCTACAGAGAACCCTACAGCCTAACACAATCCAATGGAATTGACCAAAAAAACCCAAATAGAGTCAACCCTACTATAGGAGGAAGGGCATGCAGTAAGAACTTACCATTTTGCAAGAGCTGAGGGCGAATGCTGTTCTGCAAGAGCTGAGGGTGAACGCAGAGGGCGAATACTGAGGGCAAATGCTGTTCTGCAAGAGCTGAGCGCGAATGCTAAGGGAAAATGATGTTCTGCAAGAGCTGAGCGCGAATGCTAAGGGAAAATGCTGTTCTGCAAGAGCTGAGGGCGAATGTTGTTCTGCAAGAGCGGAGGGCGAATGCGCGCGTCATATCAGACGTTAATGTAGCTATTGCGACGCATACGAAACAATAAAATCATTTTTATGTAGCGCACATATAAGTTTCAAATTTTTATGTAGCGCGCATATAAGTTTCGTATTTTTATGTGGCACGCATATAAGTTTCGTTATACCGATGGCGGAAAAAACGTCGCTATTGCGACGGGTACCTAAACGTTGCAATGGTGACACCTAGACATTGTGTCGCACTTGCGACGATTGGAGTCGTCTCAATAGCGACGCTTTGGGCCATAGTGTCGTAATTGCGACGTCTTCCTCCAAACGTCGCAATTGTGACACTTTTCTAAGTGTCGGTATTGCGACACTTTTCTATAAACGTCGGTATAGCGACGGTTTCGAGCGGGATGGAAAAAATTTGGGGAAATTTCCGACATTTGGTCAAAAGCATCGGAACCAAGTGTCGGAATTTCCACCAAATGTAGTAGTGTCATCATTGGGTAAGATTTTTTGCATTTGAGTTGAATGGTACTTCTACATCATCACATTTGATAGTATTATTGTTGGTTTCGTATAACATGCTTTTGGGAATGGATTGGTTGTATCTTCATAGGACCAAAGTGGACTATTATGAAAAATCTATTAGTGCTTGGATGACAATGGAATACATAGAGTCTTGCAAGGTAAGAAGAAAACAACATCACTTAGAATGGTAACAAATATGTAGGAAAATCGTAGTCGCGGTAAAGGGTGTATGTTATTTGCAGTGCATATTTCTAGGGAAAAGGGTAAGGAAGTTGAGTATGTGTATGTCTTGAGAATGTACCCAGTTCTACATCAATTCCAAGATGTATTTCTTGCAGATTTGTCAGATTTTCTGCCTCACATGGAAGTGTATTTGTATATTGCATTGGTACTAGGGGTAGCACTAGCATCAAAAGAACCATATAGGATGAGCACACCAAAGCTAGTAAATTTGAAGCTGCAGTTAAAGAAAATGCTTGGAAAAGGATACATTAGGCCAATTTTATCGTCATTGGGTGCACCAGTATTGTTTGTGAAGAAGAAGGATGGAACCCTCAGGTTGTGCATTGATTATAGGAAGTTGAACAAGGTGACCATTACGAACATGTATCCTGTTATCACAAAATTGCACCTGATAGGCTACTAATTAGACAAATTCATGTAACTATTTCAAACCAATATTGCAACTAAAGTTTAGCCTATTCAGTCTGAGAGGGCTCTCTCAAAGGGGTTAATGATATTTGATAAAGATGAATCTATATGGATAACTCTACTTGGAAAATAACTTGCTTGTAACATGTGTAGGTTGAAAAGAGTATAAGTCTACAATCATTGGGCTTATGGAGTCAAAAATTTTAGTAGTTCAGTGTTTCACTTGACATGGAAGCTGATGCAGGTAAGAGTTTTAGCAGAGGTAAAACACACATGAAAATATGAAATAACACAGTCAATTCATCTATAAAGGAAGTCAGAGCATTACATGAATGAATTCTAAGTATTAAAGATAAAAATCACTGCAAATGGTACACATAGAAAATATATATCAAGTAAACACTAAAACTCCATGAGAATCTTAGGTTGGTCAAGTGAAATTTCTCTGTATTACTGAAAACATTCAATTTACATAAAGCTGCAGTATTGCCAAAAAGTCTCCAACCCTTTACAAGATTGAATCTCTGCCCTTTAATAGACTTGTTACATCATGAGATGATCTGCCTCCTAGCTAGATTCATCAAAATTTTCCTAATGACACTTTGCATAACAAGAAAACATCTACTTTAATGAGAAAATGATAGCTATTCTATTTGAGAGTCCTTTTCCTAATAGGACTCAAACTGTTCATTATTACATCAACTATATTATCTCCTAATATCAGTTACATATTTGACAACTATTCCTTCACATGTTCGAATAGGGTGTTATGGAACTTTCTATCACCCAAAAATTTTCAAAACATGATTGTGTCATGTTTGTTTTTGGTCATGGTTCAAAATTGGGTTTAGAAGTCAATTTAGGATTTGGCTAAGGGTAGGTTAGATTTTTATAAGTTCAAAGGTCATCATTAAGTTCAAATAAAGTCTTTTAAAGGCCCATTCATTGTCAAAATATCCATAATTTCCATTTGGGAGTCATTCTATAAAGTTTTGGGTCAAAAATGTGCAATTAGCCAAGAATCCACGTTTTCGTAGTGACACTAGTTCAAAAAAGTTGATTTGTGCTACGAAAGTGCTAATAGTTTCGTAGCGCGAACTGGGAAAAATACAATGCGGGCACTATGAAAGTGCGGTTTCTTAACCATCTTGTCATTTGAGCTAGAAATTGTCAGAATTCGTTGGGAAATGGTAGGTTAGTGGTATGATAGGTCAGTTAATGATGAGATTTGATTTAATTATCCATGCTACAGTCATCGTTGTCATGATAGGGCATGAATGAGGCATAATTCAGTTATGAGATGACATTTCATATTAAAAATCTTGCTTAATTGGTCATACACATTTCTCTTGCCTCCATTCGAATGTCTGAGCTC
Organism: Pinus albicaulis; assembly: GCA_034641835.2. Taxonomy (NCBI): domain Eukaryota; kingdom Viridiplantae; phylum Streptophyta; class Pinopsida; order Pinales; family Pinaceae; genus Pinus; species Pinus albicaulis. The sequence goes on along the minus strand of CM076584.1, from coordinate 818,708,122 downwards.
TAAAGTGTCAAGCCAAACCTGTGGCTCTGTAATACAAATTTTTTCTTCATCCTAATCAAGCGAGGCTGATATAAACTATTCAAGAGAGGTTGTTTCATATAATCAAGTGAGGCTGTTGTTTCACATATTCAAGTGAGGCTGATAAGTTTTATGTTAAGCATGTCAGAGGAAAAGAAAGTACACAGAGGGGGACACTGCTTAAGATATGAGCCTGAAAATATGAAGGCCATAGTTGAAGACCCAGTAGTGATGGAGGTATTTAGTAGAGTAGGTTGTCTTCGGTTTTGTGAAAATATGCAGGGTTACCACACACAGGTGTCTAAAGAATTTTCCTTGCACTTTAATGGAACAACTACTAAGGTTGGGATGCTAAGTGTGCCAATTACACCAGAGATTATTGATGATGTGATAGAAATACTAAGGGGTCAAGAAACTTGGTTCAAAATTTTCAAATTTGATATGGAGCCATGCAAAGAATTCATGGAACCTGAGTATGCAGATATGGACCTCAATAACTCTATCCCTAGAAGCTGCATCAAAGACACATATGCAAAGCTGCTGCTCAACATCCAAAGATATTTTACATGTGAAGGCAGATATCATAAGGTCTACACATATCATTTCAAGCTGCTTCTGCATTTCACAGGTAATATTTCACTTGATTTTTCCTTTTACCTGCATAGGAGTCTTGCTAAAATGGCTGATAAAGTACAAGCCAAATCTGAAGGTTGTGAAACATCTTTTTTTCATCATGGTTTGATGAAGTTATTTATTTTGAATGAGCTTCAGAAGATAGGCAGGGATTGGTAATCCTTTTTGTTTATAAATGGTTTTTAGTTGGAAGCATTAACTCCTGCTAGAAGCCCTAAAACTAAAGGAACTCCATCACCACCAGTGGCAGAGTCTAGTCAACCTGTAGTTGCAAAACTAAAGCCAAGGAAACAAGTTGAGAAAAGGACAGAGTAGACAAAAGTGCTTGATACTCCAACTCCATTACCTGCAAAACAGAGGTCAAATATTTTCAAAGAGGCAAAACAGAAACAAGCTATCAACAAGGAAAAAATCAAAAGAGTAACAAGAAGCCAAGCAGTGGCATTAAAAGGAAACATAGTTGCTACAGCTACAGAGGACAGCCCAGCAATAAAGGGAAATTTAGATGACATCCTTCATGCTATTTACATAGAGGAGACACCCATTTTTCAAGTTGAGTTCATTGGAGATGATGAGCTACATAGCAAATGCATGAAAATGATAGCGGTTGAAGAACCAATAGGCCAACCAATTGTAAATGAATAATAAATACCTCAAGGAGCCTAAAATCTAGTTGGTTTATGATTAATGGATGATGAAGACATATTGGCCACAAGTTTTTTCACTTGCAGATTTCAAATTTCAAATTTGTTCAAAAATCTGCATCTACAGCAGTTTCGCAGCTCCTTTCTGTTACACCATTTTTTGGTCATCTAACCTATTATCATTAGATGAACCCAAGTACACCATGTAAGACCAATTTTACCCTAAGTAAAATTGCTTTCACTATGTGAAATAACTTAGTAAAACACCTTTATTAAGTTGTTTATGGTCTAAACAGGAAACCCCAAAAGGAAATAATAAACAAATCTATATTTATTTATATTTCTGGGTCATATTTAACCCAAAACAAGGAAACCAATTAAATAAATCCTTATTTATTTGATTATCTCCTAGGAATAAGTTATTTAAATCCTTATTTAAATAATATTCCTAGTTAAATTTGACTAAATCATTTATAAATAATTAAATATTTAATTATTTATTTAATTATATTTCCACCATTTCCTTAAAATAATAAATAAATCATTTATTTATTTATTATTTATAAATAAAGAAATTGACCCAAGTCAAAAATCATTTTCCCTCCGACAAATATAATAAAATATTCCTAAAAGGTGGTTCTAGAATTTGATTAATAATATTTTATTCATGCACCAAGTTCTAGACTGCCCTAATATTTTGTTATAAATAGAAGGGTTTTCCCATTCATTAGACACCTTTCATTGCATATTAGATCACTCTGGATCTATATTCTTGGTCTGACTTTGAGCCATTATCATTGTCACATTTTCCATCATTTGCTTTGTGAGCTCCCTTTGAGTTCTATGTTTGTCTGGGTTTTCTACACCAACAAGAGAGAGAAATTTTAGATTTGAAATGCTGAGGACTTTCAAGAACCCATCCCATTGAGGAGAATTGGAAACAACTTTCTTGTTTTCCTCTCAGGTGCCCCTTTTTAATATAAAAATTATTTCAAATATATTCTTCTTGTCTTGTCTGTTGGATGCATGGAGCAACATTTTATTTTCACTGCTTAATGTCTTTTATGCTAAGATCTGGATTTGTGCAGCTTTATTTGGATCACCTAACTGCAGATTTAAAGATATTGGCAGAAATAATTTATTGTTAGGGATATTTGTTATGTGTAGCTAAAGTGGTATTTTTCTGACAAAATATTCATACTAACACTTTCATAGCTCCTTTCATAGTGCATTTAGTGTAAAAAAGTCAGAAAGCGCTACGAAACTGCTAAAGCAAAACTCTGTTTTCTGGTTTTTAGCAGTCAATTTAAAATGAGGTTTATAAGAAAAAAGAAAGGTATTTTAAGAAACTGAGAGATGTTATTTTCAAAAACATGTCAAGTAAAAATAACCTCTCTCAATTTTCTTATATGTGTTATCAGTTTGGAGATAAAAGGATTTTTTTGAAGCCCTATTTTCAGAAATAGAATTTTCTTGTTTTACACATGTTTTTCAAATGCAGTTTTTTGACAGAAGGAGCTATATTTCAAAAAACCAAGAGATATTTTTATTCAAGACATAATTTCTGAAAAAAACCTCTTTAATTTTCCCAAAATACATCATTTATTAGGAGATATAGGCTCTGTCCCAAGACCTATTTTCAGGAAAAAATAGGAAAAATCTGCAAGAAATACCTCATGAAGGATGGAATGACTATGTTTTTCACTTAATATGTTTTTTAAATGATGGAATAAGGTTAATTTTGAATTTTTTGGCACATTTTCAATTTTCATTTTGGAAATTTTTTGACAAAACTTCCCACTCAATAGTTTCGTAGCGCAGATAGTGTAAAAAGGGAGAAAAGCACTACCCAACTGCTGTAGCAACTTTTCTTGCCCTTTTTCATCAAATTTTGAGGGGTAAAACAATGGATCAAGGACTGAAATTGATAAAGAGGATGTATTAAATGATAATGAATATAATCCTGGAGGAAAGAAATCAAAATTTTGAAAAAGTAAGGGTAAAAGAGCTGCGCTACGAAACTGTGTTGTTTTCGTAGCACAGTCTATTACAACTCATTTGAACAGTTTGAAGATGGTTTTGGAAAGCTGGAGCTCAGGGAGGATTTTTGGCAAGTGTTACTTCAATTTATAACAGCTAAGGAGCTCAAAATAATGAGTTCATGATGGTCAGAATGTTCCAAGAGTGCAAAGGACTCTTGCCTAAAAAACAGGGGATTGTTTCCTATTTTGGTGGAGGAAAGAAATATGGTCATGAAGAGTTGAAGCCTATAATACAAATTTGACCATGTGTGAATACACCTGGAAAATGATGTAATTTAGTTTAGATAAGGTTGTTATGGATAGATATAAGGATTTTGAATCCTATTTGTAATAGGACAGTTTAGTAGATTAGCTGTATTTTTGTAATAAATACCATGTCATATGGTTATGCAAGGTGTCAAGAGTCAGGAATTCGATGTATCTAGAACAAGATAAGATCATATCATGTTGTAGATGGTCTATTAAAGGCCATTGGGTCGAATTAGCAAAGGGTTGGCCATTTTTAGCAAAAGACTGTGCTTATTGTAATTGACTGGTTTTCAGCTAATACAGAGATTTCTACTTAGCCAACTTGAGATTCAGAAGGATTTCTAGTGTGTTCTTGTTCTAATTGCATATTTATATTATCCTATTGCAGTGGTGTTTGTCTATGTTACTTAGAATTCATCCTTGATGCTCTGAATTCCTATATAGATAAATTGACTCTGTTTTTTACAGTTTCACATGTGTATCTCTTGACTAAAACTCTAATATGCCTCAACTTCCATGTTAAGTAGATTTGTTGGTCTTCTAAAACTATTTTGACTCCATAAGCCCAATGTGTACTTTTTGATGTGATTTTCAACCTACATTTATCATCTATCTGATTATTACCCCACATAGAGTTAACCATCTATATTTTTATCAAAAATCATTAACCCTTAGAGAGAGCCCTCTCAAGTTGAGGAGGCTAAGCCTCAATCAAAAGCTTGGTTTGAAACAGTTACATGAGATTGATTTGATTAGCAGCTTATCATGTCTAATTTTGTGATAAAATAACTCATCACTACATGACATCTTAATTAGTCTCCTCTAAATCTGGAAACAAACCCTTCTTTTTAGGAAAACTGGTCCTTATCTTCAACGTATGGTTTGGCTAATGAGTTGTCTCTATCTCCTAGTCTTCAAGTCTTAGATAACTGCTAACAAATTCCTTTGGCCCTTTGAAAGTATCCACCTGTCCAAAACTACAAAAAAATTGTTCATAAAGCTTCAAAATAGGTATGGCAGTTTCGTAGCGTTACAAAAATTCCCTTTACCATCAACTTTTCTGATTCTTTCCTTTTGCATTGTATTCCTCATGTCTTGAGCTATCTTCCATATGATTTCCTCCTCTTATAAGTTCCCCAAAATGGTTCAAAAGGCAAAAATAAAGCTACAGTTGTTTCATAGCGTTTTGCTGGCTTCAAGCCTAGGAGACGCTACGAAACTGCTGAAAAGTGTGTTATTTACAGATTTTTGTCTAGCTTCAAAAATATGTCTACCAACTGTAAAAAATTTGTTTCCAACATTCCGTTTACATTCAAAAACATAAACCAACATCAAACTAGGAGTCTTGAGGTGTTTCTTCCTCATTGATGATGAGTTGAGCTATTGGCTCTGTTAGTATGAATCCTTTGTCAATGTGTACGAAAAAAGACCACTTTAGCTATGCATAACTAATAGCCCTAACATCAAAAGTCACTGCCAATATATTCAGATCTGCAGTTATTTGATCAAGACAAGAGCTGCAAAAAACCAGATCTATGCATAGAAAGACATTAAGCAGTAAAAAGAAGGGTTTGCTCCATATATCCAATAGACAAGACAAGAACAATTTTTGAAAGAATTTTTTTGTATTAAGGGCACCTGGGAGGAAAACAAGAAGATGTTTCCAATTCTCCTCAATGGGATGGGTTCTTGGAAGTCCTCAGCACTTCAGATCTAGCATTTCTCTCTCCTGTTGGTGTAGAAAACCCAGATAAAGATAGAACTCAAAGGGAGCTCACACAGCAAATAATGGAAAATATGACAATGATAATGGCTCAAAGTCAGACCAAGAGTTTAGATCCAGAGTGATCTAATGTGCAACAAAAGGTGAAGAATGGTAGGAAAAACCCTCCTATTTATAACAAAATATTTGGTCATTCTAGATCTTGGTGCATGATTAAAATAATATTAACCAAATCTAGATCCACCTTTTATGGAATATTTTATTATATTTGTTGGAGGGAAAAAGTATTTGACTTGGGTCAAATCCCTTTATTTGTTAATAATAAATAAATAAATGATTTATTTATCTTTTTAAGGAAGTGGTTTAAGGATAATCAAATAAATAATGATTTATTTAATTATTTGTGGGTGATTTGGTCATATTTAACAAGGAATATTATCTAAATAAGATTTAAATAATTATTCCTAGAAAATAATAAGATAAATAAATGTTTATATAATTAATTTCTTTGTTTTGGGTTAAACATGATTAGGAATAATAATTAAATTATGGTTTAATTAATTATTACATGAGGAAAATCAAACAAATATAGGTTTGTTTAATATTTCCTTTTGGGGTTTCCTGTTTAGACCATAAACAACCTAATAAATGTGGTTTATTAAGTTATTTTGCATAGTGAAAGCAATTTTACTTAGGGTAAAATTGGTCTTACATGGTGTACTTGGGTCCATCTAATGATAATAGGTTAGATGACCAAAAAATGGTGTAACAGATTGCCCCCCAGCGTGCGAGTGTCAGGAGCAAATCGTATGACCGAAGTACGTTGTAAGAACTCAATCACCAGACAACAAAAGGGAAGTCAAAGAGAGAAATGCAAGGTAGATAGTGTGCTGAAGAACTAGACCCTGAGGAGACGAGACTCGCAGGTGCAACAAGTCTCTTTTTATGAGAGGGTACCTGTGCTGAAGGCGGCGGGGGAGGCATACCTATGCCCGCCGAGACAAAGTACAAAAGAATAGTGTGTCCAGTAATCAAGGGACCGAACCATAAAATACAGCTAGCATAATCATGAGCCAGATAAAAATACAAATGAGGAATCCCACATACATGTCATTGTACTGGGATAACAACAGGATCATAATAATAATACATGATGATACAAATATAACCCAAATGCCCCTGGAAACGGGGAAGGGCTCGCAAAATCGACCATATACACAAATCAAAGAGGCGCCGCAAGTGGCTAAGGTCGAGTGGCTAAGGTCAACATCATAAAATATATGGAGCCGCATCGAAGGTCAGCAAAGGAAGAGGTCATTCCGGCGTGTGGGGGCTACTCCGCAGGCCACCCCCGCGAGGGCCGAGGGGACATCTCACAAAACCTGTGAATCACCAAAGAGTCGCCGCTGTACCACCGAACCATCAATTATAATGGATCTCAAAGCATGCCGAAAGGAGTCGAAAGAGGAAAACGTCAAAGGGGAAGAGAGATCCTTTATTCGATCCGAGGCACCGAACAAGAGTGGAAGCTGGAACCAAGGTACACCGCCCTCTAGACCTGTCTTCTGGAATGAAGGAGCTGATGTCGACAGAAGGAGGTCCGCCATAGGTGAGTCAATGAGAGATCCTCAACTAAGGCACGAGAGAAAATAGTAGAGCGACGGACAGACTAATACTAATGATGATGATGAAATGGAGGGGACTGAGTAGCGAATGGATGACTTCCCTTGTTAGAGCATGAAGGGCATGAATGACATGGCAGCGACTGACACAATATCATGAGGGATAGGGGACAGTGGGACTGAAGGCCATAATGTGCGACACAAGAGAGGGACCAAGCAATGAAGGATGGAGGACTATGGCGGGGTACAAAGGGACTCGGGATAGACTCCATGAATGCGATGATGACTCAACTTGGATGCTCTAAACAAGGGTGACTTGATGGTGCTGCCACACAGTAAAGGTCCAATGGGGGACCATGAAAACATGAGTACAAGATGGTAACTCATGACGAACATCAACACGAGCATAGATAAGTATGGAGGCCAAATGGTGCCCTTAGTATGAGTGTTGCAAGTGAAGAAATTCGATTTTGAGGAGGGTTATGGTTGAGGGGCATAGGTGCCCCCAAGCATGGTGTGGTCATGCCAAAATGTATTTAGAAAAGGGGGAATATAAACACATTTTAATGATGTGGTGCACCATTTGTTTTCGTTATGGTTATGCAGTTTTGAGAAAGGGAATGGAGGATTACCAATCTCTTTTGGTACTGCATATAGGAAGCAAATGGAATTTAAGTTTCTGGGTTGGCATACCTGGTGTCACTATCCCAAAGAGAGGAGTTGGAGATAATGAACTGATGCTCTCGTAGAAAAGCTATAGGTTGGTCAACAACAATGTCTAAGAGACGGAGTTGCTGATGTAAGATGAAGGAATGATAAGGGGTATCATCCTTAGAGCGATCTGAAGTGATATGGGACTCTAGAGGTTCTTCTAAATGTGGGAGAATAATGGTCCTAAAGTCGGCACGACCAGATACACTAGGAGAGTTGTGGAGAATTGTTTCTCTTGGGCTCTCAAATGTGGGTGCCCCCTTACCCAAACATTGGGTTTTAATGTAATGGCCACAAGGTGTATGTGGTGTGAACGCATGGGTTCGATGTAAGGGGGAATAGAGAAAGTCAGGGGTGGGGATTTTTTCCATAATGTCGTCATCGTGATAGAAGATGGGGTGACTGGTGGAAGAAACACCACCTGACATGGCGAACATACCTGAATCATCATCATGAGAAGAGAGGGTCACATGCGTGTCGACACAAGGGGTGAAAAAAGAGTAAGAACATAAAGGATCTCCCGATGTTGAGCCCAAGGTGATCACTGAAGGAAGTTCAAGCGAAACAACAGGGGAAGATTGAGATGGAATGTTCCCCGAGGGTCTCATGGATGATGATAGGTAGAAAATGCTGGATGAAGGCTCCGTCATCTTGACATCACGAGGGGGAATGTCAATGGGAGCAGTCATGTATTGTAGTTTTTCCAAAGAAAAATGCGCAAATAGGGGAGAGGTGGACTCATTGCGCTTGGCCTCGAATTGGCAGACCGCGGCTAGAGAGGTGCGGAAGTCCTCAAGGCGGGGAAAAATGTGGGTGTAATGGCCATGGAGATCACACAAAGCACAGGGGTGGTTGGTGTGAATAGTCGTGGGGTTCTTGGTCACGGTCGCGGAAGGAACAGAGGCTTTCGGGACCGTGGACTCAGGGAACGCGACATTAACCATGGGCTTGAGATGAAGCAATGCAGGACAAGTATGGGTGGCGTGACCGACAACATCACAAAAAGCACACTGGATGGTATGATGTGGAGGTCGAGGAGGGGCCGGGTTTGTTGGGCCAGCCTCGTCCTTTGATGCCCCCTTGCAAGCTTTGCCCTTCTTACCCGAAGCGGTCGTAACAGGAGGTGGTTCCTGTTGAGGTGACTGAGGCACTGTTGCAGCGGGAGAAGTCACGGGGACCGGTTGAACTAGGGTCAAAGCAATATAAGGTTTGGGTTGACTAGGTAGGGTTGCAACTGGAGGATCATGGTACCAGATCGGAATACCCAGGGTCAGGTTAGGAAGAGAGAGGGTGGCCATGATGGGGACCGAATAGACTCCGGGAGGGGGAGCCAGGAAAGGTATCTGACCCACGGGATAATGAACAGGAGGGACGACTCCGAGATGATTGAGGCCTGGGGGAACCGATCCAGGGGGATAAAGGGGTTCAGGGATACTAGCTATAGGAGAAGAGCCAGAAGGAGGAGGTCCGGATGGCAGAGATGAAGGGCTAGGAGCGGGTTGCGGTGGGCGAGGTTGAGTCTGAGGTTGTTGACTAGCTGAAGTGGGTCGCTTAAGGGCAGCCTGAGACGATTGCATCATGCAAACATTCGATAAGCTGGGATCAGAGAGATGAGGAGGGGGAAGACCAAGAAAATTTCCAAGAAGTTAGGAATCTTTGTAGACGCCGGGGGAGACACTGGTCAAGGAATCGACGGTTTGCTAATTGGCTACAGAAGAGATGGTCGTCTCAGGGGAGGTCTGAGACTTTGGCTCATGATAGGTCAACTGGTCGATGGTGACTATCTTTCCATTGTGAGGAAAAGACATCTTGCGAAAAACCGCGGATGGGACATCAGACATGGCATAGGTGTAGCTTCGCCCCAATAGAATGTTGTAGTCTAGAGGGGCGTCGATGACTTTGACGTCAACGCAAACAGTCTTACCGGCAAGGGTGATAGGACAATTACGAAAAAGGCCGATGGGCTGAGAGGCGTGGCCGTCCCACGCTCGAAGGGTGATCGTGGAAGGGGCCAAGTCAGGAGATCCGAGTTGCTTCCAAACCGAAGCGGACATCACATAGGTGGATGCCCCCTCATCAATTATACATCGAGAAACGTTAGTGTTCCAGATTTTGACTGGGATTTGGAAAGCGACGGAAGCAGGAAGAGGAGGATGTTCTGATTGATGGGCATCGAAAACAATCAATTGGTCAGCAGCAGGATCTACAGCACCCAAGGCAGATAGTAGAGCCTTCTTTTGAGAAGGGCACGACTGGAGGAGTTCCAATGTAGAAATGGTAGCGGGAGACTGCGCCAAATCATCTACTATGCTATACGACTGAGCAGCTCGACCAGAAGCAGCATTTCAGTGTAATGGTCCTTTAGGAATCTTGGTATGAACCTCAACGTTGGGTTGAGGGATAGGCAAGGGACCATTGGATGTCGAAAGAGGCTCTATAGAACCTGAAGAAGGTGACTTGGGGATAGACAGAGTGGGAGGCTTGGGGTACGGAGGGGCCCGAGTTTGAAGGTTAAGGTCGACGGTTGGAGGTGGAGCAGAGTTCATCATGAGGATCTGGTAATTGGAGGAACCAGAAGGGGAAGGTTGAGTGGCCACCTGTCCGTCAGGTGGTTGGGTAGCCACGAATCCCTATTGTGCATCCACCTGCGCTTGAGGGGGCGGTGACTGCTGTTGCAGGGGTTGAGAAGGCAAGGGAGGCGGAGGTGCTGATGCTGGAGGAGCTGGAGCACCAAACTGCGGATACGAATAATAAGGGAGTTGGGTAACAGTATGGTGAGTAGGAGGTTGGGCCAAAAGAGGAGGTATGTTGTATCCTAGATACGTGCTACCAGGAGGGGGACAAGTGCAGGAGGTGTTGCCCCCTCCCCCAGGAAAACCATAACCCATGGGAGGTTGGGAATATGGATGAGAGAGAGCTCCAACAATACCGTCGGCGGCATGAGGTGCCCCCTGTGCGTTGACACCACCGGGTCTGGGGAGATCAGGTAGAACGGTATAAACATAACCTGTCTAAGCGTAGATCAAGTCATATTTTAATGCCAGTTGGAGGGTGGCTTCTTCGGTTTGGGGAAAATGTGACGCAACATCTTTCCCGATAGGAGGCAATAGAGATCTAAGGAACCAGTCCATGTAGACACGGTCTTCGAAAGTAGGGGATTGACATAGGCTCTTTCATCGCCGCCATTCTTGGACATGATTGGATAGGCGGGTCGCAGATGATTGACAAAAAGAAGTCAAAAGTTCGATACCAGTGTCATAACGAAGGGGAAGCTGGAAGTAAGATAAAAAAGCCCGGGCAAGAGTCGCAAAGGTGGTATGAGAAGAAGGGGGATGATCAACATACCACTTAGAAGCCGCGCCTGTAAGCGTTCATTGGAACAACCGAAGATGGACAGAGTCATCGGTAATGGAGGTAGATGAACACCACATGTGGAAAGATCGGACATGATTTGAAGGATCTTCTCCAGCAAGGCCTTCAAACTTTGGGATGTCAGAAGGGAGATTTGTCGGCATAGCGGGCCAACTAGCGTCATGGTGTATAGGGTCATTTGTCAACCGGTCCAAATCAGGAAGGCTGAGGCCTACCATGAAGGGGAGCAAGGGCGCAGCCGAGGTAGTTCCTATGGAGGTTCCGCTTGTAGCAGTCCCGACATTAGGGCCGGGATTACCGCTACCATTAGGCCCTGGACCAGACATAGTGAAGGTGACAAGGGGAGAACCGGAAGTAAAAGGAGAACCCAATGAATCAGAAGAGGAGTCGGAGTGTGGACTCGGAGGAGGACTAACTCGATGACGGTGGGAAGGAGTAGGTCGATTGAGCGGAAACTGAGGGTGAAGGCCAAGAAGTGTCCGGGATATGCGCTTTGGGGGCGCAATGGTGACAACACAAACATGGCACGAGGGGAAGAAGAACGATCGACAAAGGCAGGGAGGTGCAGAATCAAGTGAATACAATGTTGAAACAAGGGCAGAAAGGTGCAGTGTCAATTGATTTTAAAGTCTTTTCCTAGCGGTGTAAACCAGGCTCTTCTTCGCTTAGGGTGAGTGTGTGGTGTGCGTTAATTTTAATTTTTAAACCCTTTTCATTTTGAGAGCAAGAGAAAAAGTGTGTTGCGTAACTAAAAATAATGCTGCAAAAAATAGTATATAATGCTGAAATAACAGAACATTAACAGCTACTAGTGCATCGATCCAACCCAAGAAGGCGGGTCTCTCAAAACTAATCTAAAAGAGGGACAAAATCTAGTCAAAACAAACTAAAAAGAGGCCAATAGATCTAGGGTCGAAAGGGACAGGGATCTAAGGGAGAAATCTGCTGAAAAGAGGTGCAGATCACAGCCAAGAGGCAGAGGCAAGGTGGCTGGAAAAAAGGAGGAAATCAGCAAAAAGCAGAAGGGGCAAGGAGGAGGCCCTAAAGGTAGATCCAAACAAATATTTAGGAGGTGATTTGAAAGGGATAAGATCTGATTAAAAGGGATCGGAAAAGGAGGTATACAATCTGAAAAAGGGATGGCTGAAAACTCTGAAAAAATAGACACTTACAGTAGCTAAAACTCTTCCACAAAAAGTGGAGGGTACTGAAGCCCTAGGGGGCTAGATTCCCACTTATTTGAGTAAAACAGAGCAAGAATAGGTCTAAACGGGCAGAGACAGAGGCTGGAAAACCTTGACAGAAGCTTCAGAAAAACACAGAAAAAATTTCAGAAAAATTCCAGAAAAAATTCCAGGTCGCAGTTTTTGACCCGTTTTTCGCTCAGGTCGCAGTTTTGGGGCTTTTTTCTGCAACCTGAAGCTCCAGGACACAGTTTTTGGGCCAAAAAGTGCGACCTACACTTCTGGCACTCTAGGCGGCAGATTTTAGAAAAAAAAAAATGTCGTCTCAGCTGCGGCTGATGTCTGTCACCTGCGCAATAGGGCCAGAAACACACGAAAGTTAAAAATTTTAATGTTTTGAGGGTTTTAAAGGTGAAAGGCACCATAAAAATAGGAAAAATAAAAAGCTGAAGATAAACCCTAGGGTTTGAAGTAGCTGGATATGCAGGAATATGAAAAACGACAGCGGTCGTAATTGAAAACCCATGTGGAGTCGCCAATTGTTAGTATGAATCCTTTGTCGATGTGTACGAAAAAAGACCACTTTAGCTACGCATAACTAATAGCCCTAACATCAAAAGTGGCTGCCAATATCTTCAGATTTGCAGTTACTTGATCAAGACAAGAGCTGCAAAAAACCAGATCTATGCATAGAAAGACATTAAGCAGTAAAAAGAAGGGTTTGCTCCATATATCCAATAGACAAGACAAGAACAATTTTTTAAAGAATTTTTTGTATTAAGGGCACCTGGGAGGAAAACAAGAAGATGTTTCCAATTCTCCTCAATGGGATGGGTTCTTGGAAGTCCTCAGCACTTCATATCTAGCATTTCTCTCTCCTGTTGGTGTAGAAAACCCAGACAAAGATAGAACTCAAAGGGAGCTCACACAGCAAATAATGGAAAATATGACAATGACAATGGCTCAAAGTTAGACCAAGAGTTTAGATCCAGAGTGATCTAATAGGCAACAAAAGGTGAAGAATGGTAGGAAAAACCCTCCTATTTATAACAAAATATTGGGTCATTCTAGATCTTGGTGCATAATTAAAATAATGTTAACCAAATCTAGATCCACTTTTTATGGAATATTTTATTATATTTGTTGAGGGAAAAAGTATTTGACTTGGGTCAAATCCCTTTATTTGTCAATAATAAATAAATAAATGATTTATTTATCTTTTTAAGGAAGTGGTTGAAGGATAATCAAATAAATAATGATTTATTTAATTATTTGTGGTTGATTTGGTCATATTTAACAAGGAATATTATCTAAATAAGATTTAAATAATTATTCCTAGAAAATAATAAGATAAATAAAGGTTTATCTAATTAATTTCTTTGTTTTGGGTTAAACATGATTAGGAATAATAATTAAATTTTGGTTTAATTAATTATTCCATGAGGAAAATCAAACAAATATAGGTTTGTTTAATATTTCCTTTTGGGGTTTCCTGTTTAGACCATAAACAACCTAATAAATGTGGTTTATTAAGTTATTTTACATAGTGAAAGCAATTTTACTTAGGGTAAAATTGGTCTTACATGGTGTACTTGGGTCCATCTAATGATAATAGGTTAGATTACCAAAAAATGGTGTAACAGGCTCCTCAACTACTGTCATTTTAAGACCTTTGTTCTCCAACTCCTCATGGATTAGCTCTAGCTGTTTTTGGAGGTCTTTAAACTGATCCTTCAGCTTCTTCTTGGTATCTTTTAAGTGCATGTTCATTCTCCTGACATGTTTCACCTCTTTCCTCAATGGCATGGTCCATTTGATTAACTGCTGTGTATTATCTAGGGTCTTGGAAACAATGTCAACTATCTCTTCCCATACCTCTTTCAAATTTTCAAATTGAACCTTTTGGAATTGTGTTTCCTTGCTTCCTTCTTCATAACTACAATTTCATGGTTAGCTAACCTTAACTATTATTCAAGGAGTTCAAACTCTGTTTTTTCAATTACTTTTACTTTTCCTTTCTTTGGCTTGCTAACTGTATATTTTTCTGCAAGAGATGAAAGATCAATAATGTCTTGTGGTGGCTTGACAGTATCAGTAGCTGGATGAACTTCTTTGCTGCTTTCAAAAAGTTTTTTAGCATGCCTTGTCATGCGATTTCTTTCTTGGAACATAAAACCTACATCTTCACCTTCAAACTCTAGATTCTTTCAGTTTTATCTTTCTTAAGTTTTTGTCCACCTTCCTCTATATCCTCAACTTGGACTATAGGAGTCTCTTCAATATCAATGGCATGTAGTATGTATTCTAAATTTCCTTTAGCTATTGTTCTATCTTCTACAGCCACTGTTTTATCTTCTAAAGCCACTGTTTAACTCCTTGTAATCCTTTTGCTTCCTTATTTACTCACAACTTGTTTTTGTTTTGCAGGTTTGATCACTTTTGATTTTTGTTTTGCAAGTGGGACATTGGGTGTATCAAAACTCTGCAATTGCTCTGTTTCCATCATGACTGGTTCACTTTTCTCTATTCTTGCTGGTTCACTTGGTTCTGCCACTAAAGGTGATGGGATACCCCTAGGTTTAAATGTTCTTGTAGGATTAAGGGTATCCAATTCAAAACCACTAACAAATAAGAAAGAAGTCCATTCTCTGCCTAGTCTTTGGAGCTCATCTAAAACAAGAAATTTTATTAAACCATGATGAAACAATGAAGTTTCAGTCTCTTCAAATTTTGCTTGGAACTTATCTGCCATTTTTTCTAAACTTCTGTGTAAATAGAAGGGCAGATCAAGAGATATCTTACCAGCAAAATGTAGGAGAATCTTGAAATGGTAAGAATAGACTTTATGGTATCTCCCTTCACAAGTGAAATATTTTTGGATGATAAGTAGCAACTTTGAGTATTTATCCTTCATGCGGCTCCTTGGAATGGCATTTGTAAGGTCCATTTCATTGTTTTCTGGCTTGATAAACTCTTTGCACTCTTCCATGTTAAATTTGAACCCTTTGAACCACTTCTCTTGTCCCCTTGGAATCCTTGTTGCTACTGCAATGACCTCTAGTGTAATGGTAAGATTCAGCATCCCAACTTTAGTAGTTGTTCCACTAAAATTTAGAGAAAATTATTTGGAAACCTATACATGGCAGGCTTGCAGTCTTTCACAAAAATATAAACATCCTGTCCTTCTGAAGACTTCTACAGTTGTTGGGTCTTCATTGATCAGATTCATATCTAAAGGCACATATCTTAGACATTGGCCACCCTTATTTGTCTTTCTTTTTTCAGCCATAGT
The DNA here is from genome assembly GCA_034641835.2 of Pinus albicaulis. NCBI lineage: Eukaryota > Viridiplantae > Streptophyta > Pinopsida > Pinales > Pinaceae > Pinus > Pinus albicaulis. The sequence continues at coordinate 818,692,632 of CM076584.1, read as the reverse complement.
TTCTTTAGTGTCCTCAGCCTCGCTTGATATTTTTCTGCCTTGCTTGATAATTCTCTGCTTGGCTTGATCATTGATCTCTGCAACCTTTTAAAATACCAGCCACATCTTTGGCTTAATGAAATGCTCTCCAGAGCTCAATATCACGCAAAGAAGGAAGGAAGAATGAAAAATGACTTAATTTGGAAATATTTTGAAGTTTGATGCCCACTTATAACACAATGATGACTCATACATGCCTAAAATAGTGATGATTACTTTAGCCCTAACCATGTACCTTGATCTTTACCCTAACTGACTCGAATGGTATCTAACTTATCCATTTAAAATTATTTTCTGACACCTAACAGCTAATTTGACATGAAAAACATGTAACCTCACTTTCGTAGTGTTCTTAGTGCATTTCTGAGTGTTTTAGCTATGAAAGTATCTGCGGTTTCATAGAAAAAAGTGAAATTTCTCAGTGTATTTCGCTACGAAACTGTGGTTTCTTGGCTAAAACGACCATCTCAGTACTAAAACCTTGGGAAATGAAAACTGTCAAAAAATTATGAGTGATGTGACATGAGAGGATTTGAAAGTGAGTGGGTTTAGACCTTAGGGTAAGCTTAATAAAAAAATTAAAAAAATTTCCTTGACCAAGTAATGAAAAATGAACCCTACAACCCTACCTTTGACACATGAACCTATATGGCTTTGTTAAATGATGCTTCTTTTTTTTGAGTGATAACATATCCATTGCCGAATATTGATGAATTGTTTGATCAATTGAAGGGAGCAACATTGTTCTCAAAGATTGATTTGAGAACATGATATCATCAGGTATGCATTAAAGAATATGACATTGAGAAGACAACTTTCTGGACCAGGTACATGAGTTTTTTGTAGTTCCTTTTGGTTTGAAAAATTCTCCAACTACATTTGTGTGTTTTAGAATAGTGTGTTGCGTCCTTATTTGGAAAATTTTATTATTGTATTCATTTATGATATATTAATATATTTTAAAAATGAATAAGATATTGTTGAACACTTAGCAGCAGTATTGGCATTGCTAAGAGAGCATCAGTTGTATCCATAGATTAGAAAATGTATTTTCTTTCAGACAGAGGTACATTACTTGGGCATGTAGTCTCCAAGGAAGGTATAGCAGTGGATTCAAATAAGATAAAGGATATCATTGAGTAGGCAACTCCTGATAATTTGGATGAGGTAAGATAATTTATAGGGTTCGTAGGGTACTACAGGAGGTTCATTATCTCGCATTTCATATCCTATAAAGTCATTTTCATGAAAAGGTAAGAAGTTTGAATGGAAAAAATATTGTTCAACAAGTTTTGAATAGTTGAAACAATTGTTAACAAATTTTCCAGTGCTAAATATTGCAGGTCCAAACAAAGAGTTTGTGGTATGCACAAATGCTTGCAAGAGAGGACTCGGTGGAGTTTTTATGCAGTAGGACATGTAGTATGTTATGAGTTATGGAAAATGAATGAGAACGAGAAGAATTATCTGACACATGATCTTGAGTTGGCAATGATAATCCATGCATTGAATACGTAGAGGCACTATCTTCTTGGTAGGAGGTTTGTACTGATGAGCCATCATATTGGATTGAGGTATCTATTTGACCAATTGAATTTGAATGCTAGGCAAGCTAGATGGTTGGCCATGATCAGTGAGTTCAAATTTGAGATCAAGTACATTAAATATAAAGAGAACATGCCGGTTGTAGATCCTCTTAGTAGGCAGATATAAGTAAACCACATAGAGGCTATGAGTTATTATGGGATAGATTTATAGGCTGGGATCTTACATGTAGATCAATAATATAACAGGTACATGGATCTCACGTACAAGTTACAAAATAATACAGGTAGAGTTACATGTGCACAAGATGTGGAATATCATCTCACAGCATATGACTTGGTTAGATTTAGGGACATGATATATGTTCCAAACAACAATGAGCTCAAGAAGACTATCTTGAGGGAGTTTCACGTGAAACTATATTCAGGTCACCCGATATATCAAAAGACATTGACAGTGGTTAAGAAGTTCTACTACTGGTCGAACTTGAAGAAAGAAGTGGCAGAGTTTGTGATGAGATGTCTGGATTTTCAACAAGTAAAGGAGGAGTGTAAGCTTCTAAGTGGTGTTGAGAAATCTAGGGCATATTAATTATGTGAATTTTCTTCTATTAGTAACTGCTTGTGAGTGATTTTTAATTATTTAGATTAGAATCTTCTTTTACTTAAGTTATTAGTGTTCTTCTTCATCTTACAACTACCAATGCATAAACCATAAAGGGAAGAGACACAAAACATAGGATATAATCTAGGGCCATAACCTCTCACTCTTTGAGAGGAAAACCTGAACAAATTCTTCTTCTTATAGAGATTCCAATTGATGAATACCAAAACCAAGATCCTTAACCTATTTTCCTCTCCAAGACCAAGAAAAAAGATCCTTTGTCAACGATATTCCATATTATACTCCTTCCTCCTTCTCGACTTCTTCTTCAACCTTGGCTTGCTTTCAACCTTCTTCCACTTCAGCTCCCTAGGAGGATTACACCATTGTTGCAACGAACTTTTCCCTTCACTGCGGAAATATACTTCTCCTCTTCTTGACCTTTACTACTTCCATATAATTTCACCTTTCTTTGCCCTTCACTGTTGCAATGTACGGGTCTGCAATTTCGTGTGTGTGGAGGTAAGATGGCCCACAAAACTATCCCAAATAAACAAAAAATCCTTTGCTGCTCTTTCTTCCTTCCTCATTGGTAACTTGGCTCCTTGAATTACCCTTGCACTTTAGATTGTGATCATTGACAATATACCTTTTAAATGAGGTCAAGCACTCATATTTATAGTTGTGTGACTCTATAATTAGCTAACATGAGTGTATGTGAGTTGGCATGTCCTTTGGAGGGTTTATGTTGTTTCCTTTTGAAGCTTACTTGAGGAGGAGAACTTTCTTGGCCTTGGAGGGTTGCTTGACATATTCACTGACTCATATACAAAAATAATATGCCCAAGAAGGGTCCTTCATACATTAAATTGACTAAATTTGACTTTATGACCAATCCGAAGGACTCACATTGGGAGTCAAACTAAAAATTAAATTCCTTACTCATGAAACCCATGAGATAAGAATTACAATAATACTTTAATTTCTCTTCTTTTCATCAATTACATAAAATCAAAATTACACACATCATTATGAAGGCCAAACCTAGTTACATTTTTCAACACTCTCTCTTAACTAGGGAGGTATTCATAATGGTAATTGGTCATTCTTAATTTGAATAATTTCTCATAAGAAGAGTCAGATTGGTAACCCATCTATATAGCAACATATCAACCAACATTGTCACATAGCAAGGCCTTGACTAACAAAACTGTAATATTCCAAAATTTTCCTACAATAATTTGGAATATTAATTTTTCTAATTTCATCTAGGAGAAGAATAAATGGGTAAGTAGGCCCATTCATGATGATAACGATCAATAAATCCCTCATAGTATGAAAGGGGATCATCTTTGGAGCTGGTTTTCACACCCTCATGTGCGAACAGGGTTATTTGCAAGTGGACAAGGTCAAGTTTGACCAAGTCAACAATGCTGCCATAGGAGGAGTGGCTTACATTGGAAGACAACGTAGTGTGAATGAGGAAGAGGATATTTGGTGGAGGAAACCCTAATGGATGGGGCCAATGGAGAAATATCTTTCACTAGTTTAAAAGGAGGGAAAGGCAACCATTGTTTCTCATGCTTTTATTATTCATCACATTGTATATTCAAACAATTGTGCATTCTTTGTTGTTTAGCAAGAATTTTCGAGGAATTCCTGTTTAGGATTCCGTATCCTTCTTGAGAGGCCTCTTGAGGGATTGTTCTTCATTTTACTCACATCTAGGCTTGAGGCCAAGCATCCTCCATCAAGACAGCTTTATTTTGTTGGGCGGATTAATCAATCTTGCGGACAAGATCGATCTCCCTAGTACCAAAAGGTAATCTAGCAACAAACAGCCAAATAAACCTATCTTTCTCTAAGCATATACGATTTACAAAAATCACTATAGAGGTGTGAAAGACTTATCGTAGGTCCAATGCTTGTTCGAAGTAGTTGTTGTCCCTCGTGCACTTGAAGGAGTTATCTTCGTAAACCTGCAATAAAAAATAAGCAAACACTAAATAGCACTTGTATAGTAAACATCGCAAATCATGCTTATCATGGTGATCAAGGAATCCATGAAATAAACAGTTAACTAACAACTTATTGAGAAAAATGAATTCATTTATATTAACTTTAAAAGAAGGAAAACCTTACAACCTCAGCCTTGATGTTGAACAGGCCTTCCTGGGGTCCGAAGTAGGAATCTCCTCTACTCCGATAAGCTCTGCACTCCTCCAACAGAGACAGATAGAGGTATGTGATCTCTCCTCACAAAAATCTCAGTTAAATGAGTCTGAATCCCAACAACACTTAACCTCAAATAATTCTAAAGCTTGAACTCCCCTTGAGGCTACCCAATGCCTCTTTTTATAGTGCAAAAGAGGAGGTTTTAGTTCCAACTATGAAGGGATAGAATCCTCCTTCAAAGGGATAAGCTCCTCACATTAAGAGGTTAGCTCCATAAGGTAAGAGATACATGAACCTCAAAAGAGCGGTTCTGCCACCGCAAGATTCTTTCTAGAGGCTTCTAGAATTTACTGAAAATGAGCTTTTTGAGTTTACTTGCACCTTTTTAATGTTTTACAGGGGTCCGCACCCATAACACAGAGAAAGTGCGTTCAGATACGCAGGAGTCATGAACATTAGGTGCGAGACCGCAGGCAAGATAAAGAGAAAGTGCGATACCAAAGTTAAGGAGATTTTTAAGAACTTTTCTCTTATTTTCAAGGCTTGACATGAGGAACTGATGTGTTAGACTTGCAAAGGAGGAAGTATGAGTGATAATGAGCTCATACAAATAGCAGAATGTCAAGATGACAATTTTTAGTGCAACAGATTGCCCCTTAAAGTGCAAAGTCCGGAATAAAGATGAAGTCAAGTCTCGTCATATATGAAGAGTGAAGTAATTTATTATTTCAAGGATCATTTTGTGGACACCCCAACTGAACCCGTAAAACATTCAATTGAATATATATATATATATATATATATATATATATATATATATATATGTACGTATTATCATCGCCGGAGGTAGGCATTCCCATACTCGATCAAAACTAACTAGAAACCGATTCAAACCGTTTCCGATACAGAATGATTTTGAATACATCATAGTATGGACATGTGTAGATACGTATGGATGTAGCCATCTCGTTTATGAATAGTCCATCGTATAAATGAATAACAAAAATTCCTCACAGCCTGCATGGTAGAAACTAGATCCAGGGTCTTGATTTCCGCTTCTCAAACCAGTACGATTCTATCCATGTGAATGAATGTGTCGAAGTCGAACATGGTAGAAACCACTTGATTACCAGCCAATGATGTAAACTATTAACAAGTGTGAGAGTAACCACCAGTAATGTCAATGGCTCTCAAAGTACTCAGTACAATCCATGAAATGTGAATGAATGAGCTGAAGTCGAACATGTCATGGAATCATTCGATCGAAGGTCAATGATGCAACCTGTCGTCGAAGGCGAGAAACCTACCATTGAGGCATGCAGATTTCAAGGTACTGACGATTTCTAGATCAACTTCCTAGATAATGAGTTGTCGTCGATAGAAAGTGATCCGTTGTAGGCAAGCCCACAACACGAAATCATAGATCAAGTTTTGAAGAAATATATTGGCAAGGACTGACTCAGGGATGGTCAAAATGGATGATAGATATTTTGCAGATGAATGGTTTATTTGAATTGTCCTCTTGAACACATAACGACACTGCAGATGGTTTGGTGACAATTGACCCAAAGCTAATACCCAGAAACCGGCTGAAAACTTTCAATATGGTTTGATTAACTGTTAGGCAAAGGATTTCCCAACCCAGGTGGACAAAAAGTGTCGTGTTCAAGAGTGGTTAACGGTTTTCTGAATAATCAAAATGTAACAAACAGGTTTGTTTTTCTCTCTTTTCCCCCACCATTTCTGGCAAGTACCTCTTTATTTTTGACAAGCTTGAGGAGGATAACATTTGCTTGTTTATAAGCTCATCCTTCGGATGAGTCCAAATTAGTTTAAGATTTGAACCCTAAGAAGGAGTGGTTCGTTCCTGTTTAAAATTGAACAAGTCATTTACTGTTAAATATTAATGAGTCCAGTATAGGAGAAACTTGGTGTTTTTCAATTTTAGGGAGTCAGAAGAAAAAACTTAAGAAAACTCCATGGGTGTACTTTTTCGTAAATTTAGTCTCTCGAGCCCGAAAAAGGATAAAATAATGCGGGAGAGAAATCTATTGACCGTAATTAGTCAACGTATACCTTTTTCGTAAATAGTCCATTTCAGTCCGTAAAAGGGGTAAACTTATACTGAAGGGACGATTATTCATTTACTTTAACGAGTTCGAATAATCAAGTACTCGAAAATCTTTTCATGTTTAGAGAGTCTGAAAAGGGCTTAAAAGAGAACTCCATAGTTTCGCTTTTTCGGTAAGTTTTAACGAGTTCAAAAAAGGGATAAAAATGTACTCATGGTTTTCACTTTTTCGTAAGTTTTAACGAGTTCGAAAAAGGGATAAAAATGTACTCCTGTGGCCGACTTTCAATTTAATTTACGAGCAGGAAAAGACGGAAAGAACTCGGCATTTTTATATGTTTTACGAGAATGAAAAATAGCAAAATGATCTCGGGATTTTCATGAGTTTAACGAGTCTTGAAAATAACCGAAATTGACTCAAGATAGGTTTCATTTTTACAAAAGCTTGAAACAGAGAAAAACTATGCTTCAGAGTAGTTTCATTTTTACACAAGCTTGAAACAGAGAGAAAACCGTGCTTGATGCCCCCCAAGCGTAACTGCTAGAGCGCATGCCCCCCCAGCTTCATTTCATTCAACTAAGTACACTAGTAATAAATAGCTGGATGGAATGAAGGTTCATTTACGAGATTATATGAAAGACCCGACCTAAAAATCGTAAGAAAATTATGCAAAAACTAAAATAACTAACCTAAATATACAACTTAACATTTACGAGATCTAGTCAAAGACTCGACTCAATTAGGGGAGGATTTGTTTCATTTTTTAATGAGTTTGACACAAGAAAAAACTATGCTCATGGCAACGTGTTTCATTTTTTTAACGAGGTTGACACAAAGAAAGGAACTATCCCCGCACTCACTGATTCATTTTTTAATGAGGTTAACACCGTAAAAGGAACTATCCCTGACCACCGATTCATTTTTTAATGAGGTTGACACCGTAAAGGAATTATCCTCGACTCACCGATTCATTTTTTAATGAGCTTGACACAGGAAAAGAACTATGCTCATGGCAACGTGTTTCATTTTTTAACGAGGTTGACACAGTAAAAGGAACTTTCCTCTCCTAAATGTTTCATTTTTTAATGAGGTTGACACAAGAAAAGAACTATCCTCGTATCTACTTTCTACAATCTACCTATATAACCTACTTATTCATTTTTTAATGAGGTTGACACAAGAAAAGAACTGTCCTCATACTTGATTCATTTTTTAATAAGGTTGACTCAGTAAAAGGAACTATCCTCTGACCAACTGATTCATTTTTTAACGAGGTTAACACAGGAAAAGAACCGTCCTCATACCTGATTCATTTTTTAACGAGGTTGACTCAGTAACAGGAACCATCCTCATAAACTACTTATTTCTAATCTATTAATCTACTCTCTACAATCTACCTACTGATTCATTTTTTAATGAGGTTGACACAGGAAAAGAACTGTCCTCATCGCCGACTGATTCATTTTTTAACGAGGTTGACACAGTAAAAGGAACTCTCCTCACCAGCCACTGATTCATTTTTTAACGAGGTTGACACAGTAAAAGGAACTCTCCTCACACTCACTGATTCATTTTTTAACGAGGTTGACACAGTAAAAGGAACTCTCCTCACACTCACTGATTCATTTTTTAACGAGGTTGACACAGTAATAGGAACTATCCTCATAAACTACTTATTTCTAATCTATTAATCTACTCTCTACAATCTACCTACTGATTCATTTTTTAATGAGGTTGACACAGGAAAAGAATTTTCCTCATACCTGATTCATTTTTTAACGAGGTTGACACAGGGAAAAGAACTATCCTCGAACCAACGGATTCATTTTTTAACGAGGTTGACACAGTAAAAGAAACTATCCTCAAACTCACTGATTCATTTTTTAACGAGGTTGACATAGTAAAAGGAACTCTCCTCACACTCACTGATTCATTTTTTAACGAGGTTGACACAGTAAAAGGAACTATCCTCGGCCACTGATTATGGCTTCCAACTGGAAGAAAGACATGTCCATGGACACACCTCGATCATGGCTTCCAAGAGTTCTTCATCAGATGGAAGAACAGTTCTATGAAAGGAAGATATGTCAAGGGACTCAAAAGGGATAAAAACATCATGTTCAAATAATCCCATAGATTTTTCCATGTCAATTATCGGATCTAAGTCAAAGGAAGACGAGCAAACAATGAGAAGCTTGCTTACATCGGTAACTAAAAGCATGGGACTAGTTGCCACATAATTAATCGGTGGCGGGGTAGATATTTGGAAAGGTATGGAGGAAGGAAGATGAGGTTCTGTCAGTCTATTCCAATCAAAGGAAAAGACCTCAGTACTTGGAGGGGGTTCTGTAGAAACAGGTGAAATGCCCCCCGGCGTAGAAGAATATGATGTAACAAGAAGAACCTGAGCGGTATGAAGTTCACTCTCTACAGGGAGAATGGGATCGACCGAATGTGAAATCGAATCGACCACTTGATCAACTAATGGATCATCAACCTAAGTGATATGAGTTTCACTCTCCAATGGAAGAGTGGGATCGACTGTACTTGAAATTAGATCAATCACTCCGTCAGTTGATGGTAGGTTGGGAGAAATTTTACGGTAACCAGTTGGAAATTCTTGCTGTGGAACAGTAAGGTTTTCCAATAATTTTGAGGCTTCATCCATGTGAGGGCAAATGTGAGTTTGATGACTCCCTTTGCATAACTTACAAGGAAACCTAAGTTTACCCTTTTTCCCAGGAACCTGACTATCACTGGTTGATGGATCAACGGAAAGTTGATGAGATTTTTCTGACCATACTTCCAAGACCTTTGGAATACCAGGACAATTGATAAGGAAGTGGTCACCCTTACAAAGCTTGCAAGGGTATTTGGGTTTATGATGCATGTTGGAGGTTTCCTCAACACAACTAACACTTACAACCATGGTTGGTTGGTTGACTTCTTTCTTATCTTGCTTCTTCTTCTTCTTCTTCCCTTTCTTCTTCTTCTTAGCCACCTGGTTACTAGCGTCAAGGCTTTTACCAAGCGAAGAGGAAGAAATGGAGGAAGAAATATTAGGCGAAGAAGGTAAAGGGTCAATAGAAGGTTGGTGATGTTGAGATGGTGAACTTTGTTGAGGTGAAGCATCCGGTTGAGGTGGAACAATTGGAGTATTTGGGGCCAACGAAGTTGAAAATAACCATATCGGTAAACCTATTGTAAATCCAGGTAATGAAAAAGTAGCCATATAAGGAGGACCAACATTTCCGAAGCAAGGAAAAGTACTAGGATTATCGTTAAGAGGGGTTCCTTGGTTGGTAAATTCCGGAACAGTTGCCATTATATTCAACTTCAGTGAATTTTATTAACAATTTAAAACTAAAATTAACAATTCACAATTCACATCTAACAATTAAAATTCACAATTCACACCTATGGTCTCTAAAAGTAAAAACAAACAAATTAACACGCGCTATCAAATCTAGGAGTCAAACCACACACAAATAGTAACTTCCCGTACTAAAAACACTAGTTGGTGATGAAATCCAACATCGTAGAATTTAATACAGAAAGGGCGGTTGGAACAGTTACCCCGACAACTTGCTTAATGAAACAGACTGGCACAAGTTTCTTCACAAAACCATCTCGAGTGAAGAGAACCCCCCAGAGAGTCCAAGTGAGTCTAGTCGACGTCTGCTCCAGGTACAGTGAGATCTTTCCTTCACCATCACCTTAGGAAATAATCTTAAGTTTATGGACACTAAGGTTACCAACAGTAACAAATACAACTGGGGGAACAGTCTACGATCCGATTCCACGCACAAGGGCAGAGTAACAAAGCTCAATCCCCTTGAAGGCTCCTTGACATGGTCAATCCGAGGTTTACCGAAAAGTGACCCTAGGCTCCTTGACAATGGTTAATCTGAGGTTTACCATTTGTAATGCACACAGATCTTCTATCTTTCCCAATGAAACAGAATTGATTGTCTCAAAGGTTCGGACATGATCTCGTGATTAACTCCTTTAAGAGAAGCTTCCCAGATTGTACCAATTACAATTGGATTTATTTCCTACCACAAGATTTATCTACTTGTTTGTTTTAGTTGCTTTGGAAAGTTAACTACAACCTATTCCAAAGCACTAATCTTGAGCTAGATTGGTGGAAAGAGCCCTAAAAATGTAAAAATTACTAGATGAATTTTATTAAGCGCTGTGTTATTTAGGCTGTTATTACTCAAAAGGGTAAATGGATATGAAACCAATGGTGTTATGACCCGACCCAAAAATGAATGCAATCGAATATGATAATGTAATATTTTCAATTCAATGAATCCTAACTAAAGTAAGGAGAGAGTTTCCATTCACTTCCAACAATGCAAAAAATTGATCACTAAGAGAAAATATAACAAATTGTCTAATGCACTAATTTCATCAAGAAAAACTAATGCAAATCAATCCCAAAACAATTTTTATATTTTTGTGTTTTTAAAACAAGCATAAAAACATCTAAATTCAAATCAAAGAAAACTGATCTAAATCTATGATTGATTTTTCAGAATGTAAACTATGCAGTTGTAATCTATGCACAATTCACTCATATTCTGAAAATGAGAATTCTAATTATGCAAATGTGATCTATGAAAGAGAATTCTCAAACACAAGATGATTCTAATGTAATCTAAGAACCAATCAAGTGGAAGTCAAGAAAATTGGGTGAGAGTTCCAAAGATCAAAAAACACTCAAAGGCGATTAACACTCATACACAATTTAGCCCCCCCCCCGGCGAATGAGGGGGAAATTTTTTTGCAAAAACAAAAGCAAAAAGATGCAAAATTGTGAAAAGACTGAGACGAACCTTCAAGTAATGACCAAAGGAAATCAAATTAAGAATTTCTCAAAAAAGAGACTCAAAACACCCAATTAACTTAATGGAGATTGATGAGATGAAGAATTGCTGAAAGAAACTCATAAACAAGGATTTTTGACAGAAAAATATAGATCTGGGTAGATGCTAAGAATCCTAAATTAAATCTAAACTAAACTGAAAGAAGAAATCTAAGTTTTTCAAGACTTTTAACAAGGTCCGCAGGTCCCAGAAGTAATAGGTGCGGTCCCGCACTGGTTACTTAAGGAAAGTGCGGAGATGCCCGCACTGTGTGTGAAGACAAAGTGCGGTCCCCTGAAAACTTCAAGAAAAACATAAAAGATTTCAAAATTTTCAAAAACAGAGAAAACCTAAGCTACCCAGGCAGATATCTATCAATCAAAAACCAGGAAAAACTTTTCCTCAAATAAAAATAAAAGAGAACAAAAAAACAACAAGTTTCTTTCCCTAGTGGAGTCGCCAATTTGTTGTACGGATTAATCAAACTTGCGGATAAGACCGATCTCCCTAGTACCAAAAAAGTAATCTAGCAACAAACAACCAAATGAAATAATATTTCTCTAAGCATATATGATTTACAAACAACACTATAGAGGTGTAAAAGACTTACCGTAGGTCCAGCGCTTGTTTGAAGTCGTTGTTGTCCCTCGTGAACTTGAAGGATTTATCTTCGTAAACCCACAGTCACAAACAAGAAAACATTAAATAACACCTGTATAGTAAATATCATAAATCATGCTTATCATAGTGATCAAGGAATCCATGAAATAAACAGTTAACTAACAGCTTATTGAGAAAAATAAATTCATTTGTATTAACTTTAAAAGAAGGAAAACCTTACAACCTTAGCCTTGATGTTGAACAAGCCTTCCCAGGGTCTGAAGCAGGAATCTCCTCTACTCTGATAAGCTCTGCACTCCTCCAACTGAGACAAATAGAGGTATGTGATCTCTCCTCACAAAAATCTCAGTTAAATGAGTCTGAATCCCAACAGCACTTAACCTCAAATAATCTAAAGCTTGAACTCCCCTTGAGGCTACCCAATGCCTCTTTTTATAGTGGAAAAGAGGAGGTTTCAGTTCCAACTATGAAGGGATAGAATCCTCCTTCAAAGGGATAAAATCCTCACATCAAGGGGTTAGCTCCATAAGGTAAGGGATACATGAACCTCAAAAGAGCAGTTCTGCCACCGCAAGATTCTTTCTAGAGGCTTCTAGAATTTACTGAAAAATGAGCTTTTTGAGTTTACTTGCGCCTTTTAATCTTTTACAGGGGTCCGCACCCATAACACAGAGAAAGTGTGTTTAGGTACGCAGGAGTTATGAACATAAGGTGCGGGACCGCAGGCAAGATATAGAGAAAGTATGATACCAAAGTTAAGGAGATTTTAAAATTTTTCTCTTGTTTTCAAGGCTTGACATGAGGAACTGATATGTTAACTGCAAAGGAGCAAGTATGAGTAATAATAAACTCAGCCACGTTAGAATGTCAAGATAAAATTTTTAGTGTAACATTTCTCATAGCTATAATGTTGTGTTGTTGGGTGTTGCAGTGAGGGTTCACTACACCACCTCCATCAGCTATGTTTTAGAGGAGGAGTCTCTCTTCTCTTTGGTAGATCATATTGGAGGCATTCCAAAGCTTATTTTATACTTTGGCATCAACGCCAACTCATTCCCTATCCCTACAGTGAAGTTTCATTCAGTGACTGTGTTATTTTAGTGGAGTACTTGCATTGGGGATTTGCAAATATATTTGGAGGGTGAGATCTTAGGTGAGAGGATTAGCCTTTCATTCTAGAGATCCATTGGATGAGATATTTTCACTGGTTGCAGCATATTTAGTCTCCTCCATCCAATTCTATTTCTGATTTGCAGCTGCTACCCAGCAACTTCGGCATTTTGCACATTGTGTATTTTACAGCCAATCCTTCCAGGATTGACATGAGGTAGCCTTTGGGAGATGAGATATTCATCCCCAATGTTATATTGAGCCATTTATTGATATATCTATGTATTTGACATATGTAGCATGTAGTTTCTCTATAAAACTACGTTTTCATAGCTTGAATAGACATGTGTAGCAATGGTTTTATCATATTTCTTGTACTTGTTTCTTGAGGCTGCGCATTGCTTGTCTTGAGTGACCTTTTTCCCCAAGATCTTGTATTCAATTTTTGCTGCTATTATTTAATGAGATGGATATAGTTTTCTCTCACATTTCTATGAGTTGATTGTTGTTGTTGCTCCATTATTGTGTTTTCATATTGCTGGGTCTCCAACTTTAGAATATCTTGAGATATTCTCATTGTTGTAGCATTTTCCTAATTTGGAATATTACAGTGGTATCAAAGCATGATCTCTAGCTCAGCCGGTGGATCTCAGCTATCATGCTATCAAGGAGAGAGAAGATGAAGACTCCATTTTGTGGAGAGAAAAATGAAGATAAGCTCACAAAGCTTCTTCCAAGATCTATACAGAGCATTCATGAAGAATTTGAGAAGATAAGGAGGGAGATATGTACAAGATCTCCAAGAGGATTTGAAACTGAGTCAAACTCTAGATTTTCATGTAGGGAATGTGAGCATGTAGTCACACCCTATGATGTACAGATATTCATATGGCTATTTTTTCCATAAGGAAGAAAGAAGAAGGAGGAATGCCGAAGAAAGGAACTCTTAGTGGTTTCTTGTATTAGTATGAATCTCAAACTCATAATTTTAGAGATCATATTACCTTTCTAAATTTTTGCAAGATCATGGTGAGAAGGAGCAAGAAACATGATATTGATATATCTCTTCTATCTATATTTGATGGTTCCCCTACTTGTTTAAGCAGGGCTTAGGTGGAAGATCTAGACACCTTTCTGCAGCAGCATCAAATTTCCGAGGATGAAGCCATCAGAATAGCAGTGCTGCACTTTGGAGGTAAGGTCTATGCATGGTGGTTATTTGAGTCATTTAATTTGAAAAATGAAAATACCTATTTCTATGAAATGTTCATTAGAACTTTGATGAAGAGATTTGGTAGGAGGAATTCTGAAACACATGTGGAAAGAACAAACACATTCAAACAAACAAAACCCTTGCATGTGATGAAGGAAACGATAGACTCAGAATCATTTTAGAAAACCATGAAGGAGGCTGATATATTGCATGATACTTTATTGGAGGCAAGACCTTCATCTTGCATTTTGGCACAAGGAGGCATAGAGATCTCTTTTCCAAAAGAGGATCCAAACATTGGAGGGTTGCCCAATTATGTTGAGGAAGCTGAGGGAAACAGTGTTGTCATTTCTAGAGTTGATCTAGTACCTCATGTAGAGGAAGGAGGAGCTCTTGTTCCAACTAGAGGGATTCTTGTAGCTTTGCAAGGAAGTCCCCAGGATCTCATACATGGAGGTCCAAGCACAATTAGTGAGTAGCATGATTGTGCAGCATTGCAGCTAGAAGGAGAAGGAAGGGAGGAAGAGCAGCAACATGTGATGAGAGGCACACACCCTTCTCTATTTTAGAGAGCTAGTGCAAGGAAGAGGCAGAATGTATTGCACTATGAGAGCAAGGGCAAGGTGGCCCAACCATATGTAAAGTCCACTCTTGACATTGATGTCTCACTGCATAGAGGCATTCCACTAGGGAGGCCACCAGATTTGTCATTGATGAAAGACATCTTGTATTTGAACTCACTGCTCTTGGATTTTGGAGAGTTGAAGAGTTTGTAGGAGAAATTTGGCATGGGGGATGTCAAAGTAGTAGACAAAAGCAGGAGGAGAGATTCACATGCCAGATCACCAACACTGTCTCTTAGGAGGATTGAAACTTATTGGAGGTCTCAGCTCTTAGTAGAGTACTCCAAGGATCTTGATGCATGCATGATTATTGATGACCCGGATGGAGATGATAGATACATGGTAGATGATATGGTCATCTATTCACATGAAAGAGTCTCCTTGACTAGAGATTCTAGTCTCAAGGAGAAGTTGTTGCATGCAGCACAGGAGGACTTCTTTTCCATGCATTTTGATGCATATCTTGCCTTGGCAGAGGAGTTAATTTGGGAGGGAATCCAGCAGGACATACATCAACATATGGAGAGATGCAGAGCCCATATGAGGATGGAGAGGATGTCATAGCCACCTTCCTACTCATTGAGAGTAAGGGAGCATTTTTAGTTGAGCCATTTCAGCTCAAGTCTTCAAGTACATGATGGAGAATGTACAATTTCACTTTACGTTTTGTACTTATTTCCTTTTTATGAGCAGCATATTGTACCAAGTAGGATTACTCCTTCTTACATATTGTATAATGATGTAATTGAAGCCATTTGTAGCATTGAGATTGGCTATATCATTGGTGGTTTGTGGAGGAAGCCACATGATTTTTGGTGTGAACCATTGGCACCCTCTTGTACTCTCATGTTTATATCTTGTAAAAATATTGTGGCAGCAAAAAATTGGTTGGAAGAACACTTTTTTTTGTTTAATTTGATGCAGGCAAGGGATACACTGCACTGGTTCCTTGTGTGGGACCTTGATCCACTTTCCAGTTGTCATTTGGAAACTTATTCTTGTTGTACTTTGATTCCATGTATTGCTGATATGTTTATATTCATGGGAAGATTTTATTGGAGAGTGGGCTTGAGATTGAGGATTCCCATTGGGAGCATGATCCTCCATGGGCCAACCATGAAGGCCACATTACATTTCTTGTCTTCTTGTGGAAGGAACCACTTGGAGAACTTGAGGAGGCACTCCATGGATCATGAGGAGATGGAGGAGTTTGCACAGTCAACTCTTTTCCCTTTGAGGATGAGGGGAGACTCATCTATGATCCACTCCATTCATATGAGCAAAGCATGTGGTAAGAGTATTGTTGATTTTCATAGTAACTTGTCTATATATATGCATCTCTCGACCATATATGTGCAGGGATTTGCTCAAATAAGTAATACTCTTCGTTCTAGATTTTATGGTCTACATGAGGCCATTATGGACGATCACTCCCTAAGAGGACATGGGGAGGATATTTCTTATGGAGAACATAATCACATTGCACATTACATCATTCACTTTCTCCAATAGATTGGGGCATCAAGAAAATGGTGGGGAGGCCACCCATCATTTTATTTTCTATGGCAGTGGAGAGTCAAAATGCATTGGCTACATTTGAGGGACCATTTTCCTTATCCTTTACTTCACATGGCAGCCAACATTATTATCCTTCTAGTTCCCTTGGTTGATATTTCTAGAGCTTCTCTTGGGAGCATGATTGGAGGAGAGACACATTGGGTAAATGTGTCCTTTGAGGGAGAAATTCCTCACACTTTCTGCACTACATGTTCTAAGAGGAACATGGAACATGATATGGTTACCTTAGCAACACATTTGTCACTTTGTGAGGTGAGCCATAGGATGAAGGAAATGCCATATTATGATGACTTCCAACTCATCATATATGGATATACTTGGGCCACATTTTTCATAACGTTGGAGGAGAGATTCTTAGAGGTCTAATCTCCATCTTGCCATTTGAGGGAAATGTCATTACAACCTGTGATCGCATACACTACAGTCTCTAGAGACAATCTAGAGTTGCCATAGACCAGTGCCTAGGACATCTTATATAGCAGAGAGTCAAGATCATGTAATAAGAATAATCTTAGCATAACCGGGCTCTCGTACTATTTCTTTGCAGATGGGAAAATTAGATTTTAAATGGTACCAAATACTTCAGAAGCTCAACGCTGAAGGAACAATAATGAATAGACAAGATGTTAAGCTCCAACATAAATGCATAAGACAATTCCAAGACAGTTCGCTGTAAGAAGGGCTGGATTCTCAATAATTCACAGAGAATGATGATTGAAGGACGTCTACTGAAAACGTAGAAGAAAGAGGATATTAACTGTTATAAAGACAATATTCAGAAACGTATGCTAACATGTGGTGGGCTTAAGCAATTAAGAATCCACACGCGATAACAACATTTGTAAATAACACCTCATAGCAGCCAATATAGTAGAAGTGCGGATGAATCGAAAACGGGACAGCATATTACACCTGAGCCATATTTAAAGTGCCAAGAAGCCTATGATGTAAGTATCAACAAGGATAAATTTATATCAGAAGCAACAGGCAACTCGCATTCCAGAATGTAATACCAGATATATGGGTGTAAGCGAAATGAATAACTACACTACAACACACAAGAGAGAATTACACACTGTAAAGAACCAAAACCAGAATCCTTATCAAAGACAAAACTCCTTTTCATTGAGGCCCTACGGCCTCTTTGCATTCATATTAGAACTTTCACAAAAATTGCATACAAGAAGCTCTTACACAGTCGATTCTTCAGAAAGTTTGGAACCTGGCTTTCTCATTGGATTTACCTTATATAGCTTCCTTCCATCTTAGCGAGAAGATATTTTTTGGAAAAATATCTTCTTCGCATAAACAAAATTTGTTAACTGTCATTTTCAAAACAACAAAATTCATGATGGGGAATCAAGCCTCCCATCCTGTATAATCTGGCCCTCGGCCGCTTTTAAAAACAGAAAATTAACAACAGTTTGGTGAAAAAGTAAAATGCAAGAGTGGGGAAAACAACCCACTCAAAATTTAAAAGAAACTAACTGAGTAAAAAGTAAAATAGGCCGTTAAGGCCGAATCATGAGTTGACAAAGAATCACAGGTGCGACTGAGTGGAGGCAGTTGCTGATTCAGGCGGGGGCACATTTGCGGATGAACTGGCATGCTGGCTCATAAACTGCGCGCACCTCTGCTGACTGTCCATAGCTAGCTCGGGCATTGCTGAGAGTCCCTCCACCTCGACAAAGGCCTCAGTGAGGGCGTGGAAACCTGCCCCAGTAGGAAGCTTGTGTTTAATCAAGTGGAGGAGGTTGAACTAGTTTCTCAGGGATGAAACAATCATGTCGGCTTTGAGATGAGCTACTTTGCCCGTCTGAAGGTCAGTTCGGTCCCTTTCTTCTTGCAAGCGTTTTGTGTATCGGTCCAGAGGCAAGAGTATGGCAGGGGTGGTCGGGTCCCAGCAGGAGGGGAGTCCAGCTGTCATAATCTCGCCCCATACCTCGTCGAACCGTCCAACGTTGGCGACCACCTGTTAGAGAGCTCTTGAAGCTGCGACCCGGGCCGTCTCTTTGTTGATAATTTTGCGACACTCGATAGCCTCAGTGAATCAGATAGGAATGCCGTGCTTCTCCATGTCGTCGAATCCCAGCTCGCTGAGGAATGAAATGTACTCTTTGGCATGTTGGGCCCTGTTAGAAAGATCAAGGTCTGCCTCCTGTAGTTTCCTACTGAGGTATGGTACAACAGACTTATGCTCCCCCATCATCCTTAGGAAACCCCATTGCTCAGTCACAGCCGAGATTATATCAGACTAGAGTATGCTCCTAGCCTCAAGAAGGGTGAGATTTCCTTTTGCACGGCTTTTCATATCGACAATAATTTTCTATTGATCTGTCGTCATCTTCTTTTCCTGCTCTATCTCTCTCTGCAACCCTTCGACTATTTTGGTGTTCTCGGCCAGAGAGTTTTCCAGGTTCGTGATCCTCTGCCTGGCTGTAGACGCTTGCTTTTCCAATATCTCAATCTCAGCTCTTGCTGCGGACAATTGCTCAGACAACGAGCTAGTTCCACTTGACACCACAGTTGGCTGGCAGCTGTGAGAGTCCCATCTCGCTTGTAGCTCTGTTGCTTTATCCTGTAACACGTTGATTGTTTCGGCCATCTTCTCCCTTTCCTCCCTTTCTTTTGACAGCTTGGCAGACAGTTCTACTTTTTCTTGCTCCACCTGTACCAGTTCAGCCATCTGGACATGGTGGGCAGCTAGTATACGGGCCTGACTTTTTGCCGATGCAACTTCCTTCTGCAGCTGTTCAATCAAAACCGCCTGCTGGTTTGTTTCCCCTGTATCTTTCCCTTTGATCAGGTCTTGGTAGTAACACACCTGATTGGCTCTGGCGTGGCAGCTAACTTGTTCGGCTGTCAGGGTAGCCCTCAACTGGTCATGTTTCTGCTCTAATTTCTTCAGCGTGAGGGTGACCTGCATCAATTTATCTTTCATCATATCGCATACCGTCTGGAATAGGTCGCACATGTCATTGGCTGGTACCTTCTTCATGTCGATGGAAAACTCAAGCACCCGATAGCTAGGGACATCATAATTAGGATCCAGGATGGCTTCTGCCATAGACATTACCAGGCTTTCGGTGTCCGCGTTGATGGAGGCGGAGAGTCTGGTATGATACTTCTCAACATATCCCCCCAGCTCAGCTTTGTACTTGTCGCAGATCGCTCTATTTGCCTGATCCCCTTTGATTTCCCTGGGCGAGGTATGCTTTACGATAGCCTGCGTGACCTCTGTGAAATCAGAAGAAGTGGTGCTATCTCTTAGCACCGTTATCCCGGCCTTGCCTTTGTCAAACTTCCCGTACACCGTGAAGGGTTCCAGCAGTTTCTCCGCTCCTATGACTTTTGCCTCGCTGGAGGCTGTTCTTTGTCTTTTGGGAAGGGGCGCTGCCCCTGAGGTACCTGCTTCTTCTCCTCCTTCTCTGCCTGTGCCTCTATTGACATTCTCTTCCTCCCCTGTAGCAGATGAATCCGTCTCCATCTACGAAAACAAGGGCCAAGTTTCGAGATTAGCCCTCCATTCCATAAATGGCCTCGGCTCATGCATGTAGGGTGCATACTTGTTCCTTTTTATTTTGTTCGAGATAAATTCTCGAGGGTCATAAGGCCAGATTTTTCCCAGCCTTAAGTCCAAACCTTGTAGCATTTTCTCAACAATCAGGAGGTCATGTCTCGAGTTTACCACGAAGGGGCCGATTTCGATGGGAAGCCTTAGGATGTATCCCTTCTTGGCGGGAACAAAATGGAGCTGGTCGGCCTTGAGGGCCTGCCAGATGTATTCGAGTGCATAAACTCGTCTGACAGGAAACACTGGCAGCTGGTAGGGGGCAACTTCGGCTACATAGACCCAAATTTCGGTGTAGTCCTCGAATTGAAACCAATCTCCAGTACTTTGGAACTTCCCGGCTTGCAGCCAGCTTTTCATTTCTGGAAAGACCCTAGGGGAAGGCGAGTCATGAATAATGGTATAGGCAATAGACATGAAACTATTCTCAAAACTGGAGTAACCCTCCCCCTTAGGTAATTGACGCACAGAGAAATTCCAGTTGAAGACTGGTCTGGGTTGGGAATTCTCAAGGTAAACTCTGTCTAGCCCCAAACCCTCAAACTTATCGGCGTGCTGGTACAAGAAGAGATAAAAAACCATTGAACAGAAACGGAACAGACGAGTTTGTGGAAGCTCCTGGAATTGGGTTTGAATGGCTGTGGAGAGGAAACCATGAATATATAATACCACCCCTTTTTGGGACATGAGCCATAAGAAATGGACGCACACCATGGAAATGTCTTCCGGACTCCCTACCCCTAAAAGGCCAGCGATTAGAGAGAGAATGGGCCGAACCTCTTCAACGAACAGACTTAATGGGAACGGCTCTACGACGAGCAGGGAAGTAGCCTGGTCGACGGTTATAGAGGAGATGAAAGCTCGCCGGGCCTCCCGTGGCTGTTTGATGAACTGGGCTGCCAAGGCCGCATCCTTGAAACTAACATATGTGGTGCTGGTAGGGATGCGGAGGGCTTGTTTGATAACATCGGGAGAAAGGGAAAAAACCCTGCTCCCCTGAGGAGAAGTGAAGGTGCCCCGATGTTCGTCGAAAACATCTCTGAGCCAGGTGATGAAATCGACCACAGAATGAACTTGCGGGGCAATTTGATGGTATAAGCCCGACAAGATTACCCGGTAATGGTCTGTGTTCTTAATATGGCGACTGAAAAGCAAGGGTTTGATGCTGCGGATGTCAAATGGGTATTTGGGGTCACAGATACCAGCCTGCAAGTCAAGGAGAGGGTCAAAACCGGGGGGATTCCTAGATTCGCGGACCTGGGGGGTCTCTGGTTCATTCTTTTTTGGCGTTCCCCTTCCCATGGTTGATATTCAAGAATTTGAAAAAGCGAAAGGAAAACAGAGGGAGAATGAATAATGGAATACCTGAATGGAAGGTAAATCTGCTCGGGAAAGCGACGCAGGGAACTCTGACAATGATTGGGGTAGACCAGACGCTCTTTGCTACTTGGTATATGCCGTAGATGGGAACCTGCGACCTTTTACTGGAGTGAAATACGGAGGGAATGTTATCTCTGGACTGGGTAATTCGAGATAAAAAGACGAATGGATAAAACGAATGAAGGCAAGTGTCCTAAGGACACTGACAGTGAGGCACGCGGCGCATAAGGATTGGGTGTGTCAGAGTGCAGGTGGGCGCCTCGTGCCGGGTTTAAGGCTGGTACGGGTCTCGGTACCAGCTGACCTAATGGACTTTACCTTACCTTTTTACCGTATGCGCTGTATAACTCCTGAAACGTATGAGCTCTTATACCGATTAAATACATAACCTACTCACCATGAGGGTCCACCTTTCGTTTCGCCATGTCACCACACCACGCGGCATGCTCCTGCCACCTCCTTCTAACATTGAGTCCCCACCACACTGCGTTGTCACAATTCCGCGGGGTATGGATCTCGTCCTCCCCTCGCTGCTCGACCCCCTCGGAATTTCCCTCATGCATCCTCACGTGGCAGCATTTCCTTTCAATACATAGGTTTTGCGTTTAGTACCGCGTTCCATGGCCTTTTATATTTCCTATTAGCCCTTTGGCTTTACACTCCATCATTTTTGTGTTAATTCCTCATCAGCTTAATGCACGTGGCTTTCATTACCTTGTCTCCTTTCGACCCACTTTTGAAATATTTCACCCTTTGATATAAAGTTTAATACATGGCTTGTCAACCCTTTAATACACCCATGACTAATGTTAAATATTGAACAACATTGGCTCCACCTGGGGACGACACGTTTTTCCCTGAACGTGTCGAGAACCACGCAGACCGCCTGTTTATCTTGTGTGAACGCCACTTCTCCAGCACTTGTGGCTTCTCTCTGGACAAATCATCGTGACTCATGCATTATTCAATTCAAAAAAACGAAAACAGCAGCTAATGTACAATATAATACAATCAGGCATTTTCAACCTGCTTCAGAACTAAAAATACGGTTTGAGGAACTGCCCATTTACAAGGGCGTCAAGCAGATCTCCCTGCAAATTCTCCAGCTTAAAAGTATTGTTGCCACCTTCCTCTGCAATTTTGAAAGGGCCGAACCAGAGAGGATCGAACTTACCATGCTTGCCTTTATCAGCCCTTCGAACATCCCACCTGAGCACTAGATCCCCTACCTACAGACTTCTGTCTTTAGCACGTTGATCGAATAGCTCTTTCATCTTCTCCTGGTACTCTACTAGCTTTTGGTTTACCTGATTGCGAGTTTCTTCGAGCTCTACCAGTTGATTAATTCTCCTGATAACATCATCAAGTTCCTCCTGGCTCTCCTGCATAAATCGAGCCACTGGCAAGGCCAGCTATATAGGGAAGACAGTTGCTCATCCATATACCAACTCGTATGGAGATTTCCCAGTTGCTCTTTTGCTGGTAATTCTGTTTGCCCACAGAGCGAACTTCAGCTGAGAATCCCAATTCTTCTGGTTCTCGTTGATAGTCTTCTTTAGTGCTCGGACCAGAGTTTTGTTTAAGGACTCTGCGAGGCCATTTCCTTGGGGGTAGTAAGCTGTAGAGTGACCCAATGAAATATTATATTGCTGGCAGAAATTCACAAATTTTGTAGATTTGAAAGCTTGCGCATTGTCAGTGATTATTTTAGCGGGGCAGCCAAACCTGGATATAATATTCTCTTCCATAAATTTCATTATAACTGTGTCTGTAGCATTTCTTGCAGGTATGGCTTCTACCCATTTCGTGAAATAATCCGTGGTAGTCAGGATCCATCTATGCTGGCCGCTTGAGGGTGGGTGAATTTCGCCTATAAAATCAATTCCCCACTGTTTGAAGGGTTCGTCCACATGGACGGGAATCAAAGGCAGAGCTGCGAGTTTCTGTTTTTCTGCAAATTTCTGGCATTTATCACATGCCCTGACCCAAGTGAAGACATCTCCAAACAATTTTGGCCAGTAGAAACCAGCCTTCAGGATCTTGTGAGCGGTAGCCCTCCAACTGTAATGGCCCCCACATATACCTTCGTGGAACTCTGCTATAATACTTCCCACCTCTTCCTCGGTCAGACATAAGAGCAGGATGCCTGAGGGATCTCTCCAGTACAGCTGGCCGTTTGCAACCATATATTTATGTGACTTCAACCTCAGTGCCCTGTATTTAGCCTTCTCGCAGCTAGGTGGACAGCTTAGTGTTAGGAGGTACTCCACTATTTCCTTGTACCACTGGCTGGTGAGGTATTTCATCTGTATCTTCTGGGAGGCTATCTCCACTCCCTGCGGTTTTTCATTTTCCTCAGAATATTCGTTTGCTGTCATAGACAGATTGATACCCAAGGCTTGGAAATTTGACTCAGATAGGATCTTGGCTAGACCTTGCCCCTTGATTAATTTGGTAGGACGAATATCTAACTCATATTCCTGTATCTTGGCTATCCATTTTCCTCTTTTTCCCTCACTGTCCCCTTGGATGAGAATGTCCTTAACAGCTGCTGTAGGAACAAATGCAGTGATATGGGACTGTAAAACATACATTCGGAAAGCCTTGAGGGATTTCACCAGAGCATAGGCTTGCTTCTCCAATATGTTATATTTGAGCTTGGCATCACGCAGTACTTGGCTGAAGAATGCAATTGGCTGCTCATAGCCTTCCTCGTTTTTCTGCAACAGAACTCCAGCCACTGTGTGGGATGACGCAAAAGAAAAAATCATAAAAGGTTTGGAATAATCGGGCCCGGCCAATACAGGGGCTTCAGCAAATGCATTTTTGATTCTAGTAAAGGCCTCTCTTGATTCTGATGACCACTTCACTTCATTGTTCTTTTTTAACATGTCGGTGATGTGCCTAACTATCTCAGCATAGTTAGGGATGAACCTCCTCAGAAAGTTTATTTGGCCTAAAAATACTTGAATTTCCTTTTTGTTTCTGGGCAGGGCAATGCCATTTATGACTTCAACTCTTTTAGGGTCTATCTTCACTCCATCTTTGGTTACAATGTGCCCCAAGAGCTTGCCCTCTTCTAGTGCAAACAGGGACTTCTGTGGGTTAAGGGAGAGACCATACTTTCTACACTTCTCAAAGGTTCTGCACAGGTGTTCTATGTGCTCTACATCATTCTTTGAGAATACAGTAATGTCGTCCAGATATACCACCACAAACTGGTCCTGCTCTCCAATAAAAGCAATATCCATGGCCCTCTAAAAAGTGGCCCCTGCGTTGATCAGCCCAAAAGGCATTATGGCATACATGAACGTTCCCCATGGAGTGGTGAAGGCCGTCTTCTTTTGATCTTCTGGTAATACTGCCACCTGATTGTAGCCCGAGAACCCATCCATCATGGACATCCGGGAAGCTCCAACCACTTTCTGCAAGATATGGTCCATTTTAGGTAGCGGGTAATTATCCTTTAGGGATGCCCTGTTCAGGTTCCTGAAATCAACACATAACCTTATTTCTCCATTCTTCTTTCGCACCGGGACTAAATTGGCCACCCACTCAGAATATCTCAATGGCACTATAATTTTAGCCTTCAGCAGTTTCTTTATTTATTGCTCAATAGAAGGCAACAATAGGGGGTTAATCTGTCCGAGTTTTTGCTTATGTGGTTTTGCATCTCCCTTCAGTGGAATCTTGTGCTGCATAATGCTGACATCAAAAGTTTTTAGGTCTTGATATGACCAGGCAAACACATCTCTGTAGGCCTGGAATAACTTTTGATACAGTTGTTTGTATTCCTCTGGGACCTTCTTGGACAACTTCACAATTTTTGGATCCTCTTTAGTGCCCAGATTGAGGTCTTCGACCTTGTTTTCTGCCACCACTTTATTTGGCTGTAAAGGAACATCATTTTTGTTAAACAGCCTCTCTAAAGGCACTAGCCCTCGGGGAATGACATTCCCTTTCAACTGCAGAAATTTGTGGCCGGCTATTCTCTCTTCCAGCTTATCTTCTGGAATGTCTCCAATCTCTTCCTCACAACTATCAATCTCCATGTTGGAAAACTCCCCAACAGTTTCTAGGAACCTCTTCACTTGCTCCTCATCTTCAAACACCTGCCAGTGCTTGATGTTATCTGGGATTGAAGGTCGATACCTTACTTCGATTTCATATCTCAGAAGAGGGTTCTGAGGTGGGCGGAAGGTACTAGCAGCCATTGCCAAGGAATCTGCCATCCTGTTCTGTTCTCGGGGCATGAATTGAATGTTGAATGCCAAGAAAGAGTTCTCTACAAGATCCCAAACTTCATTTCTATAGGCCTTTAGCCTAGGATGTTTGGCTTGGCACTGATTTCTCACTTGTCTGACTACCAATTCAGAATCTCCCAGCACCTTTAGATTTTGTATGTTCATACTCCTTGCTGTCTGCAGCCCCAATATGAGTGCTTCATATTCAGCCACGTTGTTTGTGGCCTCATACTCCAGCTTGAAGGACAAAGGGACCCATTGACCCATAGGTGAAATTAGCAACACTCCAGCCCCATTTCCTTCCCTGGAATTTGCCCCATCAAAATGGAGTGTCCAGATTTCAGATCCATAGTCCTGCACTGATGATTCAGCCTTTATCTGGCAGAATGAGGGCTCATGGGCGTATTCTTGATCTTCTTCCAACAACAAACATGAGAAATCCCCGTCTCGGCTGTAGACTGGGGAATTAACTGAATCACCTGCCTTGGTGACTGTTTTCATGAATCTGGTTTCTCGATACAATCTCCTCTCTTGGCCACCAAAGACAGGGATAGTGGCATAGGTCAGGTCCAGCTTAATTGACCCTCTGATTCTGGTTCCCCAAGACCTTGACAGTAGCATATCGAAGCGGGCTGGGATGTCAGCCACTACAATATCCATCACCACACTTTTGACAGGGATCTGAGCCAGATTAACTGCCAGATCTTTAATCATGCCCAAACATTTCACTCTTTTGGAGTCAAAAGAATAGAGGTCTTTGTATGGGCGAGTGATTTGGAGTCCCAATTTCTCCATGACAGATAGGGGCATGAGGTTGTGAGATGCTCCTGAGTCTAACATACAATTATGCAACAATAGATCATGGATCACTAAAGACACATAAAAGGGAGGTGTGGAGGGATCTAACTCTTCAACGTGTGGACCGAACACTACCATAGGTCTTTCCTCTTGCAGGTTAAGACTATCTGGAATGTGTGATGCATTAGGAGGAGAGATGAAGGGAGTGACCTGTGACTGATAAGCAGGTTATTTCAATAACTCAGACAGAGGAACTGGTATTTTTACTTTTTCAAGCTCTTTTTGTAAACAGAAGACAAATGAAGGCTTATCTACTGACACTTCTTTTTCTTTTGACTCTTTACTTTGCGGGGGAGGCTTAACTTATTTTACGGTGGGCTTATCATTAGGGGATACAACTACTTGTGAAGACGAAGGAATTTGATTATCAGATTGCAGAGATTGGTTAAGGGGCCTCTTACCTTTTTCTGGGGGTTTTTGAGTATTGACCTCCTTCTGTGCAGGTGCTGACTTTTGGGGTGTGTCCTCCTCTTCATCTTGAGTGCGGGCTCTCTTTCTGGATGACCTGAGGTCATATTTTCTATTGAACTAGGCTTGCATGAAGTCAACGAACTGTTTACAGTAATCATCAATCTCGGGCTCTTCAGTATCCTCGTTGTTCTTCATTTTTGAGTGGGCTTGTAGTTCCCCCTCCTCACTTTCCTGTACATGACATTCAATGTCATCACTGTCTGAGAAGACAAGGCATGCCTCCTCTTGTTCATAGGCGGGATCTTCAGAAAAAGCCTCTACTTGCCCCTCCAAGTATAGAGGATGCGGTACCTATTCTTGTTGCTCCTTTTGTCCCCTCTGCAGTATCTGCAAGGGTGGTTTCTTGTATTGAGGGTTGAATCCCCTGTTTGGAGCATTCTGGAAATTCTTTGGGGGTGAATTCTTGGCCTCCATCTCAAGCTTGACCAACTTACTTGAGATATTCTTGATATTCTTGTCATTGGCCGAATCTCTGTCTTGGCCTGAGGTGGATACTTCCTCTTTTCCCCTCCTTCTGACATCGTGTTCTGGTTTCCCTTTAGATTTTCCAGTCGAGACAAAGTTTGCTTCTATCTCCAACGCATCTGTCTGTGCATCATCCAGAGTGGCTCGCTTTCTCTCTCTCAATGAGAAACCAAATTCAGAATCAAATGCTGCCACAAAAACGACCTTGGCAGTGGTCTGATGAGGCTTCATCTCGGCGGGGAGACTCAGGTACAATTTGTTAAATCTTCTGATAAACTCTGATACCCCTTCATTGTGCTTCTTTTTCAGAGTGTTGAACTCGGTAAGGACATTACCGTGATCTTTCTTTTCACCCCACTTTTTCATGAAAGCATCCTCCATTGCCTCCCAAGTGTTGATGGAACAAGCTCCAAGTGTTTTGAACCATTTTCTGGCTTCCCCATCCAAGGATTGCACGAAGAGCCTTAGAACTACGTCCAGATGCTCCACATTAAAATTCTCTGTGAAAGAGCATAAAATTTCGACATGTTTCTGGGCTTCAATGTCATTCTCACCACTAAATCTGGGCAGAATCTTTAAATAATCCTGCGGCATGTCGTTTAGTACTGCAGGTAGCTCCAAAGGAGTGTATCTATTTTGCAGGAAGCCAGGGACGTTCGCCATTGGGGGAGGTGGAGGTAGTACAAGAGTCTGAGCTGTAAGAGGAGGGGGAGAAGGTGGAAGTGAAGTATGGATAATGATGGGGATGTAGTGAACAGCGGCTTGAGGGGTTGCCGAGAATGTAGGGCTGTGGACAACAGCTATTTCAGTAACTTCCTTAATCTCCTCACTTTCAGGGGCAGGGTGGAAGGAGTAATGCGGAGTATAGCTAGACTCGGCTTCGTCTTTGATATGGGCACCTCCTCGAGGTGGGCTCTCTAAATAGTAACCAGTATCTCTTATGATAGGGTTAGGGCCTTGTATTTGGGTGATTTGAGAGGAAGAGGACGGAAGATATGGAAAGTTTTCTAGGGAGAATTCAGGAATCTCGATATGAACTGACTGCCTTTCCCTCTAGCCTCTTCTATGTAGGATTATTTCTGGGTCAGACACAGAGGGTGTCCTTGACTGAGATGTATCTGACCTTAGGTGTGGCTTATGGGGAGCCAGGACTGCAAACAGGTTTAACTGTAAAATGATTGTGGAGTCGCCAAGGTGAGGGGTGCACAACTCTCAACTCTTCGTGCTCACCTAACTGAAGAGTGAATGGATTTTGTCGAGGCCCAAGGATCTTAAATTTCTTCAACTTCGTCCTCGGCAACGGCGCCAAAAATATGTTTTAGCTCCTAGAGACAGTCTAGAGTTGCCATAGACCAGTGCCTAGGACATCTTATATAGCAGAGAGTCAAGATCATGTAATAAGAATAATCTTAGCAGAAACGGGCTCTCATACTATTTCTTTGCAAATGGGAAAATTAGATTTTAAATGGTACCAAATACTTCAGAAGCTCAACGCTGAAGGAACAATAATGAATAGGCAAGATGTTAAGCTCCAACATAAATGCATAAGACAATTCCAAGACAGTTCACTGTAAAAAGGGCTGGATTCTCAATAATTCACAGAGAATGATGATTGAAAGACGTTTACTGAAAGCGTAGAAGAAGGAGGATATTAACTGTTATTAAGACAATATTCAGAAACATATGCTAACATGTGGTGGGCTTAAGCAATTAAGAATCCACACATGATAACAGCATTTGTAAATAACACCTCATAGCAGCCAATATAGTAGAAATGCGGATGAATCGAAAACGGGACAGCATATTACACCTGAGCCATATTTAAAGTGCCAGGAAGCCTATGATGTAAGTATCAACGAGGATAAATTTATATCAGAAGCAACAGGAAACTCGGATTCCAGAATGTAATACCAGATATATGGATGTAAGCGAAATGAATAACTACACTACAACACACAAGAGAGAATTACACACTGTAAAGAACCAAAACCTAGAATCCTTTTCAAAGACAAAACTCCTTTTCATTGAGGCCCTACGAGCTCTTTGCATTCATATTAGAACTTTCACAAAAATTGTATACAAGAAGCTCTTACACAGTCAATTCTTCAGAAAGTTTGGAACCTGTTTTTCTCATTGGATTTACCTCATATAGACTTCTTTCCATCTCAGCAAGAAGATATTTTTTGGAAAAATATCTTCTTCGCATGAACAAAATTTGTTAAATGTCACTTTCACAACAACAAAATTCATGATGGGGAATCAAGCCTCCCATCATGTGTAATCATGCCCTCGGCCGTTTTTCAAAAACAGAAATTTAAACAACAGTTTGGTGAAAAAGTAAAATGCAAGAGTGGGGAAAACAACCCACTCGAAACTTAAAAGAAATTAACTGAGTAAAAGTAAAATAGGCCGTTAAGGCCGAATCATGAGTTGACAAAGAATCACAGGTGCGGCTGAGTGGAGGCAGTGGCTGATTCAGGCGGGGGCACGTTTGCGGATGAACTGGCATGCTGGCTCATGAACTGCGCGCACCTCTGCTGACTGTCCGCAGCTGGATCGGGCATTGCTGAGAGTCCCTCCACCTCGACAAAGGCCTCAGTGAGGGCGTGGAAACCTGCCCCAGTAGGAAGCTTGTGTTTAATCAAGTGGAGGAGGTTGAACTCTTTTCTCAGGGATGAAACAATCGTGTCGGCTTTGAGCTGAGCTGCTTTGCCCGTCTGAAGGTCATTTCGGTCCCTTTATTCTTGCAAGTGTTCTGTGTATCGGTCCAGAGGCAGGAGTATGGCAGGGGTGGTCGGGTCCCAGCAGGAGGGGAGTCCAGCTGTCATAATCTCGCCCCATACCTCGTCGAACCGTCCAACGTTGGCGACCACCTGTTGGAGAGCTCTTGAAGCTGCGACCCGGGCCATCTCTTTGTTGATAATTTTGCGACAGTCGATAGCCTCAGTGAATCGGCTAGGAATGCCGTGCTTCTCCATGTCGTCGGATCCCAGATCACTGAGGAACAAAATGTACTCTTTGGCATGTTGGGCCCTGTTAGACAGATCAAGGTCTGCCTCCTGCAGTTTCCTACTGAGGTATGTTACAGCAGACTTATGCTCCTCCATCATCCTTAGGAAGCCCCATTGCTCAGTCACAGCCGAGATTATATCAGACCAGATTATGCTCCTAGCCTCAAGAAGGGTGATATTTCCTTTTGCACAGCTTTTCATATCGGCAATAATTTTCTGTTGATCTGCTGTCATCTTCTTTTCCTTCTCTATCTCTCTCTGCAACCCTTCAATTATTTTTGTGTTCTCGGCCAGAGAGTTTTCCAGGTTCGTGATCCTCTGCCTAGCTGTAGACACTTTCTTTTCCAATATCTCAATCTCAGCTCTTGCTGCGGACAATTGCTTAGACAACGAGCTAGTTCCACTTGACACCACAGTTGGCTGGCAGCTGTGAGAGACCCATATTGCTTGTAGCTCTGTTGCTTTATCCTATAACACGTTGATTGTTTCAGCCATCTTCTCCCTTTCCTCCCTTTCTTTTGATAGCTTGGCGGACAGTTCTGCCTTTTCTTGCTCCACCTGTACCAGTTTAGCCGTCTGGACATGGTGGGCGGCTGGTATACGGGCTTGACTTTTTGCCGATGCAACTTCCTTCTGTAGTTGTTCAATCAAAACCGCCTGTTGGTTTGTTTCCCCTGTATCTTTCCCTTTGATCATGTCTTGGTAGTAACGCACCTAATTTGCTCTAGCGCGGCAGCTAACTTGTTCAGCTGTCAGAGTAGCCCTCAACTGGTCATGTTTATGCTCTAATTTCTTCAGCGCGAGGGTGACCTGCATCAATTTATCTTTCATCATATCACATACCGTCTGGAACAGGTCGCACATGTCGTTGGCTGGTACCTTCTTCATGTCGATGGCAAACTCGAGCACCCGATAGCTAGGGACATCAAAATTAGGATCCAGGATGGCTTCTGCCATAGACATTACCAGGCTTTCGGTGTCCACGTTGATGGAGGCGGAGAGTCTGGTATGATACTTCTCAACATATTCCCCCAGATCAGCTTTGTACTTGTCGCGGATCACTTTATTCATCTGATCCCTTTCAACTGCCCTGGGCGAAGTGTGCTCTATGATAGCCTGCGTGACCTCTGTGAAATCAGAAGAAGTGGTACTGTCTCTCAGCACCATTATCCCTGCCTTGCTTTTATCCAACTTCCCGTACACCGTGAAGGGTTCCAGCAGCTGCTCCGCTCCTATGAATTCTGCTTCGCTGGAGGTTGTTCTTTGTCTTTTGGGAGGGGGCGCTGCCCCTGAGGTACCTGCTTCTTCTCCTCCTTCTCCGCCTGTGCCTCTATTGACATTTTCTTCCTCCCCTGTAGCAGATGAATCCGTCTCCATCTGCGAAAACAAGGGCCAAGTTTCGAGATTAGCCTTCCATTCCATAAATGGCCTCGGCTCATGCATGTAGGGTGCAGACCTGTTCCTTTTTCTTTTGTTCGAGATAATTTCTCGAGGGTCATAAGCCCAGCTTTTTCCCAGCCTTAAGTCCAGACCTTGCAGCATTTTCTCAACAATCGGGAGGGCATGTCTCGATTTTACCACGAAGGGGCTGATTTCGATGGGAAGCCTTAGGATGTATCCCTTCTTGGCGGGAACAAAATGGAGCTGGTCGGCCTTGAGGGCCTGCCGGATTTATTCGAGTGCATAAACTCGTCTGACAGGAAACAATGGCAGCCGGTAGGGGGCAACTTCGGCTCCATAGACCCGAATTTCGGTGTAGTCCTCGAATAGAAACCAATCTCCGGTACTCTGGAACTTCCCGGTTTGCAGCCAGCTTTTCATTTCTGGAAAGGCCCTAGGGGAAGGCGAGTCATGAATAATGGTATAGGAAATAGACATGAAACTATTCACAAAACTGGAGTAACCCTCCCCCTTAGGTAATTGACGCACAGAGAAATTCCAGTCGAAGACTGGTCTGGGTTGGGAATTCTCAAGGTAAACTCTGTCTAGCCCCAAACCCTTAAACTTATCGGCATGCTGGTACAAGAAGAGATAAAAAACCATTGAACAGAAACGGAACTGATGGGTTTGTGGAAGCTCCTGGAATTGGGTTTGAATGGCTGTGGAGAGGAAACCATGAATATCTAATACCACCCCTTTTTGGGACATGAGCCATAAGAAATGGACGCACACCGTGGAAATGTCTTCCGGACTCCCTACCCCTAAAAGGCCAGTGATTAGAGAGAGAATGGGTCGAACCTCTTCAACGAACAGACTTAATGGGAACGGCTCTATGGCGGACAGGGAAGTAGCCTGGTTGATGGTTATAGAGGAGATGAAAGCTCGCCAGGCCTCCCGTGGATGTTTGATGAACTGGGCTGCCAAAGCCGCGTCCTTGAAACTAACATATGTGGTGCTGGTAGGGATGCGGAGGGCTTGTTTGATAACATAGGAAGAAAGGGAAAAAACACTGTTCCCCTGAGGAGAAGTGAAGGTGCCCCGATGTTCGTCGAAAACATCTCTGAGCCAGGTGATGAAATCAACCACAGAATGAACTTGCAGGGCAATTTTATGGTATAAGCCCGACACGATTACCCGGTAACGGTCTGTGTTCTTAATATGGTGACTAAAAAGCAAGGGTTTGATGTTGCGGATGACAAATGGGTATTTGGGGTCACAGATACCAGCCTGCAAGTCAAGGAGAGGGTCGAAACCAGGGGGATTCCTAGATTCATGGACCTGGGGGTTCTCTGGTTCATTATTTTTTGGCGTTCCCCTACCCATGGTTGACATTCAAGAATTTGAAAAAGCGAAAGGAAAACAGAGGGAGAATGAATAATGGAATACCTGAATGGAAGGTAAATCTGCTCGGGAAAGCGACGCAGGGAACTCTGACAATGATTGGGGTAGACCAGACGCTCTTTGCTACTTGGTATATGCTATAGACGGGGACCTGCAACCTTTTACTGGAGTGAAATACAGAGGGAATTTTATCTCTGGACTGGGTAATTCGAGATAAAAAGACGAATGGATAAAACGAATGAAGGCAAGTGTCCTAAGGACACTGACAGTGAGGCACGCGGCGCATAAGGATTGGGTGTCTCAGAGTGCAGGTGGGCGCCTCGTGCCAGGTTTAAGGCTGGTACGGGTCTCGGTACCAGCTGACCTAATGGACTTTACCTTACCTTTTTACCGTATGCGCTGTATAACTCCTGAAACATATGAGCTCTTATACCGATTAAATACATAACCTACCCACCATGAGGGTCCACCTTTCGTTTTGCCACGTCACCACACCACGCGGCATGCTCCTGCTACCTCCTTCTAACATTGAGTCCCCACCACGCTACACTATCACAATGCCGCGGGGGTATGGATCTCCTCCTTCCCTCGCTGCTTGACCCCCTCGGAATTTCCCTCATGCGTCCTCACGTGGCGGCAACTTCTTTTAGTACATAGGTTCTACGTTTATTGCAACGTTCCATTGCCTTTTATATCTCCCATTAGCCTTTTGGTTTTACACTTCATCCTTTTTGTGTTAATTCCCCATCGACTTTAACGCACGTGGCCTTCATTACCTTGTCTCCTTTCGACCCACTTTTGAAATATTTCGCCCTTTGATATAAAGTTTAATACATGGCTTGTCAACCCTTTAATACACCCATGACTAATGTTAAAGATTGAACAACACACTCTGCACTTATCTTAAGTGGAGAGGAGGACAATGTGGGAGTGAGCTGTTTTCTACCAAGATCATATTTTGACCGCAGAGCATTCTGGGAGCCAAAAGGTGGAAGATGACTTTCGGGGAGTTGCCAAGTTGGGGGGTAACTCATTTTGCATGGTTGATTGCTTGAGGGGATGGAGGGACCACATGAGAGGTATTCCTCAACACATCATAGACTCCATGCCTTGAGAGAGGAGCTTTTCCGGTCTATCCTTGCATCTCTTTGAGAATGACATTTGGGAGGGAGAATTTGTAATGTTCCAAAATTTTCATGCAAATAATTGGAACATTAATTTTTGCTAATTTCACCTAGGAGCAGAATAAATGGGTAAAGCGACCCATGCATATTAAAATTCTCAATAAAATCCCTCATAGTATGAAAGGGGATCATATTTGGAGCTGGTTTGCACACCCTCATGTGTGAACAGGGTTATTTGCAAGTAGACAAGGTCAGGTTTGACCAAGTCAACAACGCTGCCATAGGAGGAGTGGCTTACTTTGGAAGACAGCGCAGTGTGAATGAGGAAAGGGATATTTGGTGGAGGAAACCCTAATGGATGGGGCCCATGGAGAAAGAGCTTTCACTAGTTTAAAAGGAGGGCAAGGAAACCATTGTTTCTCATGCTTGTATTATTCATCACATTGTCTATTCAGACAATTGTGCATTCTTTGTTGTTTAGCAAGAATTTCCGAGGAAATTTCTGTTTAGGATTCCTTCTCCTTATTGAGAGGCCTCTTGAGGGATTTTTCTTCATTTTCCTCACATCTAGGCTTGAGGCCAAGCATCCTCCATCAAGACAACGTTATTTCTACAGCAGAATAATACTGTGTTGCTAGGTGTTGCAGTGAGGGTTCACTACACCACCTCCATCAGCTATTTTTCAGAGGAGGAGTCTCACTTCTCTTTGGGAGATCAGATTGGAGGCATTTCATAGCTTATTGCAGACTTTGGCATCCAGGCCAACTCATTCCCTATCCATACAGCATAGTTTCATCTAGTGACTGTGTTATTTTAGTGGAGCATTTGTAGTGGGGCTTTGCAGATACTTTTGGAGGGTGAGATCTTAGGTGAGAGGATCAGCCTTTCATTCTAGAGATCCATTGGAGGAGATCTTGTCATTTGTTGTAGCATCTTCAGTCTTCTCCATCCAGTTCTATTTCTGAGTTGCAACTGCTACCCAACAACTCTGGAATTTTGCAGATTTTGTATTTTAGAGCCAATCATTCTAGGATTGTCATGAGGTAGCCTTTGGGAGATGAGATCTTCACTCCAAATGTTTTATTGAGCCATATATTGATATATCTATGTATTTGACATATGTATCATGCAGTTACTCTTATAAACTGTGCTGTCATAGCTTGAGCACACATGTGTAGCAGTATTTTATCATGTATCTTGTACTTGTTTCTTGAGGCTAAGAATTGCCTATCTTGAGTAGCCTTTTTCCTCAAGATCTTGTATTAATTTGTTGTTGCTATTATTTAATGAGATGGATATGGATTTCTCTCACATTTATGAGTTGAGTGTTACTGCTGCTCCATTATTGTTTTTGCACATTTCTAGGTCTCCAACTTTAGAATATCTTGAGATATTCTCATTGTTGTAACGTTTTCACGATTGAAACATAACAAATCTATCTCTCCACGAGATCTGAGCACAATGCTGGAGAGACCAATGATGTATAGACACCATCAACATTTTCTCTCTTAGAACATACCTCATCTAGGTTCTTAGGGTGTGTTCCACCGGGACTATTCTTACCTTGGATTCCCAGTCGTCAAACAATATCGGTCCTTAATGACTACTATTATCTTGGATGCCCTAATAAATCCTCAAAGTGCACCGAATGACAGATGTTTACCCAATCCTCCATTTTTTCGTCCCAATTGAAGACAAGAATTATGTGTTTATCTCTCCCTATTAATTAGGGAGGACATATATATTCCAATAAATGAATGTAGTCATTCCCATGAAAGGAGTGTATCTAAGATCCCTCTTGGCTTAGGAATTTCCAAGTTTCTTCCAAGTAAGAAGATTTTTTCTAGGCTCCCTCTTAATTAGGGACCTACAACAGCTCCTTAGGTGGAGATGATGGGACAACCAATTGCTTGAAGAACTCATGCTATCACCAAAATTTGGTCATCTAACCATTTAAAATTAGATGGATCAAAGTACACCATGTAAGACCAATTTTACCATAGTCAAATTGCTTTCACTATAAGAAATAATTTAATAAATGATATTTTATTAAGTTATTTTTGGTTCAAACAAGAAACCCCATGAGGAATAATTAAATAAATCCTTATTTATTTGATTTTCCTCTAGAAATAATTAATTAAACCACTGTTTAAATAATATTCCTTGTCATATTTAACCCAATTATGAGAAATAATTAGATAAATTATTATTTATCTTATTTTTCTCTAGGAATAATTAATTATCATTCCTTGTTAAATTTCACTAAATCACCTAGAAATAATTAAACAAATCATTATTTGTTAATTGTTCCTTAACCACATTATTGAAATGATAAATAAATCATTTATTTTATTATTATTTCTAAATAAAGGTATTTAACCCATCTAAATACCTTTTCCCTCCAACAAAATATAATAAAATATTCCAAGCGGTTAGATTTAGATATTAGTTAGTAATATTTTATTATTCACCATTATCGAGGATAACTCAATATTTTGTTATAAATAGGAGGGTTTTACATTCATTCTTCTCTTTGATCACTTTCATTGTCGCTCTTTGATCATTCTCATTGCTACTACTATTTTCTTTGCTTCTTGAGCTCCCATGGAGTGCACCATTGAGAGAGAAAAACTTCTGGATATGAAGCATTGAGGACAACCAAGAACCCATCCCATTGA
Organism: Pinus albicaulis; assembly: GCA_034641835.2. NCBI lineage: Eukaryota > Viridiplantae > Streptophyta > Pinopsida > Pinales > Pinaceae > Pinus > Pinus albicaulis. The sequence goes on along the minus strand of CM076584.1, from coordinate 818,655,599 downwards.
GGGAGACTGGTAACTTGTATTAGTTTCCTTTACTAGGTGTTATAATATATTCAAAATTCTTTAAAAATTGTCTTGTTCATTGGATGCATGGAGCAATTTTTATTTCTTTTTACTGTTTAACTGCTTTTATTGGATAGATATGGTTTTTTGCAGCATTTGTTTTAACTATCGATTGTAGATCTAAATAATTTAAGCATCCATTTCTGTTGTTAGGGGTGTTTTTCACACACAGCTAAAGTGAGCTCTTTTCGTACACTTGCGTTAAGAATTTACGCTAACAAATGGAAACTCCACTGCATTTTTAATTACACATTGTCGTCAACAAATGTCGACTCTATTGTTGTAATTTAGATTCCTGTGTGACCAAAAAATTTAGTAACAAGGGTTTTTCCTCAGCTGTTTTCAGTCTCTTGATGTTGTTTTTTAAATTTTAAGCCCTAAATCAGTCAAAATTCTAACTTCCGGTTGTTTTCGTGTGTTTTCTGCAGGTAACAGGTACCAACCACACTAGAGATGGAAATTTTTCTGCAACTTGCCACTCGAATATTTAGGAATAGGAAATCACACTTGTTGAGACAAAACCTACGATTTCTGTTAGAAATCACCAGAAACTGCAATTTCCACAATCCACAGGTCAGTACCTGTGAGCTGAAAAAATTTTCTGAATTTTTTTTGTGTCTACCAGGGTTTTCTAAGAGCACTGTTTAGGGTTTCTTACCTCTGTATCAGCCCATATTAGGACTGGATATGCTCAGTTTGTCTCCTTGAAGTAGAACCAAGCCCCCTAGGGTTTTAGTACACTTCCACCTTTTTAGGAGGGGTTAAGCTGAGTAGGTAGTTTGAGATTTGTAGCACTTTCAACCATTATTTTAGGGTCTGATATATCCTTATTTTAGGTCCTTTTTTATAGGTTATTATTCCATCCAAAACCCTTTCTTGAGTTTTGTTTTGCATTTCCCTTAGGGTGCCATTGTTTCCCTTAGGGTTTTAACCTTTTGCCTCCCATTTTGCAGCAGTTTTCCCTTCTGGTTTCTTATTGTTTTCTGCGTCATGTCCAACAGATCTAAGTCATTAGATCCTCATCCCTTAGAACTTAGATATTTTGGTTGTTTTTTGTGTTTTGAGTAAATTCCGCCCGCCTTTTAGACTAGTTTTTTTGGGAAACCTTCTTTTGGGTTGAAATTATGCATGATTAGTTGTTTATTTTACTATAATTTCAATTTCATTTATAATACTTCAACATTTTTTCTTTTTATTTATAGAACCATCTAGGCTTAATTAAAATTAACATACGACTTGAACACACTCACACCTAAAGCGAAGAGCGCTTGGTTTACACCGCCAAGCCAAGACATAAACATCGTAATTAATTAATTTGCCTCACATATCCTTTGTTTATCGCTCTTCAACCTTTTCATGTCATTTGTGACTTTCCATTAGTGCGCCCCCAAGGTATTTATCTCGGAGACTCCAAGTCCTTCACCTTTAGCTTTTGTTAGGAAGACTTACTCCACCACATAGGGTCCGAGTTAGTCCTCCACCGAGTCCCCATGCCAAATATGATTCTGGTCCATCGGGTTCTTCTTCAGATTCCGAACCTGCGTCCCCTCACCCTCATACTATCACCATGTTAGGCACCAATGAAGGTGTAGATCCTCAAACTAGTGGTGCCTTTGACCATAATGTTGAAGCTGCTACTAGCGGAACTGCTACTGGAACCATTCTAATTACTCCTTTGCTACCTTTCATTGTAGGTTTAAGCCTTCCTAGTTTTAGTCAGTTAATCGACGACCCTATACTCCATAATCGTGGTTGGCCTACTATGATAACTAAGCTTCCTTTAGAAATTCCTAAGTTTGAAGGAAATGCTAGAGAGGACCATACTAATCATGTCCGCTCCTTTCATATGTGGTGTTCTTCCAATTCCATTATCGATGACTCAATTCACCTTCGGTTGTTCCAACGTACGCTCACTAGAGAAGCTGCGAAGTGGTATGTAGACCACACTTCTCCATCTCATTCAAATTTTATGACTCTTGCTAAAGATTTTCTGTCTTAATTTCAATTACCTCTCCACTAAGTTGTTGACCGCATTCTGTCAAACTTCTACCACCCGCCTTTCTGACCATGTCCAAGAATGGTGTAGAAGGAGAAGCATGTGTCGAGCTCCTACATTCGATGACCGTGTCTATATGGATTGGTTTCTAAGAAAAATTTTGGCTTCCATTGGTAAGGATGTAGCATCTCATTTTCCTTAGATAGAGGATTAATCTCTCCAAGTTGCTTTAAAATATGACTTGATCTATGCCCAGGCTGGTGATGTTTATACCGTTTTACCGAATCTTCCTAGACTTGGTGGTGCCAATGCACCGGGGGCATATCGTGCTGCCAATGATATCATTGGATATCTTTCACATATGTATACTCAATCTTCCATGGGTTATGGTTACCCCCATGGGGGACCATCTCCTCCAACACCTATCCCCCTCCTGGCAACATGTATCTCGGTCCAAGCTCGCCTTACACATTTTCCCAACTACATCAACCGATGGTAGGGCCAGATATTTCTCAACTTATTTACCCAAATGTTTCCCAACTACCTTTCTATCCTTTGGCACATCCTAACGGTCCAGACCCTATGATATCAACGCCCAAACCTCCCATGCCTTCTCAACCTCTACCACAATAGCCACCGCCTCCTCGGGGTCTGGTGTATGCACTGCAGAGTACGACTAATCCTCCTAATTCGGAGGAAAAGAATAAAGAGAAAGGAAAACAGAACCAACAAGCATAGGGTAGCCAAGGGCACCAAGGTAATCAACTAAACGCACCCCAAGGGAACCAACCTAACACCGCAAACAAGAAACAGTGTGATTAGCCCAAGTAGAACAAGCCTCTTCATACGAACAAACCTTGTGTAGCGTCTAGAGGACAACAAACCACCACTTTTCTTCCTCCAAACATTGCACCAACTCAACCAGCTATGTTCACTAATCCTTTCCCTCAACAAGGATATGTTGTTGCCCAACTAACTCAAGGTTAGGCCACTCCTCAACCTCTCCAGTCTAGTACCCATGATTACCAGATTCCCATGATGAATTCTAAAGAGGTCAATACTGTTGATGTCAACCTTCACACCCGGTCATGCCAATATGACAAGCAACCCACTACGTCTGCAACCGAGTCCCATACCAAATTTACCATAGAGTCCATTTCGACACCAAATGTTCCCTTACATATCGCTCAGCCTAGGGCCGAGGTCATTCACAAGATCCCTAAAGGGCCATTACGCCGAAATGCTTCTTCTTCCAAAGCAACCCACACCTACAACATACTATATGACTTGGCGCAATCACCTACTACCATGTCAATGCTGAACATCATCTAGTTGTGCCCATCTCAACAAAAATATCTTCTATTTGCGTTGGGAATTGTGGATCCTTCAGATGATCGTTTTATTTTCTTTGATGTTGATAAATTAGAACATCCCCCTTTACCTTCATTCATTTCCTTCCAAATACCAGTCAATATTCTTAATGCCCATATTCAGAGATGTATCATTGACGAGGGTGCATCCACTTGTGTGATGTAAGCCTATGTTAAGCTCGGATCACCCGAATTAGCCCCATCCACCATCACTTTGTGTGCATAGGACGATCACCCTTCTCATCCCCTTGGCATGTTATACAATTGTCCTATCACACTTGCGGCCAAGACTGTTTATATTGACATAGAAGTCATTGATGCCCCCTTGGATTACAATATCCTCCTTAGTCATAGATACACCTATGAAATGTCAGTCGTCGCATCTGTAGTTCATTGTAAGATTTTCTTTCCTCACAATGGAAATATCATCACCATCGATCAGTTGACATATTATCAACTAAAGTCTTAGACCTCCCCTGAGCCCATCATATCTTCGGTGGTTGATAACCAATTAGTCGTAACTCTTACCAGTGTTTCACCAGGAGTCTATAAATATTCCACCTTACTTGGTTCATTCCTTGGTCCCCCCCCTCTTATCATTGAGCCCAGCTCATCAAGTGTTTGCATGTTTCAAGTGTCTCGTTCTAGCCAAAAGTGGCCTGGTTCGACTAGCCAATAGCCCTCGCCTTCGCAACCTGCTACTATTCACTTGACATAGCCTTTAGGAACTTCTCCTCAAGGAAATTCTCCTTCTTGGTGTCTCTGCCAATATTTTTCAACCAGGAATGGTGCCCCTTAGCCTTAACCATTTGGGAGCCATTTCACTAGGACATTACCCTTCCAGTCAGATACAATCTCTAGCTCCCCCCTTTGGAGACTATTTGGTGCATGTTATGGCTACATTGAATCTTCCCAATTTGACCCTGGGGATCCCAGTCTTGTACATTGATCCCCCAACAAACACTCCTCCTGGTCCTCTCAAACCATATACCACTTTGACCTCGGTTCTACTGGTCACCATGACCCCTCCCTTTGCTTCAGTGCCACGACCACCTCAACAGGAGCCTACTTATGTTGTGAAAGCATCAGGTGAGGGGGGCAAAGCCAAAAAGAAGGAACCTAAGGACAAGGACCCCTGAACACATCCTGTTCCTCCTAAGCCTCCAAATTAGTCACCTCTATGTGCTTTGTGTGTTGTTTTTGGGCATGCAACCCATAACTTTCCTAGCCTTCCTAATCTCAAAAATGCGGTCAACGAGATGTTTCATGAATCTAATATCCCGGAGGTCCATGTTACCTTACCTGATTTAGATAAGAAACTCAAATCGTTGTGCATGAGTCACCCCTCTACTTTGTGCGATCTTTTTGGCCACTATTCTCATCATTGTCCCTGTCTCGATGACTTTCATGACACCCTTGAGGTCATTCGTGAGATAGAGGCCGCTCGTAGTGGATCATGTACCCCTCTACTTGTGAGTTCTTCTTTAGCAGAACCAGAGGAAATTTCTACACCCATTGTGATACCTCCCCCCAATGTCGAGATGGCAGACTCTTTGGTCGCTATTCTCTACCGGTCATCATCCATGAGCCCCATGGTGGAATACCCCTCAGGGGCATCCCCTTATGTTTTGGTTGAACCTCCCTTGTCGAACACCTTGGTATCAACATTAGTAGATGTTTCATCTACTAGCTTTTCGTCTACCCTTTGTAGCGATGCGTATGTGAACCATATCTCTCATGGTGATGCATCAGGTAGCCCCGCCGCATTATGTGGTCTCTCTTTTGGCACTCCTCCCATATTCCATTCTGATGAATACATTGTGGAATCCATGGCCACCCTTGATTTTCCTTGGGATGCTATACACCACGTGCATACTTCCTTTTGTAGTAGACCCATGACCAACATGCTGTGGAGTCCAAAGACTTCATCCATAGTGAATTCGATTGATTTTATTACCCCTTGCATTGAACCCATGAATTCGATCCACATCCACCTTGTGGACATTACATTTCCATTCAATGTTTGGGCAAGGGGGCATACCTTCTACAAGATTTCAAAGGCTAACTCATTCCTAACCCTCGCAATGCACTTTACCTCAAGAAATTTTACCCATAGCATCTCCCATCGACATGCGTTTATTTATTTTTGTCATGCAATTAGGTAACATGCATTTTTCATCATCATCTGATTTCTTGTCTTGTGGCGCCTTTCAGATGGATCCATCATCCACACCATATATCAGCTATGCCGATGGTGCAAGTCACTTCTCCCAGAATATAGCCTCGATAGCTTGGGCCATTTTTACCCCCTTGCATTCGTTAGTCCTCTCAAATGGCACCACCAATAACCAGGACGAATATGATGCAGTGATATGTTTTTTAGTCAATTCCCTTGACCATCACATCCTTCATCTTCATGTTCATTTATATTCCTTTTTTCTTGTCATGAAATTGAATGGCATGAATCGTGTGAATAACCATGTCCTTTTAGAAGATATTTATGATTGAAGATCTGAATACATGAATTTGAATCCATTACATTTAGTGATGTACCTAGATCCAAGGATCACTATGTATATAACATTGCAAACAATATTATAGATTGACACTTATCACATGCATTTAACACAAGAAAATAATCAAACCGTATGGCGAACCATATAATCATCATACATAAAAAATATTCATATCGATACTATGTATCGACGAATCATAAATGTTTGGATTCCACTACTCTAAATACATCCGACATGCCTACAATGTGTTACAAAAATAAAAATTAGGGGAACCACATGCCCCTACATCTAATCACTATCTAGAGGGTCCTAAGAAATTGGCTTGGCTCCACCAGCTCACAAATCCTGAACTTCCTATCTGGCCATTGCCATGTGCCGCATGAATCCTCACCACTCAGAGGGTAGCCCTATCCATCCCTAGATGTACTGGTCCTAAATATAATACCACCTACACTCTGATACACAAGAAAACATCAATTCACACCTACAACAAACATCCTCCAGTAGAGCCTCATAGTCAGGTCTCCGGTCTCCTCTCGCTCCACTAGATTTCACAGCCCCTAGTATTGCGAGTCGGCTTCACCGGTGCTATATCTGCATACCAAAATTCACAAATTAGTACCACATACATATTATAAACACTTATATAACAAATTTCACTTACCTTATTGTCCCCATGCTCGACTTGGAGGAAGTGGAAAGTTAGGGTCCCCATGAAATTTCATACCACTGTATGGATGGTTGTCTATGTACAGTGGCATTTTATTCCAGTGTGCAAAAAACGCGGGTCAGAACACTTGTCCAACTCTCCCACCTCCTCCTCTCTGTAGTAGCTTCCCTAGAAGTGCATCCTAGGCTCCTGTGGGCCCCCATCATGGATCTACACATGAGGTTGAAGTGTGGGGATCTTCTCAAAGAATAAAGAGCACAACATCGTACCAAAATCACAATCGTGGTTCACTTGTCACTTGTATAGCGAAAAATTTCGTTTCACCGATGACAGCATCATCCAGGCCCACCCATAGTAGGTCCCACTCAAAACAGTCTCTACCAACATCATCTTTCCCCTAGAAATGTGATGGAATGTCTGGTTTCCCAAGATCCACATACTACTACGGTGACAACCTGTGTCTCTAGCCACTATAGATCACTGATAGGAATGGTAGTGCCCTTAGCATGAGCATTTGACCTACAATGAGACTCCATGAACTCTAATATATTCCTCCCATGCATTAAAATTGGATGTATATTTCCCACCACCCATAGTGGTGGGAGTCTGGTCAAGAAATAGATGTCTTGGATGGTCAGCTTGATCCTGTGCCCCTGCACCATAAAGGCCTCCTAGTCTAGATGCAAATAGCTTGTTATCCTCAATTGTAAGGGCTCACCTGCCCTCATCAATGGGTTCTCAACCAACTTTAGAACCCAATATCTCACAAGTGTTCCTCGTACCACCTGATCCTCCTGGATTTCGGCCCGCAGAGCATCCAAATCTCTCTCACACCAGTTGATAATCAACTCTGCCATACCTGCACAACACTATCATGTTTGTTAGTTCAAATAAGGGTAACGGCATCATAAAAATCAATTCCCAGTCCTTAGCCAACAAGTTGACCAAATATCCCATCCATCTCCAACTCACACCTTTTAGGCTCTAGAAATGTGAGCTCGCAATTTTCCCCTCTACAAAATCCAATCCAGGTTGCATTATAGGCCCCAGAAAGTGTGAGTCAACCATGAGGAGAGATAGGGGGCCCTTACTAAGCACCGAGCACCTAATCTGAATAACTAAACCACTGAAAATGTAGAGTAAGGTTAGGCCACCTACATGCAACTAACAGATCATGATTCCAATGGTCAGTTTGTCCACTACGATCGTCGCAAGATTTAGGGCCTTTTTCTTCTCTCCAAATTCACCATAGCTCAACTAGAAAATGAATCAAATTGGAGGGAAATTGCCTTATTAAAGGGAAAACCCTAAAGTTTCCTTCGCCAATTGCGACCAAACTATAGCTTAGTTTGACGAACCATCAACACCATTAGAAAGCTCTCACCAAACACTATAATGAGTATCCTATTTTTTTTTTTAATTTGACACTTCATCAAGAAGCCATTTTTCCAAGAAGGGTCACTTTGATGCCTCTTTAAATTAGATTCCTTCACTTGCGCTGCTTGTACTTAGGGCACCACTTTTCCTTCATACTTGTCAACACGTATGTCAATTTTTGTCATGAGAAACCATCTTTTGGTCATTTTTTTATGGTCACCACTAGACCTATTCTGTGTGGTAGCATCATCGAGTCACCCTTGTTAAGAGCATCCAAGTTTAAACATCATCGCATTCATGGAGTTTTTCCCGAGTCCCTTTTCTTCCTGCTACAATATTCCATCCATTTTTTCCTTGTTTCTCTCTCGTGTCACCCATTTCGGCCTCCAACCATATTGTCCCTCATCCCCTCTAGAGTCGATTCAGTCGTTGTCAGTCATCCATGATTTTTATGCTCTGACAAGGGAAGTCATTTTTCTACTACTCAGTACCCCCTATTCCATCATCATTCTTGGTGTCAGTCCATCAGTTACTTTACTATGATCCCCCATGTCTTAGTTGAGGATTCATCATTGCCTCACCTATGGCAGATATCCTTCTATCGACATCAGCACATTCATTGATCCAAGTGGATATCAGTGGCCACCCACCTATTCCATTTGGACCTGCGCCATCAATTCTTGCAATTTTTCACTTTTAGCGCATATTACTATTTTTAGCAAGTTTTTGGGTCCTACACTCTCAGAGCCATTTTTGGGCCTTAATGACCTAGGTGGATATTGGTAGCCACCCACCTATTCCATTAGAACCCCCACCATCAGTTCTTTCAATTTTTAAGTTTCAGCACAACTTACTATTTTTAGAACTTTTTCGGGTCTTGGTCTTCGAGTTGCTTGGAGGCCTTAAAATATACCAATGATTTCTAATGAGGTATTGAGCACGTCAAATGGAGATCGTATGCCAAATTTACGTCCTCGGGAAGTTGAAACACCAATTTACCCAAACGAGACCCACAGTTTTGGTGATTCATCTCCTAGGGTTAGGTTTTTGGATGTTTATGGTTTTATATTGTTTCTCAACAATAAATAGGACTTAGAGCCTCATTGTAACACGGTTCAGAGGCCTGTAGCCATCACATCTCTTCTCAGAGATACGCTACCAGTGCCCTAGCTCATTTGTTTCCATTATGTGTATAAACAAATTTCAATTCTGTAACAGAGTTTAGAGGCCTGTAGATGCCACATCTCTTCTTAGAGATAAGATGCCAGCTCCCTCATTGTTTATTTCCATCATATCTATAATAAAATTTCAATCATTTTTTATTAATGAAATGAAAGATCATTTATGTTGCATCTCTGTGTTTATGTTTATTTTTGTGTATTATTGTGTTCCTGCATAAATCCAGATCATTCATCCTAGAAGACAGGTCTAGAGGGTGGTGTGCCGTGGTTTCATCTTCCACTCTTGTTTTGTGCCTTAGATTAGGCAAAGGGAATCATCATTGCCCTTTGACTTGGTTGTTTCTCATCCACTTGGCCTCAGCTCATTATTTACATGATTGAGATTCATATACTTGATGGTTCAGTGATTCAACAGATTGTACCAATGATTCCTGTGTGTGTGTGAGATGTTTTAGACCTCATGACGGGTTGGCCCTTTAGGTAGGCCCCCACATGCCCGGATGACTTCAGATTATGCTACAACCTCTGATGCAGCTCCACATATTTAATGGGTTTGGTTTTAGCCACTTGCAATGCCCATAGCATGCATGTATCATTCAAACGATCCATTCATATTTTCAGAGCCCTCTCCTATTTATAAGGGCTTCTTTGGTTGTTATTATGTCTCATGTACTCAGGTATTAATGTATTCAGTTCTGGCTCATGATTCTCTAGGCACAATATGTATGTGGGATCCATTTTTTTTTTTGCCCATTTTATTCCAGTATGTCATGTACCATTTCTCATGTACTTTATTGCTCAATTTCATTTTTTTGGGTGCACCATTATTCTTTGTACTTTGTCATCTCAGCGGGTATAGGTATGCCTCCCTCGCCTCAATGATAAAAGGTATCCAAACATTAAAGGATAATTATATCATTTGCAGGTCTCACCTCCTCATTCATTGTCCTCTCTCTCTTTTCTCCATCTATGTATCTCTCTCTCTCTGACTCCCCTTCAGTGACTACTAATTGTGTTCTTACAACGTATTTCAATCATACGATTAGCTCCTAACGCTCGCACGTTGGGGGCAATATGTTATTACCAAAATTTTTTCATCTAACCATTTACAATTATATGGGTGAAAGTACATCATGTAAGACCTATTTTACCATAATAAATTGATTTCACTGTAATAAATAATTTAATAAACCATATTTTATTAAGTTATTTTTTGTTAAAACAAGAAACCACATGAGGATTAATTAAATAAATGCTTATTTATTTGATTTTTCTCTATGAATAATTAATTAAACCACTGTTTAAATAATATTCTTAGTCATATTTAAACCAATTAAGAGAAATAATTAGATAAATCATTATTTTTCTCTAGGAATAATTAATTAAATCATTATTTAGTCATTATTCCTTCTTAAATTTGACTAAATCACCTAGAAATAATTAAAAAAGTTATTATTTGTTAATTATTCCTTAACCACATTCTTGAAATGATAAATAAATCATTTATTTGTTTATTATTTCTAAATAAATGTATTTAAACTGATTAAATACATTTTCCCTCCAACAAACTATAATAAAATATTCCAAGCGGTTAGATTTAGATCTTGGTTAATAATATTTTATTATTAGCCATTATCGAGGATAACTCAATATTTTGTTATAAATAGGGGGGTTTTCCATTCATTATTCACTTTGATCACTTCCATTGTCACGCTTTGATCATTCTCATTGCTACTACTATTTTCTTTTCTTCTTGAGCTCCCATAGAGTTCGACACATTTTGGGTTTTCTGCGCCATTGAGAAAGAGAAACTTCTGGATCTGAAGCATTGAGGACAACCAGGAACCCATCCCATTGAGGGGGACTGGTAACTTGTATTAGTTCCCTTTACCGAGTGTTATCATATATTCAAAATTCTTAAAGCGTGTCTTGTCCGTTGGATGCATGAAGAAATTCTTATTTCTTTTTACTGTTTAACTGCTTTTACTGTATAGATCTAGTTTTTTGCAGCATTTTTTTTAACTATCGTTTGTAGATCTAAATAAGTTAAGCAACCATTTCTGTTGTTAGGGCTATTTGTCACACACAGATAAATTGAACTCTTTTCATACAATTTCATTAAGAATTTACATTAACAACTCCTCTTCATGATGTCATGAATTTCTTTTCGTTATCTATGAGTCTTCATGTTTAGGACTTCTACATAGGGCACTGACCATCCATCACTTCCATTCATGAGTCAGCCATGTCATCATCATAAAGTGATCCATCAATCCATATCTATATTTCCTTCATTAAATGTTGCTTTCTTCATGCCATGTTTACTTAAGGATCTTTCATCCTACTACATATGCATCGGTGGTGGTAAATATCCATAGATGTTCCCTTGGCAGCCCTGCATAAACCCATCTAGATATAAAAATAAATAAAAGCCTATGAACATTATAATCAACATTAACTTTGTGATGGTATTTCATCATGACATCTTCTAGTTTTCATTAGCATCCTAGATACATACCAACACATATCCCAAAGATATATATTGTCAAGGGTCTCTTTCTTTTTCATACTTCATCACAGTCTTCATATCTTCCATGGAGATATCATAGTCAAATATTCTTGGTATTTTGGATGTTGATTTCCTTTACCATGGTTGCATATTCCATGATCTCTTCCTTCCTTAATTCACACGTTACATTCCTAGGAGCTTCCAATAAGAGTTCCTCAATTATAGTCAACCACCTCATACTTCATATGAGGACATATTATGTTGATTTCATGTAGTGATTGTGTGACCCATGTATTCCTGCATTCCTTTGAGGGAGGAAATCCTTTATTTTGATCATGCTCTCAAGATAGAGCATTGATCCATGTTACCTGCAACCATATGGAATGCCTTCCACAGTATCAAATGTAAGCATACATACCTCATTTTTACTTTGGCTCATCTATAATTCCTAAGACAATTTCCTTTATTTAAAGAGTTACAATCCCTTGTTTTGCTTCACTTTTATGTCATCATACCACCATCCCATGAATTCCATAAGATTAGAATTATTGATGAAATACTTGATTTTCCTCATGATCAATGAACCTTTCAATGAATATTCCATCATAGAATCTTGAGGATTTAAAGTATCCCCATCATCAGATGTTTCCTTTTGACATATTTATGATAAACCTTGTACTAGATGATCTTGCCACTTTTGCTTTCAATGATATTCCAAAGAGCTATATCCTTGACTTCTATATATTATAACCGTCTTCCATGCTTCTCTATGATGATGTCCCAAGGTATTTATTTTAATGCTTTTATGATGCCTTGATGTATCCCATTTAACGAATCATGATAGCCATATCTTACAATAGAAGACTTAGGAATTTGAGAAGAAATTAGGTGAGGAATAATATATCAGTGTTGGACAAGGTACCCCTCAATGGAATATTTTGAGGAATACCCTGTAGATCGAGGAGAAGAGCGCGCAACGTGTAGGGGTAATAGAGTCTTAGGGGCTTTGGGGCGGGTAAAGCTCCTTATTTTGTAAAGGGATGGGATAATTTTCTATATGTTGAGCTTCGCCCATGGTTTTCAGACCACGATATTGTAAAAGAAAAGACTATATAAGGAGTCTAGAATAGTCTAAAGGAATATATATCGTATAATCATGAGAGAATGCACTTAGATGTAACGTTATTTTGAGTATGTCTTATGTTTTTGTGGGAAATGGAAGGCTCCTGCTCTTGAGTGCGTGGAGACCTTGGAAAGTCTGTAGCTGAGTGCATAGACCCCTGTAACTGAGTGTGCAAGGTGGAAAGGGTTGTATCGAGAAGATCTGAGTCATAATAGAAGACTTTGAAGATAGATATGCATTCTGTGTTTATGTGTTTAATTTAATTATATTTTGATATCATCTGTGCTAAGTTAAGGTTTTTTATACATAATTGCATCTCAAAGTCTTGTTTATGGTTATTTATACTGTTTTATGCATGTTAAATTAAAATCATGCAGTCTGCAAGAGAGTTCAATATAAATGTTGAAAAACGATTGTATAATTAACATAGTTGATATGCGAAGCTCTGTTAAACATTGAAAGGAAGATAATCCATAAAACCACACCCCATTTTCCCTTTAGATGTAGAAACCTGGTTCTATATTCCCCTAATATTTCCTTGGGTGAGACTGCAGTCTACGTAGCAGATCATTTCCAAAAGGGTCGGTAATAGTGGGTTATTGAAAAAATTTACCCTCTTGGAGATGGGCATACCGCTGTATTGGTTGATGAGCTCCATCATTAGACATATTTGGAGGGGTTAATGGTCACCTTTTTGCCTTCTTAGATCTCTTTTTCTTGCATTTTTATTATTATTTGGGTTTATGATGCTAGTATAGGTGGTGATTAAGGCTAACATACTCTGAGTGCCTAATATAAGGTTGAGTGCAAAAATGAATGATTTATTAAGCACTTTTATAAATATTTTATCACAAAGACTTGTATGAGACAACAAGGAGAAAATATAGGCGGATTTTCCACACTCAAAGGCACCTGAAGGATCCCAAAGATTCTCTCCAATAAATTTGAATTCCAAGAGGCAGCTAAGCAACTGAAGACAAAGGGCACTCAATCTATGTTTACTTGGAGTCAAAGTGGACTCAATCACAATTTTCAAGGGAGTTTTTGGTAGCTTCTCTATAGAATAAATAGAGCAGAGCTAGAGCTAGGAAGAGTTAGTCTATTCTAGTCTCGATTCCATTCAGAACTATTGTTATGAGCTATTGAGCTTTTTTTTTTATTCAGGGATCAAACTTTAAGAGATGTATGTAGTTATTCTTTTAAGAAATGAGCAGACTTGTTTCATTTGAATGATTTAAGTTTCAAAGGGCTAGGCTCGTGGGTTAAGGCCCAATCCATGTGCCTCATCTTCTCTGTGGTTACTCTCTTTTCCTTTCTATCATTTAGCTAGTTTTGCTTCTGCCATTTAAGTTAGATCTGCTTCTGATAAGTTTCATTGCTATTTAGTTTTTGTGCTGGTGTAGTTTCAATTTCTTATGCATAGAGAAATAGAGGAAAAACTCCAAAACTGTGGTCGAGTCTCTCCCCTCTCACCTCTATCAATAGAGTTCAAGTTAGGTAGACCTCCCCATAGGAAAAAATTGCTTTATGTTTGAGTTTGGGGAAGAATTTTTATTTACCAAGTCCAAGCCTTTCCTTCACTGTTTCACCCCACTTTTATGTTTGTTTCCCACTTATAAATCTGCAGGTGTGCTTCACTTCTGAGCACTTCTCTTATGCTTCTATTTCCCTCCTTTAATTCTCACTTTAACTACTACACTTACCTTTTTATTTGCCTAATGCACTTAGCCCTTAAAAGCCTTGTTTCTCTGTTTTCTTCATTCACGACCACCTTATTATTTTTATGCAAAACACGCGAAAAACCATTCCAAACCACCAAAAACTAGACCTCCACTTTTTCTCCTCGAGACTCTTGTCGCTGTACATCACAATCACACGTCGCAACTCTTACATTTTCTCTTACAGACTTACCACTCTCCTTTGCCGATTGCCCACCTTATTCCTTTGTTCCATCGATCACCTTCGCCAAATTCATTTTAATGCTAAACACTTTAAAAAACATTGAAACTCGACCTCCGCCTTCCTCCTTGAAATTCTCGCCACCATACATCGCATTGCGTAGATCACAACATTTACATTTTTCCTTCAACGCTCAATGATTGCTCTTTGCGATTGCGATCTTGCGAAATCGCAAATCGCACTTCGCAATATTTACCTTTCACCCTTAAAAACTTACTGTTGTTCTAGCCAATTATGATAGTGTGATCTCGCCCCACTGTTAGTCACATCGCCATGCCAATTGCACTTCACATCCTTTAGATCTTACCCTTAACACTTACTTCTCGTTATTGCGATTGTGGTATCCCAAATCGCACCCCGCAGTTCATACCATATCGCACATCGCAGCCTGAAATGTTTTCCTTTCATCGCCACATCATCCCCATCATACATCTCCTCCCGCAACGTTTATCACAACGCACATCGCTCTTCGCACATTTTAGTTTATTCCCATTAAATCCTTACCACTATCCATTTAAACTTGCGAAGTTGCAATTATGACATCGCACATCGCAAATTTTACCTGCATCGCATTCTGCCATGTCGCTCTTGAGTTCTTTCCACTCCAAGCCTTTTTGTGCTATAATAAAGTTCTAATAAGGTTTTAAACCCCTCTTTCCTCTTCTAATAATTTTTCAATTATCTCCACTCCAAAGTCATTTCTCACATTATAATCAAGTTTTCTAAGGTTTTAACCCCCCTCATTTTGCTTCCAAACCTCGTTTCATGTGTTGAACCTCCCATTAGCCTCTTTTAGCCCTTTTTCTTCCTCTAAAATGAAAATTAACTCTTTTTAGTTAGAATTAAGTCATGAGTAGCCTAGTTGCATGGATAAGAGCATGGTAGATAGATCATAGGATAAGTAGAATGCATTTAGCCGTTTTTCCAAGTTAAGTGTGGTTTAGAATTAGTTTCCTTTCTGCCATTTATTTTTAGCAAGTTAGCTTAGTTTATTTTCAATAATTTCCCTTTTTTCCAATTAACTTAGTTCATTCTTGTCATTTCTTTTCAGCACCTTAGTTTAATTTCCTTTCTGTCATTTTCTTCCAGTAATTTACTTTCTAGTTTTTCTCATAATTTAAATAGCACCCTTTCGTAAAGAAGAAGAGGATGACATGAACAGAATGAATCTGTTGTGTATATAACACTGTCACCTCAAATTTTGTACGAACCCTAGGTTGATAAAGTAAAGTAGGGCAGCCCCTGGGAGTTGCAGTACTCTTGGTGCAATACCGGGGATCACCACTTTTTGGCGTCGTTGTCAAGGAGGTGTCTAGTAGATATTTTGATTTTGTTTTAGCATTCTCTTATGCTTTCATTTCTTTTAAGTCACTTCAGAAATATTGAAAAATTAAAAAAAAGATCTGATTTTCATGCCTTGTAGGAATAGGAATACTCAAAGACAAACCTTACCTAAAACCCCCACATCACCTCCTAGCCACCCTTCACTCTTCTTCTGTGGCAGTGAGATTGAACCCCCTCTAGGAGAGCCTTCTGAATATTTTGAGGATCCTATTGGGGAAGAAGAAGAAGAACTTGTTCAACTGAGGGACCTTCTTCACTTATCTTAACCATGGCTAGGACCCAGAGAGCATTTCCCATAAGAGAGGCAGATGGGGACACTAAGATGAAAAACATTAGCCCCTTAGCTCTTCCACACTTCCATAGAGTTACCTCTGAGGACCCTGACACATTCATGTTTGAATTTTTTGTTGTATATAGGACTTATAACTACACCTCTGATAACCATAAGTTGAAGCTATTCCCATCCACCCTTAAGGATTCAACCTTATGCTGGTTCATGGGTCTGCCTGGGGTAGCATCACTACCTGGGAACAGATGGAAGAGACCTTCAGAATCAAGTACAAAGACTACTGTAGGTCCAAGGAAACTAAGGATGACATATTTAGGATGAATCTACGGCTTGATGAATCCCTAGAGGATTATGAAGAGAGGTTTCAATTGAACTATAAGAGAGCCAATTGTACTCTTGATCTTGACTCACTCAAAATTGTACTTCTTCGAGGGATCAGTGAAGAGATGCTAGAAACCTTGAATATGTTATCCGGAGGAGATATCTACCAACAACCATATGAAACAATCAAAAATTTATTTCGAAACCATTCTAGGGCATTTAGGAAAAAGGGGAGAGCTAGAAAAAGTACATCCAATACCCCTTCCTCTTCCACCTTCATAAAACATGAGATTGGAAACATGCTAGAGGACTTCAAGAGTGACATGCTACACACCTTTGATTTTAAAATGGACACAATGTCGTTCAAAAGGAAGCAAGAGGAAGCAGAGAGAGACCTGGCCATATTTTTTCCTAGATGTACCAGAAAACACCCAAGAAATGAATGTCCACTGAATGCCATAGATGTTTACTTAGTCTATGAAGAGAATCATGCCACAGAAAAGTGTCCCTCCTTATCTGGACTTAAAGGTGTATATCAATGTGGGGAAACAATGCCAAAGAAACTATGTTTCGTCAACCAGAGAAGGCCTCAGGGCCCTTGACCATATCAAAAAGGTATGCAAAGTGCACCTCACTCTTACTATTACAACAATCAGAGTGCACCCATGCAATGTAATATTCCTAAATTAGCACACAGCTAATTGGAATATTAAATTTTGATTTTTCTCTTAGATAGAGGAATAAGAGGGTATGGAGACCCATAAATATCCTTAGTAGGAATAAAATACACTCCTAGTGTGAATGGAGGTCAACTAAAAGCTGGATTGAAGACCCTTAGGTGTGAAAAGGGGCTGAAGCATGTTGACTAGGTCAACTTTGACCAAATCAAACAACGTTGTTATGGAGGAGTGGCATTAATGGTGGGACATCGAAATTTTGGAGGGAGATTGATTGCATGATGGTGGAAACCCTAATGAGTGGGACCCAAGGTGAGAAGGCTCAAATTGTTTATAAGGAAGAGGAGGGTAGCCATATGGGGTTAGCTTATGATTATTATTTTGATATGTTTGTTTAGACTTTTTGCTCTCTTCAGCTGTTTAGCTAAGATTGCTAGTGTTGTTTAGTACAGGGTGTTCCCAGTCGGGTATCCCACCTATTTCCTTGAGAGGCCTCTTGGGAGAGTACTGATCTATCATTTCCACATATCCGACATTCTGGCCAAGCTTCAGTCTTCAACTATAGCGCAGTTTCTGCAGAATATTGTGTTGTGTTGCAGGGTGTTGCAGTGGAGGGTTGATAAACCCACTTTCTGAGCTAGTTTTTCATAGGAGGATGGATTCCTTCTCTTGGGATATTAGCAAGGAGGGATTTTGAGAAAATTTCACATATTTAGCACCAGGCCAGCCTATTCCCATCATTTACAGTGCATTTTCAGCTGGGAATTGCATTATTTTGGAGGGCAGCTTCAGAGGAGGATCTATTGGCTCTTTTAGAGTGTTTTACTATAGGTGAAGGGTTAAACCTTTCATTGGAGGAGACCCTTGAGGATATCTACATCAGATCCATATTATTTCAGCCTTCTATTTTCATAATATTTAGTTTTTAGTGACTCTTCAATCCCAGGGCTATAGATAACCATTTGTATTTGGGTGTATTTCCGGAAACCCTTCCTGGGTTCTCTTGGAAAGGTGTCTAGGAGGCTAGATCTTCACTCATACCATTATTTGAGCTATATAACAATAGATATACATTTATATATCCTTATGTAGCATTTAATGCCCTAAAACTGCACTTTCATGGCTCAGGGAATTTGTATGGCAGTTATTTCTCATGTATTGGCATATTTTTCTTGTAGAGGCTTGCTTTGTATTTCTTGAGTGACTTGATCCTCAAGATATTGTGGTTGTTATTGGCTGATATGTTTAATAAGATGGCTATACATTTGTCTCATATCATGGTGTGTTGATTTATTCATTTTTCTTTCCATTATTGTGTTCATGTATTGCTGCTTCCCCATTTGGGAATATTACAGTGGTATCAGGGCATAATCTTGGCTCAGCCTGTGGATCTCAACAATTATGCTATCAAAAGAATAAAAAGAAGGAGAAAGAGATCAAAATGGTGGAAATAATGAATTTTATCTCATCTCTTTTCAAATCTAAGAAGGACCTCACCAAGGAGGTCAAGCATGTTGGGTATGTGTTATATTCTTTCCACGACTAATCACACGCAGGGGGGGGGGGGGGTGATAGCCCCCCCTATACGTTGCGCTGGGCACAACGTTGGGGGAGAATTAGCCCCCCGTGTTAGGGTTCGGGGCAGCGCCCCAGAAATTTTTTTTGGTCCTTATTTTCCGATGGGCGGATCTGCCCATGGTTTTGTGCATGGGTTTTGTTTGCACATGGTTTTGGGGTACGATGGTTTTTGGCCCCTAGTATTTTGTAGATCCAGTCAAGGGAACTATATTTATGTTCTAATCCAGGGTTAATGGATTGGGGTTTATGTATTCTTAGGCATGTATATATATGTGTTGTAACACTAAAAGGAATATAATGAAAAATCAAACTGGTCGTCCTGATTTGGGATCCAGGGGAATATCTCTATGTTTATCTGTTTTATGTTTTATGCTCTTTTGTTTGTAGATAATTTCGGTACAGGGTTAAAACCTACATTTGGTATCAGAGAAGTTTTGGCTTCAAGGGATGCCTTTGCTGCTGAGGGATTTTTTCCTCGGGCCTGAGGTAGACCCTATTCAGTGGGATATTTGTGGGATCGATTCTTGTGGTGAAAGAATATGGTGAGCGGTGAGAAGATAAAGATCGAGAAATTTAATGGTCAGAGTTTTGAGTTGTGGAAGCTCAAGATGGAGGATTTTCTGGTGGATAAAGATCAGTGGATCAAAGTAGATTCAGATACTAAACCAACGACAATGTCAGATGAAGACTAGAAGAAGCTGGATCGAAAGGCAAAGAGCACAATACAATTGTGTGTCTCAGATTTAGTTTTTTTGAATGTATCTGGGGAAGATATGACGAAGACCTCATGGGACAAGCTAGGGACTTTGTACCAATCTAAGTCTCTGGTGAATAAAATGTTCCTACAGAAAAAGTTGTATAACCTGAGGATGAAGGATGGAGAATTGGTGACAGAGCATTTGAATGCCTTTAATACTGTGGTAAGTTAGCTGTCATATGTTTATATTAAAATCTAAAATGAATATAAGTGCATCAGTTTGTTGTGTTCTCTACCAGACTCGTGGGACAGTCTAGTTATTGCAATAGGTAGCAATACAACTACCTTGAATTTTGATGGCATTGTCTCAGTCTTGCTATCGGAGGAAATCAGACGGAGAAATATGGAGGGTCAGAATGGAGATGCCTTATCTGTACGAGGAAGGTCCCAATATAAAAACAAGAATAAGGTTATGAGTGGGAGATATAAATCTAGAGGGAGATCTAAATCTCCTGGAAAGTTTGTAAAGGTGATGTGGAAAGGAAGGGTACTACAAAAAGGACTGCAGATCTAAAGCTCCTAAGAAAGGAAAAGGATCTGATGATGCTCCTTCTGCAGAGGAAAAAACCACCTCGGATGAAGGTGGGGATGTGTATTTGGATTCTTCTTCAAATACACATGTAGATGTAGGTAGTTGATTGACCAGTGCATCTTCACTTTATAAAGGGTAGTTACCAGTATGAGAAATATGATGGCAATGATGTCTTCTTGGGTGACATTAGAACGAGTGGATGTGGAAAATCATTTGGGCTTCACAAGGTGGAAGGATTAGAACACTTCCTGGTGTTCTGTACATTCCTACATTGGCCAGAAATCTGATTTCTGTAAGCAAGATGGATGATGCAGGTGTAAAAACAGTGTTCGAGAAAGATACCTATAAGATGGTTCGGGGAGCACTGGTATTAATGCGGGGAGTTTATATTGGAACTCTGTACAAGATTCAGGGTAGCACTGTTATTTCTATGTGCAACAGTTATGTGGTTCACGAAAGTGGAGCGGAAAGCCTAGCGGTCTCTAAAGAAAAGACCATGCTATGGCATCAAAGGCTTGGACATATTGGAGAGAAGGGCCTTCGGATACTACATGGAAATGGTATGGTAGAAGGTATGTCTAATAGCTCTCTGGATTTTGATTTCTGTGAGCATTGTGTATATGGGAAGCAGAATCGGGTGAGTTTACCTTCTGGTGCTAAGAGGGCGAACAAGATATTAGAGCTTGTGCACAATGATGTGTTTGGACCTGTGTCGGTTCCATCACTGGGTAATATTGTGTACTATGTTTCATTCATAGATGACTTCTCAAGGAATACATGGATATATTTCTTGAGGAATAAATCTGAAGTTTTTGACAGATTTAAAGAATTTAAGTCTCTAGCGGAAAACTAGACAGAGAAGAAGATAAAGTTGCAGAGGACAGATAATGGTGGGGAGTTCTGCAAGAAGGAATTTGAAGAGTTCTATAAGAAGTGTGGTATAGCATGGTAGAAGACTACTCCATACACACCTCAGCAAAACAGAGTTGAAAAAAGAATGAATAGAACGCTGATGGAAAAGAAAGAAGCATGCTCAGTGGTACCAGGTTAGGACAAGAATTCTGGGCAAAGGCAGTGGAGACTACATGTTACTTGGTTAACAGATCACCTTCATCAGCGTTGGAGGATAAGACTCCACATGAGGTATGGACTGGTAAGAAACCCTCTCTTTCACATTTGAGGGTATTTAGATGTGATGCATATGTACATGTTCTAAAGGAGAAAAGGACCAAGTTGGATAATAAATCTGAAAGGTGCATCTTTATTGGGTATAAGGATGGTTTAAAGGGTTACAAGCTTTGGAGTCCAGAAAAAAGGAAGGTTGTGTACAACTGAGATGTGGTGTTTAGAGAGGTGAAAGATGTTGTTAAACATGAAGCCCTACCAAAGGAACCTGAGAAGATAAAGTTTGAGCTAAAGGAGGATGAACCAGACTCTACAACAAAAGAAGACTCAGAAGAGGAAGAGCCACAAACTCCAGCTGTGAGAAGATCAGCTCAGGAAAGAATACAACCAGAAAGGTACAACCCATCTTCTTTCTGTTCAAATTTTTCTTTAACTATAACTGATGATGATCCCAAAACTGTCAGGGAGGTAGTAGATTCAGCGGATGGAAAACTCTGGAAGGAGGCCATGGTTGATGAAATGGCATCCTTGCATAAAAATGAGGCATGGGATCTGGTAGAGTTGCCGACTGGAAGGAATCCCATCAAGAGAAAATGGGTGTTTAAGAAGAAGATGAATGCAGAAGGCAAGGTGGGGAAATACAAAGCTCGGTTGGTAGCAAAAGGTTATTCCGAGCTGCCGAGAATTAATTTTGGTGATATTTTTTCTCCTGTTGCCAAAGTTCCTTCTATTATATTAATTTTATCTGTTGCTGCTGCATTTGATTTTGAGGTAGAACAGATGGATGTGAAGACAAGATTTCTTCATGGGGATCTGGAAGAGGAGATCTACATGAAAAAACCTGAAGGCTTTATGGTGAAGGGGAAGAAAGAACTAGTATGCATGTAATGTTCCCAAATTTTGTAGCTAATGGGAATATAAAATTTTATTTTCAGTTTTCCTAACTCATGAATAAAAGTGTGAAGGAGGAACTCTAAAACTCCAAAGCAGCAAAATAAATCAATGCCCAATGTGAACAAAGTCAAATCAGGGCTTACTTAATAAAATCCACTTATATGTGAAACATGTTCAAGCTATTTGACTGGGTCAATAGGACCAAATCATAACGCAGTCCAAATACAATGAACCTCCTAGATGATCAGCGCAGTCCTATGAGGAGGTCCTCCATGTGAAAGGGGACAAATGAATGAAGATGGTTTAGGGTTTTGCAAACCCTAATCTTATATAAGGAAGGGGAATACTCAAGGAAAAGGTTGTTGAGGATATTATTATTCTTGAGAATCATTCTCTGGGCTATTTAGAAAGAGAATAGAGAGGGTTTCCTATTTAGGAATCCTCCCTCCTTCCTTGAGGGTCTCTTGGAGGAGATTGTGCTGCATTGATCCACTATCTGGCATAGGCCAAGCTCTACCTCCAACTGCAACACAGATCCTGCAAGGATTTGTTTTCTTTTGTAGGCTGCAGCAAATAGCCAAAGTATTCTTCAGTTCAACTGCACAGTTCCTTGAGGAAACAAAGTCCTTTTTGCAGTCAGTGTTGCAATGTGGATTTTGCATCAGTTTGGAGGATAGATCTCTGGTGAAAGGGATCCTTCCCTTCACTGTGGTGATCCATAGATTGGCCAACCAATCTATGTTACATTTCATATCTGGTCTATTGGGCATCATATTCTTCAAAAATTTCTAAATTTTACTGCAGATCTGTGACTTAGATCTTAGATCTACTGACAACTGCTCATATTTTGCAGAGACCCCCAAGGGGCATGTAATAAAGAATTAATTTGATATACAGATCTGTAATAGATCTATAATTTTTTACTTAGATCTATTCTAGATCTAAAAATTGATGAAACACTGCTTCATCCATCAAATATTACACTGTCCATTTCATCCTATACTTTCTTGTGTTGTAACCACCTCAATCTTGAGGGTTTATCCTTGTAATTTCTCTGTCTTTCTCATGTAAAATGTATGAGCTATGAGCCTATGCCCCTGATCTTATTTTTCAATGTTCAGACCCTATTTCAGCTAAAACCTTCAGAAAATTACGCTCTTGTGCTTCAACAAATTTCTGCATACTCCAAGTTATGGGAAATCATGGTTTTCTAGCCTAGTTAGGAAAGGAGGAACTGTTTAACATAGCAAAACGAATTTTTTTTTTGCTGAAATTTTACATGGTAGTCCCTCATAACCCTATCTATCAGATCCAACCACTTTCTCATCTTATTTTTACGCAGATCTTTGAATACCTTCGTTTTAGGGCTAAATCATCACTTTTCCCCACCTTTTGGTCTATAAAACGCTGTATAAAGTTGTTGTTGCATATTTTATGGAAGGTTAAGTGATTTTACATTAGTTATCAGTAATATTTCTGCATCTCCAACTCTAGAATACCTTAGGATATTCTCATTGTTGTAGAAATCCCATTTTGGAACATTACAGTGGTATTAGAGCATGATCTCTGGCACAGCCTGTGAGATCAAGCTATCAGAGGAGTAAAGAGTAGAAGCAGAGATCAGAATGATGGAGAGGATGATATTACTCTCATTAATGTTTATATCTAAGGAAGGCCTCTCCTAAGAGGTAAATCAGAAGAGAGAAAGAGGATGCACCGATACTCCTAGAGGATTTCGAGAAGAAGCAAGCTGCAGTGAGATTTGCATGAGAATTCAAGAAGAAGAAGGAAGCCCGAACACTTCCTATTAGTAAAGAAGAATACCGAAGAATCCTATATCTCCTCATAGATCCACTATTCCCACTTTCTTTGAAGAAGGTGAGAGGTATAGCAATGAAGAAGAGAGATGCAAAAAAACTCCTAAAGGGTTTCAAGATGAAGAGGAGGAACTATACACTTCCTATCATCACAAAGCAGGGAGAATGACTAAAGAAGAGATCTCAGGGCTTTTTTTCCAAACATTGAAGGGTATTGAAGAAGATCTCAAAGAGTTTGAGGAGAAGAGGAAAAATATGAGCCACAAAGAGACATCTCCCAAGGGAACCAAGGAGGATGTCAATCTTGTCACCTTGGGCAAGAGATCTGCATTTTCACCACTACTGCTAAAGTACTTACATCTAGAGGAGGGGAACTTGCATTTTTGGAAGGTAGCCTTGAGCTCTTAACATATGGAGTCCCATGCATGAATCAGGAAATGCATGAGGAAGAGGAAGATACCAGCACTAGTATACTTGAAAGAAGGAAGCCATCATTCTTGCCAGCAGTTGGAGACATCATTGATCCTGGTGGAGGAACTCTTGTGTTCTGTCAAGAGGTTCCCACATATCATTTGATCCAAGGTATGCATAAAATTTCAGCACATATTGATTCAAGACCAATGCATAGCCAAGGATTAGATCAAACTGCTAATTTGAAGCAAGACATATCACAGTGCAGAGGACCCTTGATCTAATCAAGGAGGAGACTGGAAACTATCCATGTGCATCATTATTAAGTTGCATTCAATATCTTGATTTGATATGTATAGTTTCAAAAAAAGGGATTGGTACTATCCTATGTTCAATGGCTGATTGTGAGATCAGTAATGTAACTTGCTTTGAGACAGTGCATGCATCACCTTGCAGACCTACAACGCTATCACTTAGTGACTGTGACAAAGAGGCTTCAGCTCTCTTGAAGCATTTTAGAGGCAACTTCAACCTTGAAGTAGTGGAGAAGAAGAAGAGGAAGATTAGACATCTTGAGATGAGAAGAATTTTCTCCCCTCTATATGACACTCTCTCAATGAGCATGCTACAACTCAAAGAGAGACTTCTACCTGCAGCAGATCCAAAACCTCACTGGTTTTGGGAGGACATGAAGAGATAAGAGGTCTCATAAAAGGTGTACTTCAACATCTCATGGAGTACAATACTATTCATCGGTTTGAAGAAGACTGTGTTCTACAAAGTGAGGATGCCATGATTATGCAGCACATCACTCAACTTCCATATTTGAGTGAGTGGATGAGGATGGTGAGAAAGAGGTCACATGATCACTTGCAGACATATATGGACCAGTAAGCTTGATTACGCTGGTTACCCTTGGGAGACCCCTATCACTCTCCAAATCCACCTATTTCTCTGATCTATTCCTTAAAGAATGGTTATGAAAGGAAGAAGGAGGCATGGCAATGCTGGTTGGTTTGGGGTAAGCATGATCACTACCCAAAGATTCTCATTTTCTCATCTCATGCTTTATGCATCACTAATAAGGTGTATGAAAAGGAGGCATGGTTGATGTGGTTGTTAAAAAGAGAATTTGGACATCACATGTTAAATCTCATTTCCATGTATTCATCCATGTTTGAAGTATGTCTCATATGTCTACTTGTATTTCTGTTTGAGGAATATTTCATGCATGTACCTTGGTTTGGGAGAAGGGATAACTCCCACATGATGTGGTATGAGGGAGCTTACTTGTACTATGTTGATGATACATTTCACATGTCCATCATTGTATTGTTGCTCCATGATCCACATGTTGATAAAGCAAGAAGGCTGCAAAGGTCCTTATTGCAATGGCTGCTCTTGGGTGAGTATGGTTACTACCCAATAGCTCATCATTTTCTGAATCATGCCTTGGATTTCAATGAAATTTTGCGGCAAGAGAAGGCATGCACAATTTTGATTCACTTGAAGGAGTATGGCCACCACATGACATCTCCTATGTCTGTGTGTTTTGTGTTGTATAAAATTTGGCATAATGATATCATGATGTGCATGGATAATGATACTTTGTATTGGGATGATATGACATATCATATTTCCATTAGTATGGGTTGTTTTCATGGTGCACATGAGGAGGAAAGAAGGTAGCAAGACCTCTTGTTGCTTTGGTTTCTTTTAAATGAGTATGGTGACCACCCCATAGCTCATCATTTTCTGATTCATGCCTTATGTATCAAAGATAAATTGCAGCAAAGAAAGGCATGTACATCATCTTTTAGGAAACTTTGCTAGTCCATCTTACATGGAGAAGATGGCGGATGGCAGCAAAGGGCCTTGCTCCGGTGGTTATTATTAGGGGAATATGGTTTGACAACTTTGTCCACCCATGTTGCTCCTTCCCTTCTTCTTTTTCATAACGCTGGAATGATGGAGTTTGGATCCACAAGGCCAACAGGGCTAAGAATGAAAGAATAACAATTCTTAATCAAGTTCATAAAACATGGATGGAGGGATGTTTTGCATGACGAAGATTTTCCTTTATGGAAGGAGCTACTTTATTTTATGTCTATCATGTGTTTATGATGATGTTGGATATCATGTAATTGTCATTTTGTACTTCATGATAGGAAGAGAACATCTAACCTTACAGTTGGAAGTCATCTTATGCATTTGTGGAAGACAACTATGGAACCAAACATACATAACCTATTGCAGCAAATGGAGGAAGCCTTCCTTATGTGGATGCCATTTGGAGGGGAATAAATGGTTTGCATCTACAATAAGAGTTGCTTGAGAGAAAGAAACATTTTTCCGGGGGAGACTGTAATGTTCCCAAATTTTGCAGCTAATGGAAATATAAAATTTTATTTTCAGTTTGCCTAACTCATGAATAAAAGTGTGAAGGAGGAACTCTAAAACTCCAAATCATAAAAATAAATCAATGCCCAATGTGAACAGAGTCAAATCAGGGCTTACTTAATAAAATCCACTTGTATGTGAAATAGGTTCAAGCTATTTTACTGGGTCAGCAAGACCAGATCATAACATAGTCCAGATACAATGAACCTCCTAGATGATCAGCGCAGTCCTATGAGGAGGTCCTCCATGTGAAAGGGGACAAATGAATGAAGTTGGTTTAGGGTTTTGAAAACCCTAATCTTATATAAGGAAGGGGAAGACTCAAGGAAAATGTTGTTGAGGATATTATTATTCTCGAGAATCATTCTCTGGGCTGTTTAGCAAGAGAATAGAGAGGGTTTCCTATTTAGGAATCCTCCCTCCTTCCTTGAGGGTCTCTTGGAGGAGATTGTGCTGCATTGATCCAATATATGGCATAGGCCAAGATCTACCTCCAACTACAACGCAAATCCTGCAAGGATTTGTTTTCTTTTGTAGGCTGCAACAAGTGGAAGTCTAGATCTGTCTAGATCTAGCTTTTTTTGGGAGTCTTTTCTCATGAAGTGTGTCTTTTAACCTCCTGGAAGAGTGCCTCACCTGCTTGGGCTTCATTTATCCATATTGGCATTAGGCCAAAGTGTTCTTCAGTTCAACTGTGCAGTTCCTTGAGGAAACAACGTCCTTTTTGCAGTCAATGTTATAGTGTGGATTTTGCATCAGTGTAGAGGATAGATCTCTGGTGAAAGGGATCCTTCCCTTCACTGTGGTGATCCATAGATTAGCCAACCAATATATGTTCCATTTCAGTTCTAATCTACTAGGCATCATATTCTTCAGAAATTTCTAAATTTTACAGCATATCTGTGACTTAGATCTTAGATCTACTCACAACTGCTCATATTTTGCAGAGATCCCCAAGGGGCATGTAATAAAGAACTCATTTGATATACAGATATGTAATAGATCTATAATTTTGTACTCAGATATGTTCTAGATCTAAAAATTAATGAAACACTGCTTCAGCCATCAAATATTACGCTGTCCATTTCATCCTGTACTTTCTTGTGTTGTAACCACCTCAATCTTGAAGGTTTATCCTTGTAATTTCTTTGTCTTTCTCATGTAAAACGTATGAGCTATGCCCATGAACTGATTTTTCAATGTTTAGGCCCTATTGCAGCTAAAACCTTCATAAAATTACGCTCTTGTTTTTCAGCAAATTTCTGCATATTCTAGGTTATGGGAAATCAGGGTTTTCTAGCCTAGTTAGGAAATGAGGAACTGTTTAACATAGAAAAACGTATTTTTTTTTTCCTAAAATTTGACATGGGAGTCCCTAATAACCATAGCTATCATATCCAACCACTTTTCCATCTTATTTTTACGCAGATCTCTGAATAAATTCGTTTTAGGGCCTAAATCATCACTTTTCCCCACCTTTTGGTCTATAAAACGTTGTATAAAGTTGTTGCTGCATATTTTATGGAAGGTCAAGTGATTTTACATCAGTTATCAGTCATATTGCTGCATCTCCAACTCTAGAATACCTTAGGGTATTCTCATTGTTGTAGAAATCCCATTTTGGAACATTACAATGTAGGTTAAAGAAGTCTCTGTATGGGTTAAAACAGTCACCAAGGATGTAGTATCAAAAATTTTATACCTACATACGGGGACTTGGCTTCACCAAAAGCAAGGAGGATCACTGTGTTTATTTTGAATTAATTTGTGATCGTGTTATTTATTTGGTCTTGTATGTGGATGATATGTTGTTGATTGGAAATGACAAAGAAATTATCCAAGATTTGAAGACCCAATTGTTCTCCAAATTCGACATGAAGGATCTTGGTGCTGAAAAATATATTTTGGGCATGGAAATTAAGAGAGATCGGGCAAAGAGGAAGCTCCAGTTAAACTAGAGGAAGTATGTCGAGACTATATTGCAGAGGTTGAATATGCAGGATAGTAAACCGGTGAATGTTCTGATTCCTGTAGGTACAAAGCTGTCAGCTGAACAGTGTCCCAAGACACAAGAAGAAGAGGAGGATATTTCCCATGTTCCATATGCAAGTGCAGTGGGTAGCCTGATGTATGCAATGGCCTGTACTAGACCAGACATTTCACATGCAGTGGGAGTATTGAGCAGGTTTATGTCAAACCTAGGGAAGGAGCATTGGACAACAGTGACGCAGGTTTTCAGATATTTACGTGGCACTAGTGATTATGGCTTGTGCTACCAGGGAATACCAGGATTGGAAAGAGTGTTGGCCATTCGTGGTTTTGTTGATGCAGACTGGGCTGGAGATCTGGAGCAAAGAAGATCTACAAGTGGGTATGTGTTTAGCCTATTTGGAGGTGCAGTCAGTTGGATGAGTAAAAGACAGTCTGTAGTGGCTATTTCAACTAAAGAGGCTGAATACATAGTAGCCACTCATGCAAGCAAGGAAGCATTTTGGTTGTAGAGATTATGTTCAAGTATGGGGTTGGTGTAGCAAGCTATAAGGATAGATTGTGATAGCCAAAGTGCAATTTTCTTGGCTAAGAACCCTGATTATCATTCAAAGACAAAGCACATTGATGTTCAATATCACTTTGTGAGAGATAGGGTTGAGGCTAAAAGGGTGTTGCTGGTAAATATGGACACTTTGAAGAATGGTGTAGATGCATTGACGAAGTCTGTAAGCACTCATAAGTTATCTTAGTGTAGAGAAACAATGGGTGTTGCAGAACTGGGCTAATGACTAAGCTCTCTTGTGGCCCCCTGCAAAAAGAAAACAAGAAGTGGGAGAATATTGGGTATGTGTATATTCTTTCCATGACTAATCATGCATGGTGGGGGTCAGAGGGGGGGGTGGTAGCCCCCCTGGTCGGGGTCCGGGGCAGTGCCCCAGAAAAATTTTTTGGTCCTTATTTTCCGGTGGGTGGATCCGCCCATGGTTTTGTGCATGGGTTTGCACATGGTTTTGGGGTACAATGGTTTTCGGCCCCTAGTATTTTGTAGATCCGGTCAAGGGAACTACAGTTATGTTCTAATCCAGGGTTAATGGATTGGGGTTTATGTATGCTTCAGCATGTATATATATGTGTTGTAACACTGAAAGGAATATAATGAAAAATCAAGTTGGTTGTCCCGATTTTGGATCCAAGGGAATATCTATGTGTTTATCTATTTTATGTTTTATGCTCTTGCTACTGTTTATTTTTTGTCTTTAAGATTCATTTGCAGATAATTTTTGTATAGGATTAAAACCTACAAATCAAATAAAAGTGGAGAAAAGGAGTGAAACCACACTAGGGTTTCAAGATGAGGAAGTTCCATGTACTTCGTATCAGCAAAAAGAAGATCCAGTATTGCATAGAGCTCCAAAGCAACATGCTATGCCCTTTTCTTTTGAATACAAGAGGCATGAAGGAGGAGGAAACTTAGATCATGAGATTCTAAGTGAGTATCTTGCAGAATATAAGTCTCAATTACCTAGAGCTTTCAAGGAGAATCTAACTCTCCCATAGTTTATTCAGCTCAAAGAAGAAAGGAGACCTTGCAGCAATAAAAGAAATGAGGGAAATAGATTTCTATTGTCTACCTTTGATGGGTCATCCACATGCACAGCAAGGGCTTGGGGAATGAAGTTGGATGCATTTTTCCTGCTACATCCAGTAGTAGAGAAAGAAACTGTTGAGATTGTAGCGCTGCACCTTGCGGGTGAAGCAAACATTTGGTGGTTCAGCCATTTGAGTCATGCAAATGTGACTACATATGCATATTTTACTCAAAGGTTGATCAAGAAATTTGACAAGAATAAATCAGAGGAGAAGAAACCTTCACCACCACTTGCTACAGGAGCACTTGCATCAGGAGAAAGAATCCTTGCATCTTTGCCAAGTGGCCTTGATCTCTTGACATATGGGATCCCATGCACTATTTTGGAAATGCATGAGGAGGAGGAAACTTGTACCAGCGCTGATGTAGCCATAGAAGAGAAACCATCATCATCAGTAGTTGGGGAATCCATCACACTAGAAGGAGGAACCCTTGTAGCAGTACAAGATGTTCCCAAGCTTTACCAAGTTATGCACATGTTTCCACTTTCTATTATTTCAGCACATCATATGGAGGATGGTGGAAATGTACTTCTGCATGACCTAGGGTCAAGATACATTGTTGATTTAAAGTAGCAGAATATCACTGCGCTGAGAAATATTGATTTGTTCAAGGAGAAGATATACATACATCTGTGCATTATTGTTGAGCTGCACACAAATCTTGGGGTTGGAATGTAAATTCTTGGAGGATGGGATAAGTATTGTCTTGAACTATGCAATGTTTAACTATGCGTTCAACAGTGAGCATGATCTTGAGACAAAAGATGCACCATTATGGAGATCAGCAGCACTGTCAATGAGAAGCAGTGATGAGTTGGGGGCCCAACCATTATTGGAGCATTCCAATGACCTTTCTACATGCATAGCAGAGGATAGACATATGGTTGATGAGAGGCATCTTATCTTCTATTGTTATGATGGATCTTTCTTGATGAGCACTTCATTTCTCAATGAGAATATTTTTCCTTTAGTATATTTAGATCCTTATGGGATCAACTTGGTAATTGAGGAGTGGTCTTAATTTGTAGATCTCCAAGAGATTGCATTTCAGCATCCCATGAAATGCAAAGATAGAAATATGATTTGGGAAGATGGTATTCTCCATTGGAGGGATGCAAATTTTGAGCATGATTATAGAAACTCACCATTGGATGGATGGGTGATGTTGATGAGCAAGAGGCTGGGAAGCCACTTGCAGATCTATGACACAGGGCAGTAGGAGGCAAGGTTGCATTGGTTACTCTTGAAAGAGTTTGGTCATCATATGACACATTCTTTTTCAAAGAGTAGGTTGGTGGATGAACCTTGGCATGGCACTTGCATCAATGGCATCAAGGAGTTTGGATGTATTGGGGTGATGTGATATATTTCATATCAAATATCATGTTATTGATTCATAGTTTATATGGTGAGGGTGTGGGGAGGCAACAAGAGTTGTTGTTGCTTTGGTTGTTCTTGAGAGAGTATGGGCTGATATTCTCCCATACTCTGCATGATGTTTCAGGAGTAGGCGATGGCACTATCCTGGTGCAAAGGGGCTACTCCTTAACCTTGGAGGATCAGGAGGTACTTCCACTTTGGAAGGAATCCCCCACATATAGAAACATTATGATTGATGGATTTGACATGTGTTATGTCAAAGAATGGAGCTATGAGATGACAAGAGACTTATTACAAATGCCAACAACACTGTCACTTGGGAGCTTGATTTTGTTGATGGAGCTTTCCCAAGATCAAATAACATATGATGCACTTGATGGAAAAGTAGGAGATGAGAGTGATGGAGTAGTGAATGGAGACATCTATTACCATAATATGACCTTCTTGACTTGGATTTCCAAGCATAAGAAGAAAGATCTTTGTGCAGCACATAGTTCATTCTTCTTCATGGGAGTATATCATACCACTATGGAGGACTCATTCATGGATCTTATTAACAACTTACTCTCAGTTAATGGTACGAATTATGTTTTGGCACTTATTGATTATCTAACACAATATTTTTATTCTCTTACCATCTCTTTATAGTGCATTGCTCCACAAGAGGGAAAACCTCTATTTGGGCTTCATGGTCATTTTTGGACCAACATTTATGATGGAGATATCCATTTCTTGTATGGATTTTGGCAAGTGTTATAATATTTCTTGTATGATCAGTTGATATACAATTCCATTTATTATCTTCTAGTAGATGATATGACATGCACAACTAGCAAATTGTTTGAAAACAACTTGCCACATCATTTTCTGAAGCTGTAGTTGGTAAAACTGCACTGTGACTACCTAGGAGACTATTGGTACCTTCCAGCACTATGTAAAACCTTCATTACTTCTCTCATTTGGATTCCATATGATGATAAGGTCATATTCATTTTATATGGGATGATTTGGGCAAGAACCAAAGAGTGGATATTTGAGTATCCTATTGCCTTTTTGCTTCATGAAGGAAACATTATTGCATCCCATATTCAATAGTAGCTCTACACTTCTCATAAGTGGAGAGAGAGACAACATGGGGTGGACAATTTGGTCCATCATGTTCAGCTATGCAACCCACCTTCTTTGCAGAAACCTAAGGTGGAGGAGATTTTTCATGAGTTGCCATGTTGGAGGGCGACTCACTTTTTGTGGATGATAGCTTGGGGATGGAAGCTTCACATGGGAATGTTAGTTCCCAATATATTTCAGATTACATGCCTTAAAAATTCCTCTAGACCACATATAGTTGCTTCCATGGATATCCCACTTGTTCATGATGAGAGCCATTTGGATTTTTCACCAAAGTCATACTTATACACTTGGGAGGGACAAATTGAGGACATAAAGATGAAAGAGCATCTTGTTCTTTGGAGGAAATTATATTATGAGATGCTACAAGAGAAAGAGGAGAGGCTCTTCAGTTCTATCCTTGCAGTTGCTTAAGGACAAGAAACATTTGGGAGGGGAGGACTGTAATATTCCTAAATTAGCACACAGCTAATTGGAATATTAAATTTTGATTTTGCTCTTAGATAGAGGAATAAAAGGGTATGGAGACCCAGAAATATCCTTAGTATGAATAAAAGACACTCTTAGTGTGAATGGAGGTCAAATAAAAGCTAGATTGAAGACCCTTAGGTGTGAAAAGGGGCTAAAGCATGTTGAATAGGTCAACTTTGACCAAATCAAACAACACTGTTATGGAGGAGTGGCATTAATAGTGGGACAACGCAATTTTGGAGGGAGATTGATTGCATGATGGTGGAAACCCTAATGGGTGGGACCCAAGGTGAGAATGCTCACATTGTTTATAAGAAATAGGATGGTAGCCATATGGGGTTAGATTATGATTATCATTTTTCTATGTCCGTTTAGAGTTTTTGCTCTCTTCAGCTGTTTAGCTAAGATTGCTTGTGTTGTTTAGCACGGGGTGTTCCCGGTCAAGAATCCCACCTCTTTCCTTGATAGGAATCTTGGGAGAGTACCGATATATCATTTCCACATATTTGGAATTCTAGCCAAGCTTCAGTCTTCAGCTACAACGCAGTTTCTGCAGAATATTGTGTTGTGTTACAGGGTGTTGTAGTGGAGGGTTGATAAACCCACTTTCTAAGCTAGGTTTTCATAGGAGGTGTTATCACAAAATCAGACCTAATAGGCTGCTCATCAAACTAATATTGTGCAACTATTTCAAGCCAAGCTTTTGGTTGAGGCTTAACGTCCTCAACTTGAGAGGGCTCTCTCAAGGGTTACTGATTTTGAATAAAATTGAAGATGATTAACTATATGTGTGATCATAAACAGATAAAAGATTGAATTTGGTTGTAAATAAAATTAGCAAGAGTACATTTGGCTTATGGAGTCATGATAGCTTCAGTAAAACCAA
Organism: Pinus albicaulis; assembly: GCA_034641835.2. Classification (NCBI taxonomy): domain Eukaryota; kingdom Viridiplantae; phylum Streptophyta; class Pinopsida; order Pinales; family Pinaceae; genus Pinus; species Pinus albicaulis. The sequence continues at coordinate 818,621,186 of CM076584.1, read as the reverse complement.
TCAATCTACTTAGCATGGAAGTTGAGGCATGTTAGATTTTTAGTCAAAAGGTACACATGTGAAACAGTAGAAACACAGTCAATTTTCCTACATAGGAAGTCAGAGCATCAAGGATGAATTCTGAGTAAACATAAGAAAATACCACTGCAATAGATAGTAAAAGGATGCAATAGAACAAACACACACTAAAACTCACTTCTCTGTATTAAAGCTTAAAACAGTCAGTTATAGTAAACATAGTCTTTTTGCTAAAAATGTTCAACCATCTCTAATTCAACCATCTCTAATTCCACATCATAAGATAAGATTATCCCCAGCTAGATACATCGAATTGCTATATTTTACATCTATCCTAACCACATAACATGGTATTTATTACAAAGACAGTTGTAAACCTAATACAGAGTCCTATTACAAATAGAATTAGAACTCTTTAACTCTACTCATAACAACTTTATCTATAATTGATTACATAATTTTCCACCTATATCTCCATAAGGTAGAATCCTAATGATGAGCTCCAACGTGTTATGACCATAATGTTGATGAAGTTGATCTCCTGCAAACTAGGAAACTATTTCCCTGTTTTTTAGGCTTAGGATTCTTTAAGTTTTTGAAACACTCTGACCACCATGAACCCATAAATTTGAGCCTATATGCTGTCAAGAACTAGAATAGCATATTTCAAAAATCATCCCCATGTGCCATCTGTGCAAAATCCACTTCGAACTCTCAAAATAATGAAAACAATCCTACGCTACGAAAGCAGCACAATTTAGTAGCGCAGTCTTTTTACCCATTTTCCTTCAAAATTTTGTTTCCTTTTCTTCAGGGTTGTTCTGATATTCACTTGACATAATTTATCTAAAAGTTTCAAGTAAAAACACATGATCTTCCCTCCAAAAATTGATAAATAAAGGGTGAAAAAGCTGCTACAGTAGTTTCGTAGCGCATTTCACCTTTTTTGCACTGTGTGCGCTATGAAACTGCTGTCTAAGAAGTTTTAACCAAGTTTTCTTCAAAATTTGAAACAAAAAGGTGCCAAAACTTCAGATAATCACTAGCTTCATCAAAACCATCAGCCATATGAACTAAAACATAACTTTCATAAAGTTTATTCTTCATTTTCTATTTGAGTTTGCTTTGAATTTGTTATTTTGCACCTTTGTTTTTTAGTTCATCTTGAGAAATTTTCAGTTGTAGTTCCAAATCTTCAACTTGGCATCTTAGCCTTCTATTACTCGCTCTCAAATGAGTATTAATCACTCTGATAAATCTTTCTTCTTTTATAGCTGGCACTGTCCATGTGAAAAACTGCTCTGCAGCATTTGGAATTTCAAACCTAGAAACAATTTGGCCTTCCCATACTGCTTTCATTCTCTTGAATTATGTTTTCTCAATGATGTGCTTTCTGGCCCTTTTCTTCATCTTAGAAATCTCTTGTTTTGCTGATGTCTATTTCTCCTCAAGCCTTCTATACTCTTTCAATTCTTATTTTTCCTTCATTATTCTGCTAGCTGCATGCTCTACTGCTGGTGATGAGAGATCAACCACCTCTTTAGGTACTTTGAATTTTTCAGTAGCCTCTTGGACCTCCTTACTATGTTATTTGGGCCTTTTAGTATGCCTAGTCAAAGGCTTCCTAGATTAAAAGACAAAGGCTGCATTCTCATCTTCAAATTTTAGTTTCTTTGCTGATTTCACTTTTTTATGTTTGTGTTCATCTGTTCTAATAAAATCATCTTGCGCAATAGGTGACTCATCTATATCAATTGCATGTAAGATGCCATCTAAGTTTCCTTTCATCACTGAGCTATCACCTGAACCTGAAACAATTGTTTTTCCCTTTGATGCTATTGCTTGAATTCTTGTCACTCTCTGGATTTCCTACTTACTGGCCACTTGTTTTTGTTCAGCCTCTTTGACACTTTTTAAACTTTGTTTTGCAGGTGAAAGAGTTTCTGCAACAAGTACTGGTGTCTTCTTTGTTCTATTTTCAACCTGTTTCCTTGGTTTCAACTTTATAAACCTCTTTGCTTTAGTAACCACTAGCCGATTGGATTCTGCTACTGGCGGTGAAGGATTCCCTTTAATTTTAGGGTTCTAGCTGGAGTTAGAGTTTACATTTCAAATCCATTCATAAACAAAAAGGAAGACCATTCCCTATTTATCTTCTGAAGCTCATTCAAAACCAATAACTTTATCAAACCATGGTGAAACAGAGATGTTTCACAGCCATCAGATTTGGCTTGGACTTTATTGGATACGGTGCGGCGAGCTTCTATCTAATATCAAATAGTGATGTCCATATACAGTGAAGCGACAACAGCTCAGAAATAGTAATTATAGAAATTTATAGTACACCTTCCCTGTGAGAGAATGTCTTTGAATATTAAATCACTTATTGCATAGTTGTCCTTGATACAACTTCTAGGTATTGCATTGTTTAGGTCCATATCTACATATTCAGGTTTCATAAATTCCTTGTATGGTTCCATGTCAAACCTAAAACCTTTAAACCAAGATTCCTTCCCTCTTGGTATCTATGGCATAGAAGCTATGATCTCAGGTGTGACAGGCACATTTATCATTCCAATTTTGGTAGTGGTTCCACTGAAACCTCAAAATACAGAAAACTCCTTTGACACACAATTCTTGACCATACCAATAGTTTCACTTGGAGACCTTTGCTTTGTTAAAGCCTCCTTTATATTTTGGTCATCATCTAAGGCTTTCAATTTCAGGGTTTCATATCTTAAAATAAATGTCCTCCCTCTGTGGGAACTTTTCTTCTCATATTGCCCAGCTGATTCTTGGGGAAAAAACCTGTTGCTTCTCTAAATGCCTTTAAAAATGACTCTTAGCCAGTCATGTATACGATTAATATAAAGCTTGATAAACATGAGCAAACCTAGCGTGCAGAAAAAATTAAGAATATAAACTTGGTTAATATTGAAGGAATGGCCTTGTTCCAGAACCTTCCCACAGGCTTAATTTCTTGCTTTAGAGCTTTAGAAATGGGGAGTGGGTAAGTAAAACTAGAATGACTAAATTAGGCAAAAATTTGAATTTGAGATGTCGCCTCATAACTAAATGATGTTTCATTGATATCCTATCATGACTATGATGACTGTAGGACAGGTAAGTACATCAAATCTAGTAACTAACTGACTCACCATACCCCTATCCTATCATTCTCCAACTGAATCTGACAAATTTTGGCTCATTTGACTACGGCTAAAGCCGCACCTTGAGCTCATAAATTGTAATTTTGCGATTTGCACTATAAGAAAAGTAAGCGCTTTCTCGCGCATTTCCTCTTTGAACTAATTGTGGATGTTATTATAGAATAGGACCTCTAAATATTAGCAGGTCAGATTATTAGACATTTAAAGCCTCCAAAAGCCTCCTACCATGCAAACTAAAATATTTCAGCCTATTTGAATATAGTCAAACATAGTTTGACATACAATATTTAGATTTTTGGTGATGGGTGGCTCCACTTGGGATAGTGTGCCCCTATGGTACACTAAGAACTAGTAGCTCCTGTGCTGCTATCCACTTTCTTGACAAAAACAATAAAAGCTTTGAAATTGCCAAGCTTCCTCCTCAAGCTCTAGTGGCCTTCACCTCGGGCTCAAGCTTGCTGATTTAACTTGTCATTATTACCAGGAAAAAATTATAAAATGGAATATATACAATGACATGAATAATCCATCAGATTTTAGAAAGAATAATGCTTCAAAAACCTGCCATTGATAGGTCTTCCAGCATATGGTTTTCCATCCATCTCCTGTAGTATGTAAGTATTGTTTCCATGAAAAGCAACTATATTTAAAGGACCTTTCCATAAGTTCTCAAACTTACCATGTTTTCCTTTCTCTTCAATTCTAGCCTCCCATTTCAACACTTCATCATGAATTTGAAAAATTTAGTCCTTGATCTTATTATCAAATGTCCTCTTGATTTTGTTTTGAGATTGTTGATTGCTGTCATAAACCTCATTCCTTTTCTCTTGCATAGCTATCAGCTGATTAATTCTCCTCTGGATTGCATTTGGTTTCTCTTCTAGCCCTTGAATCAATTTCATAATAGGTACCCCTAGTGATGTAGGAAAAATAGCCTCAGCGCCATATACCAATTCATATGGTGAAGTTCCAATTGACCTCTTTGTGCATATCCTGTCAACCCATAAGGCATACTTTAGCTTCAAATTCCAAGCCTTCTTATTCTCATGCAACACCTTTTAATGATACTTACAATCCTCTTATTAGAAGATTCAACGAGGCCATTTCCTTGCGGATAGTATGCAGTAGAATGCCAGAGAGTAATATGATATTGATGATAGAAATTGATCAGCTTCTTAGACTTAAATGCCTGTGCATTATCAGTTATAATCTTCATGGGGCAACCAAATCTAGACAAAATATTATTTTCTAAGAAAGAAATAATCACAAAATCATTTTCTTGCCTAGTTTAGATTGCTTCAATCCATTTGGTGAAGTAATCAGTTGCTATAAGAATCCAACAATGTTTACCTGATGATGATGGATGAATCTCTCCGATAAAATCTAGTCCCCACTGCTGGAATGGTGCTTCTACATAGATAGGCATCAAAGGTAAATGTACAAGCTTCTTCTTACCCTCGAAAATCTGGCATTCATGATAGGCAGCAACCCTCTTGTAGACATCCTTAAACATTGTAGGCCAATAATACCTTGCTCTCAGAATTTTTTTCACTATGGCCTTCCAATAATGATGACCACCACAATATCCTTTGTGGAATTCATCAATCACCTTATCAGCCTCTTCTTCCAGCAAGTACTTCAGCAAAATTCTTCCAGTATCCTTCCAAATTAGATTTCTTTCAAATATAAAATATCTCAAATATTTCAGATTAACAAACCTTGCTTTGGACTTTGTTAAATCAGCCGGTGCTTTATGGTGCTATAGGAAAAATTCAAATTCCTTGTACCAATCCGAAGTGATATATTTTTCTTCAATAGGAACTAGTTCTTCCTCATCATCTGAAATTTCTGATATTTCTGCAATACAATTTATATCAAGGCAGTCAAAGTTTGACTGCACCATCAGCTTTGCCAAGCCTTTCCCTTTGACCATTTTTTTTGGTTTAGTCTCTATATCATATTCTAGCAACTTGGAAATCCATTTCTTCCTCTTACCATCAGGGTCGGATTGAGTGAGGATGTCTTTCACAATAGTATTAGGAACAAATGCCACAATATGAGAATGCAGAATATAAATTCTGAAATCTTTGATAGCCTTTACCAAGGCATAGGCCTGCTTTTCTAAGATATTATACTTCAGGTCAGAATTTTCTAATGTCCTACTAAAGAAAGAAATCGGCTGCACAATACCTTGTTGTCCTTTTTGTAGCAGAACTCCAGCGATAGTATTCTCTGATGCAAAAGTAAAAACCAGAAATTCCTTTGAGAAATCTGGACTGATCAATACTAGTGCTTATGTAAGTGCCCTTTTGATATCCTCAAATGAGTTTCTTGCTTCTTCTATCCACTTAATATCGACTCCCTTCTTCAAAATCCTTGTTATGTCCTTCACAATCTCAGCAAAATTAGGAATAAATTGCCTTACAAAATTAACCTTTCCAAGGAAATATTGAATCTCCTTCCTACTTCTTAGAAAATCCATCTTCTGAATTGCATTGACCCTGTTTGGATCAATCTTAATTCCATCTTTAGAAATGATATGTCCAAGTAATTTACCTGAAGTTAAAGCAAAAATGCTTTTGGTGGGATTTAGAGAGATGCCAAACCTTCTACATTTCAGCAGAATTATTTCCAAGTGTTTCAAGTGGTCTTCTTCCCTCCTTGAGAAGACTGTTATGTGATCAAGATACACAACCACCATCTTGTCCTTTTCTTCAAAAAATTCAATGTCCATTGCCCTCTGAAAGGTATCTCCTACATTCATGAGACAAAATGGCATCTTGGCGTACATGAAAGTACCCCATGGTGTAGTAAAGGTTGTTTTTTCATGATCATCAGGATGTACAAGAATCTGATTATAACCCGAAAAACCATCAAGCATAGACATTCTCTGATAACCAACAATAGTTTGCAAAATTTGATCCATTTTTGGGAGGGGATAATTATCCTTCGGGGAGGCTTTATTCAAATTTCTGAAGTCAATGCATATTCTGATTTCTCCACTCTTCTTCCTAACCAGAACCAAATTTGCAAGCCAATTTTAAAATCTGATTAGGACAATGATTTTAGCATCAAAGATATTTTTAACTTCCTTCTCAATCAAATGCATGAGAAGTGGGTTGATCCTCAACTTCTACTTGAAGGGTCTTTCATTTTATTTTATGGGAATAGTATGTTGAATAATGGTGGGATCATATTCTTTCAAATCAACATAGTTCCAAGAAAAGACATCTATGAATCTTTTCATCATTTCAACATACTTAAACTTGATATCAGCTGAAATAAATTTTGAAAGTTTAATCATTTTGGGCATAGCTATAGTACCAAGGTTACAACTCTCAACTTCTTCATCATCAGCTTGTATGTTAGGGGATTTAAAAACATCATTTTGATCAAAAAGTTATTCTAGAGGTATGAGTCCCTTTGGTATGGAATTTTTCCTTAGTTTCAAAACTGCAGAATTCCCTTTAGATTTAGCCAACATGTTTTGCTGATCTACTTGTACATTTTTGAATTCTTCTTTCATTTCAATAATTTTCTTCACATGTTGATCATCCTCAAAAACTTGCCAATGAGTAATATTATCAGGGATAGATGGCCTATGGCGAATCTCAACCTCATACTTTTCTGTAGAGTGCATAGCAATAATGAAAAGACTTGCAGAGACAGCAAGAGAATCAACAATGGAATTTTGTTCTCTAGTTTTGACCATGAATGAATAGGCTTGAAATTTTTCTAACGTGTCCAAAACCAAATTCCTATATGCTCTCATCCTTGTACCTTTTTTTTGATAAACAACCTCAACCTGTTTTATGAATAATTCTAAATCTCCAAAAAAAGAAATATTTTGAGCATTCATTCACTTCAAAACTTCTAGACCCAAAATCAAGGATTCATATTCAGCCATGTTATTTGTGCAATCAAAGTTCAGTTTATAGGAAAAGAACTTATTCTCATCACTTGGATTTCTAATCCAAATCCCTGCTCCTTCTCCTTCTTTTCCTGCCAATCCATAAAAATGCAAAGACCACCAACCTTCTTTCTCTTTATCATTGACTTGTTGACCTTTTGTTTGCTAATTTTCAGACTGCTGAATTTCAGAACTCTGATTTTCTGCTTTCCTCTCCTCTTCCGCTTCATTAGTCAATTAATTGAAAATAATAGCAGAACCAAGTTCAGTATCAAAAGCATAAATTGGAAAGTTTTGGGGTTTATCTTTTCTACTCACCATGTAGGCCATTATTGTCTCTCGATACAATCTTCTTTGCTTCCCAAAGACAGGAATGGTAGCATAAGTAAGATCCATCTGCATTGTACCTTTAATTTTTTCTGCCCATGACCTTGACAAAAACATACCAAGATTTGGTGGAATGTCTGCTACTACAATGTCCATGACTACAATATTAGCAAGAACTTATGTTAGAACAACAACAAAATCCTTGATTAAACCAATGCATTGAACTCTTTTTGAATCAAAAGAAAAAAAATCTTTATATGGCCTAGTTATTTCTAACCCCATTCTTTCCATGATTACTTTGGGCATAATATTGTGAGAAGCCCCTGAATCTAACATAGAATTATGCAATGTCATATCATGAATGCTAAGGCTCACATAAAAGGGAGGGACTTCCTCATTCTGTTCATCTTCTAGTCTTGGACCCAAATATATGGTTGGATGATCTTCTAATACATTCAAGATATTAGCAGCTCCTGGTTGTGAGTTTAACATTTTAAAAATCTTGATTCTATATTCATCAACCTTGAGAATCTCACCAAAAGGGACTGATATTTTAATTTTAGAAATTTCATTCTCAAGATTGAAAACAAAAATAGATTTTTCAGTTTCTTTGATAGGAGAAACAACTGGTGCATATTTCTTACCTTCAGCGACCTTTAGAGTATCCTTATTGTCATAAACAACCTTTGGAGTATACTTCTTAGGCTGTGTTTTGTTTGCAATGATAGACACATTTCTATTTATGAGAATATATTGTTTCTACATCTTAAAAATAACATGTTGATACCTCTTTAGATAATCTGATGTTTCCTCTTCATGATTGTTTTGATCTGATTTATCATGCTCTCCTTTAGTTAAGAAAATTCCTGACATTTCTTCATCAAAACAATGAATAGACTCCTGAGGAGTTTCAGGTTCATCTTCTTCATCAATCAAATTCTGCTGAAAAGGAGGTCTCACTGGAGGATCAGGCTGCTGATTTATATTCTTCCATGATCTTTGTTGATTTTGAGGTCTCCTAAATTGAGGCTCATGTTGTGCAGGAGGAACGAAGGTATTCCCAAGGGCTAACCTATCCATAAAATTTTCCATTGTTTTCATCATTGAATCCAGTTTATCTTGAGAGGTAAAGGATGAAGGTTTCTCTTCTTCTTTCAACTTAGCCTTACCCATTTTTTACTTTTTAGCTGCTATCAAGTTAACCTCCACCTTCACAGCATCATGTTTCATTTCAGTAAGTGTCGGGGATTCTCTTTCTCTCAATAGTATGGAAAATTGATAGTCAAAAGCTTCAACATACCTCATTTGAGCTAAAGCTTCTGGTGGTTTCAAACGGGTGGGAATAGAATCTAGCACTTTATTAAACCTTTTCGAAATTTTTTGGAAAGTTTCATCAGCAGCTCTCTTCAAAGTATTATACTCAGTGAGGGCTTTTACTGGATTAGTTATATTTCCACATTTTCTTAAGAAAACATCTTCAAATTCATTCCAATCATGAATACTTCCAGGAGAAAGAGCTTTATACCACTTCCTAACCTCACTAGTAAAACTCTGAGCAAACAATCTCAACTTAACATCTTCATGATCAACCTCCTCCTTGTCTATAAAGTCATTAAATTGATCCACATGATCCTCTGTTGTAATGTATTCATCACTTCCCCAGGTTTTAATTATAGCAGCATATTTACTAGGGGGTCATGTAAGACAACAAGAAGGACAAGAGGGGCGTATCTAGCAGGTGCAGTAGGGGGATTTCCAGCCATGGTTATAGGTACTGTGGTAATTTTAGGAAAGGCAGAAAGAGTAGATGAAAAACTGCTATGAGGAGGAATGTTTGGTCTTTGTGAGCCATTAAAAATTGAGCTCCAGTTTGGAAGAGGTAAACTAGCTTTACTTTTTAACAATACTTCAAAAGGATCAAGCTCTTTCAACTTATCTAAAGACTCTCTCTCCAACAACAACTCTGAAGTAACAGCTTCCCAAAATTCTTCTTTATCTTCTTGTGTTACTAGGGCTGATGTATATATTCCTCTCTTATGCAAGTCTACGATAATTTCAGTTAGCTCTTTTTCACTTTATGATATAAATAAAACTTCATGAAATTTATCATCAACTCTTTTGTGTTCATGAATTCTTGATATTTCAGAGGACAAGGATTTTGAATGAGATGGAGTACCTGATATTTCAGAAATACCTTGACTACCTCTTGAAATGGTGTTTGGATTGTCCACAATAGCAGGTGGATCTGGGTCGGGATTACTCCTTGTGTATCTCCTTCTAAAAGCCACCTTTGAACATATAAACTTTAAATGGAGTCACCAAGGTAGATGCAGTCTCAGAAAGCTTTCTGAGCTCCTGCTACCTTTAGAAGTTCAACTTCAAAATCTTGGGAAAGAGTAATCTTCAAGCTCCCGGTAAACACACCAAGATGTTATCACAAAATCAGACCTGATAAGCTGCTCATGAAACTAACCTTGTGTAACTATTTCAAACCAAGCTTTTGGTTGAGGCTTAGCCTCCTCAACCTGAGAGGGCTCTCTCAAGGGTTACCGATTTTGAATAAAATTGAATATGGCTAACTCTATGTTTGATCATAAATAGATAAATGATTAAGTTCATTGTAAATCACATTAGCAAGAGTATATTTGGCTTTTGGAGTCATTATAGCTTCAGTAAAACCAATCAATGTACTTAGCATGGAAGTTGAGGCATGTTAGAGTTTTAGTCAAAAGATACACATGTGAAACAGTAGAAATATAGTCAATTTGCCTACATAGGAAGTCAGAGCATCAAGGATGAATTTTGAGTAAACATAAGCAAATACTACTACAATAGATAGTAAAAGGATGCAATAGAAAAAACACACACTAAAACTCTATATGAATCTCAATTTGGCTAAGTAAACTTCTCTGTATTAAAGCTGAAAAGAGTCACTTACAGTAAACACAGTCTTCTTTCTAAAAATGTTCAACCCTCTCTAATTCGACTCCTTGATCCTTTATAGATCATTTAAATCATAAGATAAGTTTATCCCCAACTAGATACATCAAATTCCTATCTTTTATACCTATCCTAACCATATAACATGGTATTTATTACAAAGACAACTATAAACCTAATACAAAGTCCTATTACAAATAGAATTAGAACTCTTTAACTCTACTCCTAACAAATTTATATAAACTTTATTACATCATTTTCCACCTATATCTCCATAAGGTCGAATCTTTATGATGAGCTCCAACCTGTTATGACCATAATGCTGATGATGTTAATCTCCTATAAACTAGGAAACTGTTCCCCTATTTTTTAGGCTTAGGATTCTTTAAGTTTTTGAAACACTCTTACCAATATGAACCCATAACTTTGAGGCTATCTGTTGTTAGGAACTAGAATATCATATGTACAAAATCATCCCCATGTGCCAGTTGTGCAAATTCCACTTCGAACTTCTCAAAATAGTGAAAACAATCCTGCGATACGAAAGCAGCACAATTTCGTAGCACTTTTCGTAGCACAGTCTTTTTTACCCATTTTCCTTCAAAATTTTGTTTCCTTTTCTTTAGTGTTGTTTTTATATTCATTTGACGTAACTTATCTAAAATTTTCAAGTCAAAACACACGATCTTCCCTCCAAAAATTGATAAAGAAAGGGTGAAAAAGCTGCCACAACAGTTTCGTAGCACATTTCACCCTTTTTGCACTGTGTGCGCTACGAAACTACTGTGTAAGCAGTTTAACCAAATTTTCTTCAAAATTTGAAATAAAAAGGTGCCAAAACTTCAGAGAATCCCTAGCTTCATTAAAACCATCAGCCATATGAACTAAACCATAACTTTCATAAAGTTTATTCTTCATTTTCCATTTGAGTTTTCTTTGAATTTGTTATTCTGCACCTTTGTTTTTTAGTTCATCTTGAGACATTTTTAGTTGTAGTTCCAAATATTCAACTTGGCCTCTTAGCCTTCTATTACTGGCTCTCAAATTAGTATTAATCACTCTGATAAATCTTTCTTCTTTGATAGCTGGAACTGTCCACGTGAAAAACTACTCTGCAACACTTGGAATTTCAAACCTAGAAACAGTTTTTCCTTCCCATACTACTTTCATCCTCTTGAATTATGTTTTCTCAATGATGTGCTTTCTCGCGCTTTTCTTCATCTTAGCAATCTCTTGTTTTTCTGATGTCAATTTCTCCTCAAGCCTTCTATACTCTGTCAATTCTCATTTTTTCTTCATTATTCTGCTAGCTGCATGCTCTACTGCTGGTGATGAGAGGTCAACCACCTCTTTAGGTAATTTGACTCTTTCATTAGCCTCTTGGACCTCGTCACTATATTCTTAGAGCCTTTTAGTATGCCTAGTCAAAGGCTCCCTAACTTGAAAGAGAAAGGCTGCATTCTCATCTTCAAATTTCAGTTTCTTTGTTGATTTCAATTTGTTTTCATCTGTTCCAATAAAATAATCTTGCATAATAGGTGACTCTTCTATATCAATTGCATGTAATATTTCATCTAATTTTCCTTTCATCAGTGAGCTTCCATCTGAACCTGAAACAACTATTTTTCCTTTTGATGCTATTGCTTGACTTCTTGTCACTCTCTGGATTTCTTTCTTGCTAGCCACTTGTTTTTGTTTAGCCTCTTTGACACTTTTTAAACTCTGTTTTGCAGGTGAAGGAGTTTCTGCAACAAGTACTGGTGTCCTCTCTGTTCTATTTCAACTTGTTTCCTTTGTTTAAACTTTATAAACATATTTTCTTTAGTAACCACTGGCTGACTGGATTCTGCTACTGGTGGTGAAGGATTCCCTTTAATTTTAGGGTTCCTAGCTAGGGTTAGAGTTTCCATTTCAAATCCATTCATAAGCAAAAAGGAATACCAATCCCTATTTATCTTCTGAAGCTCATTCAAAACCAATAAATTTATCAAACCATGGTGAAATAGAGATGTTTCATAGCCATCAGATTTGGCTTGGACTTTGTCAGCCATTTTGGCAAGGCTTCTATGTAAGTAAAATGGAAAATCTAGTGATATCATACCTGTGAAATGCAACAGAAGCTTGAAATGATAAGTGTAAACTTTATGGTACATACCTTCACATGTGAAGTATCTTTGAATATTAAACAGCAGCTTTGAATAGTTGTCCTTGATACAGCTTCTAGGTATTGCATTGTTCAGGTCCATATCAACATATTCAGGTTTCATAAATTCCTTGCATGGTTCCATGTTAAACTTAAAACCTTTAAACCAGGATTCCTGCCCTCTTGGTATCTCTGTCACAAAAGCTATGATCTCAGGTGTGACCGGTACATTTAACATTCCAATTTTGGTAGTGGTTCCACTGAAACGTAAGGTAAAATCCTTTGACACCTGAGTGTGACCACCCTGTAGTTTTTCACAAAACTGGAGACAGCCTGCTTTGATGAAAACCTCCATCACTGTTTGATCCTCAACTAAAGCTTTCACATTTTCAGGTTCATATCTTAGACAATGTCCTCCTCTGTGAACTTTCTTCTCATCTTCCATGCTTCTTGGGAAAAACCTGTTAGCTTCTCTAGAATCTGTAAAACAACCTCGCTTGATCATGCATGAACAGCCTCGCTTGATAACATAGAATAGCCTGGCTTGAGAAAAAGGAACAGCCTCACTTGAGAAAAAGGAACAGCCTCGCTTGATTATATTGAAGATAGCCTTGGTATAGAACAACCACAAGCTTAATTTTACTGCTTCAGAGCTTAAACAGTTGAGTGGAGACAAATGAAAAGTAGATTGACTAAATTAGGCAAAAATTCAAATTTTAGATGTCACCTCATGACTAAATGATGCTTCATTGATATCCTATCATGACTATGATGACTGTAGGATAGGTAAGTACATCGAATCTAGTAACTAACTGACTCACCATACTCCTATCCTATCATTCCCCAACTGAATCTGACAAATTTTGGCTCATTTGACACGACAACTAAGAAATCGCGCTTTCGTAGTGCTCACAGTGTAATTTTCGCAGTTTGCGGTACAAAAGTAGCAGCACTTTCGTATCGCATTTCCTCTTTTTTGAACTAACGGCACTACGAAACAGTGGATTCCTAGCTAATTACATAAATTTAGCCTGAAACTTAATTGAATGACCTTTAAATGAAAAATGTGAATATTTGACCATGGAATGGACCTCTAAATACCTTATTTCAATTTAGATGATGAAAATTAAACTCTAAAAGCTATTTTAGGCTACTTCCTTAACCAAACTAAAATGACTGACCTATTTTAGACCATGATCAAAAACAGAGTTGACATACAATGTTTTGATTTTTTTTTATTTTTTTTGGGTGATAATAGGAGGATGGATTCCTTCTCTTGGGAGATCAAAAAGGAGGGATTCTGAGCACATTTCACATATTTGGCACCAGTCCAACCTATTCCCATCATTTACAATGCAGTTTCTACTAGGAATTGCATTATTTTGGAAAGAAGCTTTGGAGGAGGATCTATTGGCTCTTTTAGAGTGTTTTACTGTAGGTGAAGGGTTCAACCTTTAATTGGAGGAGACCCTTGAGGAGATCTATATCAGATCCATATTATTTCATCCTTCTATTTTCATGAGCTTCAGTTTGCAGTGACTCTTCAGTCCTACTACTGTAGATCACCATTTGTATTTGGGTGTATTTCTGGAAACCCTTCCTGGGTTCTCTTGGAAAGGTGTCTAGGAGACTATATCTTCACTCCTAGTATTATTTGAGCTATATAATAGAACATTTACATTGATCTATCCTTATGCATCAGTTAATTCCCTAAAAATGCACTGTGATAGCTCAGGGCATTTGTATGGAAGCTATTTATCATGTATTGGCATATTTTGCTTGTAGAGGCTTGTTTTGTATTACTTGAGTGACTTGATCCTCAAGATATTGTGCCTGATATTGGCTGATATATTTAATAAGATGGCTTTATGTTTGTCTCATATCATGGTGTGTTGATTTATTCATTGTTCTTTCCATTATTGTGTTCCTGTATTGCTGCTTCACCATTTGGGAATATTACATGAAACCTTGGTACACCCCCACTCCTTCATCCTATTCTACACCTCCTACTTGGCCTTCCAACCCTTCATATCATCCTTAGCCACTAAACCAATCATTTCAATAGTATATTCCACAAAAACCTCAGTTGAACACTCCATCCCAAGGGTGGATGCCTCAACAAAATCAACTACTTGCTCTAATGCCTCCACCCTAACCTAAACCTCAACTTACTCATGTTGCTCCACCTAGGCTACCTATACCTGCACAACCCAATCCAAACCCGAACAATTGATAGGCACAACAAGATCCTAGTGGAGAAACATCCCATCTAGCTTATGTTGTGGATATACAGGAGGTTAATCTTAGGTCTAGAAGAGTACTCCCAGAAAACCATCCCCCATCTCCACCTATAGAGGTTGAGGAGGAAAAGGAAGAAGATGACACTCATATCCAACAACCTCCTTTTCCCGAGCACTTGATCCACCCTAGTCAACACACCCCAGAGGAGACTTAACTCCTGGGAGAATTAGAAAGTTTGTGTGTAAAGATACCACTTCTCCAGGCCATTAAGGATGTGCCTATCTACAATAGGCTCATCAAAGAAAAGTTCTTCAAGAAACCTGGAAGGAGGAAGAGAGATACCCCCACCATCAATGTGGTAGGATAATTGTCTGACCTGATGCCAGGGAAGGTGATATTTCCAAAATACCTGGACCATGGTAGTCCAGTTCTTGATGTACATAAAGATGGTGCCATAGTACCCAAAAATTTGATTGATTTAGGGGCTGCCATCAATATCATGACGAAGGAAACTATGTTGAAACTTAATCTCTAAGGGACTTTGAGGAAGACCATAACAGTTATGCAACTTGTAGATCGGTCCACATTAACTTCAGAAGGAATTATTAAGGATGTTATGATTACCATTGACTCTTGGGAGTATCCTATAGATTTCCTAGTCCTACAGCCAAAAAAAATTTTTAATGGTTATCCTCTGATCTTAGGGAGACCTTTTTTAGCCACTGCAGACACTTATATTAGTTTTCAGGCCGGAAACATGACTATAAAAAATGGGCCCTTGTCTAAAAAAATAGTGTTATATCCTCCATCCCAGCCTTCCATTGATCATGATCTCCCTATATGGTTGGAGGGTGAAGAAGATGATTTATATAACACTTCCCCTATATGTACCATAGATGCTATCCTTAGAGGGGGTTAGCTTGATGAAGATGAACTCATTGACCATGCCATTCAAAACCAATCCTTCACTAACACCCCTCTCGAAACCCTAGTCAAAGAGTCTGAAATCCAACCTTGGATGGAAGTGAAATCAGTTGAGACAACCTCTGAAACCACCAAGGCTGTTGAGTTTGGCCCATCCATATTTCTTAAAATCAACCCAAACATCTCAAATGAAGAAGAGAAGCAACTATGCCAGCTTTTTGAAAGAAAATCTTGAAGCATTTTCCTGGGATTACAAGGAAATGAAAGGGGTGCATCCTTCAGTATGCATAAATCACATTTATATCAAAGAAGGATGAAAGCCTGTGAGACAACCCCAAAGAAGAAAGAACCCGGCTCTAAAGGACATAGTCAAAGAAGAGATGCATAAACTATTGGATGCGGGGTTCATATATCTGATATCCAACAGTGAGTGGGTTATCTTCTCTTGTCCTAGTCCTAAAGAAGAATGGGAAGTGGTGAATTTGTGTTGATTATCGAGAACTTAACAAAGCCACCAAGAAAGACCATTTCCCTTTTCCCTTTATAGACCAATTCTTGGATGGCCTTGCAGGGAAGAAGTTCTTTTCCTTCTTAGATGGGTTCATTGGGTACAATCAGATTCAAATCAGCCCTGAAGACCAAGATGAGACTACTTTCACCTGCCCTTGGGGTACCTTTGCTTATAGACTCCTACCTTTTGGGTTATGTAATGCCCTGGGCACCTACTAGAGAGCTGTCATGAGCATATTTTCTGAGTTAGTCCATGAATCTATCGAAATTTACATGGATGATTTCACACCATATGGGGATGAATTCCAGGAATATCTCTCCAATTTGGGTAAAGTACTAAGAAGGTGCATTGAGATGCATCTATACTTAAGCCCATAAAAGTGTGAATTCCTAAAGAGAGAAGGGGTTGTATTAGGACACTCCATATCCCAAGCAGGAATACAGGTAGAACCGAACAAAATTACTATCATTAAAAGGGTACCTACTCCTCAAAAGAAAAAATATGTTAGGAGTTTCTTAGGCATAGCTGGTTACTATAGAAGGTTCATCAAATATTTTAGCAAGATGGCTTCACCATTATTTGGTTTATTTGCCAAAGATTATGAGTTTATTTGGTCTGGTCCTTGTCAAGAGGATTTTGAGCTCATTAAGAAGCAGTTGACTACTACCCCCATCCTCCGAGGTCCAAATTGGACTCTACCTTTCCACATCCACACTGATGCATCCGACAAAGATGTAGGGGCATCATTAGGACAATTAGAGGACAAAATCCCTTATGCCATTTATTTCATTAGCAAGAATTTGTCCAAAGCTGAGCTGAATTATACTGTTACTAAGAAAGAGAGCCATTGTCCATGCATTGAACAAATTCATGAATTATGTCACTAGATATTAGACCTTTTTTCAAACTGGCCATGCAACCATCAAGTATTTAATGAAAAAACCGGATGTTAATTCTAGAATAATTAAATGGTTGCTACTTTTTTAGACATTTGATTTGACTATAGTTGATAAACCTGGAAAGGAAAATGTTGCTGCATATTTTTTGTCTAGGTTAGGTCTCCCTACAAGTGAAGAAGGAATAGTGGATGACAAAATTCCAGATGAGCACCTCTTTTCCATATCAACACTCTCACCATGGTTTGTTGATACAACCAACTAATTGGTTGCTGGAAGACTCCCTCCTAATATTTCATTCAGGGAGAGGAGCAAAATCATCAGAAAAAGCACCCCTTTCACATGGATTGGGGGGAATCTCTTCAAGCTATACCCTGATCAAATCCTAAGAAGATGTGTGTGGGAGGAAGAAATTTTTGATATCCTCTCTTAATGTCTGACAGCCCATGTGGAGGCCACTTTGCTACAAAGAGAACTTCTTACAAAGTTTTGCAGGCAGGTTACTATTGGCATACCCTCCACCAAGATTCCAGAAGATACACCAGTAGGTGTGACTAGTGCCAAAGGATGGGGAAAACCACACAAAGGGATGAAATGCCTTTACACCCTCAGGTGGCTCTTGCGCCATTTGACAAGTGGGGCATGGATTTTGTTGGACCCATCGATCCACCATTCGGACAAAAGAAGTATATCATAGTCTACATTGATTACCTAAAAAATTGGGCTGAAGCAAAATCAGTGAAGGTAGAAACCGAAGAAAAATTAGTAGAATTTCTGAGGGAGAATGTGTTTTACAACTTTGAATATCCGAGAGAAATAGTCACAGATCAAGGATCGCATTTCACCTCTCACCTCATTGAGAATATTTTGAGGAAGCACAAGATTAAGCATAGAACTTATACTACCTATCACTCTCAGGGGAATGGCAAAGTAGAAGCAACTAATAGAGCTTTAGAAGGCATCCTCACCAAGGTTATGAGCAGCAATAGAAAATATTGGGTTGATAGATTGGTAGAAGCTACTTGGGCCTACAACACCACTTGGAAGACAACAACATGATTCACTACTTATGAAATAGTCTATGGTAAGAAAGCTCTAATTTCAGTTGAGTTTGAATTCAATACTTTAAGAATAGTAGATGAATTAAATGTATATTTAAAAAATGCCCAAAAAGAGAGGTTTTTGCAACTAAATGGATTGGATGAGTTCAGAATGCAAGCATTTCTTCACACAGAGGTATTTCAGTTGCAAAGGAAGGTATGGCATGACAATAACATCAAAGAAAAGACCTTCCAAGAAGGAGATTGGGCACTGTTGTATGATTCAAGTTTTAAAGACTTCAAAGGAAAGCTGATAAGAAGATGGTTGGGGCCTTACAAAGTGGAGAAATGCTTTGATAATGGCGCATTTCAAATTAGGACCATACATATTGAGGAAGGGATCCCCTTTCTTGTCAATGGTAAAAGACTTAAAATTTACAAGAAGCCTTTGTCAAAAGAATAATTCATCAATTAAATAAGTATAGAGGTGTATGTGATGGGAAATTCCATAGTTTCCCACACCTTCTGACCAAAAAAAGAATAAGCTTGTGGGTTGAAAACCTCGATGGAGGTGGCTCACTTGCTAAAAAAAAAAGAAAAAAGGAAAGAATAAATATCCATGGGTGAAAACCTCTCCGAGGTGCCCAAGGCAAGTTTGTGGGTTGAAAATATCCATGGAGGCAGCCCACTCTCTTTGGAAAAAAAAAGAAGAAGAACAAAACCAAAAAAAAAATGCATCTGCATCACTATGTTTTTCTGTGTTTGATGTTTTGTAGGTTACTAATGGTTTCTGGAAAACACAGGGAAGCATTCATATTCTTTTCCCTTCTTCTATCTTGTCATCCATCCCATCATTCACTCCATTCATAACTTCCTCCATCACCTCCATACACCACACTCCTCCATTCCTGAGCACAATGTAGCAAGAGAACCAACACACAAACAGACTGCTACAAACATCAAGAAGTTTCTTCAAAAACAAAGTTGTTCATGGACTACCAAGAAGAACAACAAGGGAAACTAAATAAAAAAATACATGAGAACGAGAATTCCACCCATGGCATCTCAAGTGCCCCACGCGACATCTATAGTAGAGAGAAACAACAGACAAAGATTAACAGCTCATTCAGGAAGCTGCTCACTCAGAGAACAGGAATATGGTGAAGAATGCAGCATCAAAAAAGGCTTGTCTCAAACCTCTAGCTCCTGAAACTACCTTGGAAACAACAGGTAAAGTCAGGTATAAGCCCTCACCCCTTGCTACACATTCATAATAGCCAAAAATAATTAATTTGCAGACTTAGAGTTTAAGGGGTAGAAAGGTGGCCAGTTAACTCACCCACCACTGTGAGGTATGAATGGAATAAAACTGGGAGTACAAGCCACTTGGGCATGCAAAAGAAGAATTTTAAATCAGTGGAGTAGAGGAGAATGAGGAGAGAAAAACGTGCAGTCCATCCTGAATTAATAGGGAGGAGGAACCAATTGTGTATGATAGAACTGGAGCTGAGCGAAGATATATTGGCACTCCAAATTTAGCTGCGTCATCTAATAAAAGGATATGTCGTCTCATCCAAACCAATGAATTGAAAATTTTTAGAGGGAGAGGACCGACGGAAGCACGCGGCACTTGAAGAAGAAGAAGACGAACCAAAAACAAGAAGAAGAAGAACCAGAAAGACAAAGAAGTAGAGAGAGAGACAAAGGGCCAAATAAAAATAGAAGAGATAGACATAGAGTTCATAGAGATGAAAGAAAGTTGGCGAGACATAGACTTGCAACCCAGCATAACATCCCCTCACTACACAAAGATAACTGCCACCATGGCTCCTTCGAGCGCCAAAATAAAAGGGTAGACCTCTAGGTATTCTGGAGCTGACAAGAATTAGAGAAAGCTAAAAAATTCTCCCCTAAGCCCAATCATCATTGAAGAATCTGCAAGGGGGGAGGAAAGCATCAAAGAAATACCTCTAAAGGAGTAGTTGCAAAAGGCACAGGTAGAGAATGTAGCACTAAAGTAGCAATTGTAGCAAAAAGAAGAGCAAGTAGCCACCATGCTAGACTTAAGCATAGAAGCCTTTCAACACAGATTCCCCTCTGACTCATATGTTGTGTACCTCAAAGAAAAATGGCTTATATTTCAAATCAACACTCTAGCCTCCCATGGATCATTCCCTTTCCAAGATTGTAGGCAATTCATGAAGTTATACAAGCAAGCCAACATAGTTGATCAGTCAAAGGTGGCAAAGTTTTATTTGCATTACTTGGTGCTAGAAAATCTAGAGATTTGGGACCCCAATCCTACAATGAGGGATAAGAAGTTAATGGCTCTAGCATCTTGGATGGTGAATGAGGACAATATGGCCAAAGATATATGGAAGGTCATGGGAAGAAGAAATATGGAGCCCTTATATCTTTGACCATAAGTCTTCAACCCAAGAGGAGACATCCTTAACCATCGAGAGATTGAAAAGGACCCTGCACTGGTTGAAAGCTACCGTCAGACTCAAAACCAGGAAATAGGCCACTTTGATGATGTTTCTAGGCAGGTAGAAGAGGAGTGCATTATGGCTAACTATAGGAGATGGAACAACCTCCCACATAGCCTCAAGAACAGGGAGTATCATACTCCAGAAAGACTAAGGGGTGCATTGGAAAGGGCACCATTATACAAAATGGCCATGCAAGCCAAAAAAATCTGATGGTTGGGACTAAAGCTTAGCCCACCTTTGTTGTTGGGGTTGACTGATGAAGAGGACACAGATGCACAAGATAGAGAATGTGAGAATGCAGAAAAGAATGATGGATTTTACCCACTTGGGAAACTCCCACACTTCTTCCTCAGGAAATCAGGGGAGTTGTCAAAGATTTGAAGGAAATGGAGGAGGAGCATCAGTTGCTCAGAGGATGAGAAACCATTCAGTATGGGGGTGATGATGAGCTCCATCATTAGACATATTTGGAGGGGTTAATAGTCACCTTTTTTCCTTCTTAGATCTCTTTTTCTTGCATTTTTATTATTATTTGGGTCAATGATGCTAGTATAGGTGGTGATAAAGGCTAACATACTCTGAGTGCCAAATATAAGGTTGAGTGTAGGAAATCATGATTTATTAAGCACTATTATAAATATTTTATCACAAAGACTTGGAGGAGACAAGAAGGAGAAAATATAGGTGGATTTTCTGCCCTCAAAGGTAGCTGAAGGATCCCAAAGATTATCTCTAAGCAATTCGAATTCCAAGAGGAAGCCAAGCAACTGAAGACAAAAGGCACTCAATCTATGTTTACTTGGAGTCAAAGTGGACTCAATCACCATTTTCAAGGGAGTTGTTGGTAGCTTCCCTGTAGAATAAATAGAGCAGAGAAAAATCTAGGAGGAATTAGTTTATTCTAGTCTCGATTCCATTCAAAACTATTGTTATGAACTATTGAGCTTTTTATTATTATTTAGGGATCATACTTTAAGAGATGTATGCAGTTATTATTTTATGAAATGAGCAGACTAGTTTCATTCGAATGATTTAAGTTTCAGAGGGCTAGGCTAGTGGGTTAGTGCCCAATCCATGTGCCTCATCTTCTCTATTGTTACTATCTTTTCCTTTCTGTCATTTAGCTAGTTTTTCTTCTGCCATTTAAGTTAGATATGTTTCTGATAAGTTTCATTGCTATTTAGTTTTTGTGTTGCTATAGTTTCAATTGCTTATGCATAGTGAAATAGAGGAAAAACTCCAAAACTGTGGTCAAGTCTCTCCCCTCTCACCTTTATCAATAGAGTTTGAGTCGGGCAGACCTTCCCACAGGCTAAAATTTCTTTTTGTTTGAGTTTGGGGAAGAATTTGTATTTACCAAGTCCAAGCCTTTCCTTCACTGTTTCACCCCGCATTTCTGTTTGTTTCCCATGCATAAATATGTAGGTGTGCTTCACTTCTGAGCACTGCTCTTACACTTCCATTTCCCTCCTTTACTTCTCACTTTAACCGCTACACTTACCTTTTTCTTTGCCTAACGCACTTATCCCTTAAAAGCCTTATTTATTTTTTTTCTTCGTTCACGACTGCCTTATTATTGTTATGTAAAACACGTGAAAAACCATTTCAAACCACCAAAAACTGGACCTCTACCTTTGCTCCTAGAGATTCTCGCCACCGTACATCGTAGTCACACTTCGCATCTCTTACCTTTTGTCTTAAAGACTTACCGCTCTCCTTTTTCGATTGATTGCCTTATTCCTTTGTTCCATCGATCACTGCCGCCAAACTCGTTTTAACGCTAAACACTTGAAAAAACATTGAAACCCGACCTCCGCCTTCCTCCTTGAAATTCTTGCTGTCGTACATTGCACTGCGCAGATCACAACGTTTTCCTTTTTCCTTCAATGCTCACCGCTCGCTCTTTGCAATTGCGATCTTGCAAAATCGCAAATCGAACTTCGTAAAATTTACCTTTCACCCTTAAACACTTACCGTTGTTCTGGCCAATTGTGATAATGAGATCTCACCCCGCTGTCGGTCCCACCGCCATGTCAATCACACTTCACATCCTTTAGATCTTACCCTTAACACTTACTGGTCATTCTTGCGATTGCAGTATCGCAAATCACATCCCGCAGTTCATACCATATCACACATCGCAGCCCACAACTTTTCCCTTTTTCCTTTCACCACCACGTCATTCCCATCGCACATCGCCTCCCACAACCTTTACCATATTGCACATTGCACTTCATGCATTTCAGTTTATTCATGTTAAATCCTTTGTAATATTCCCAAATTTCCATATCATATTTGGAATATTAGAGTCCTTGATTTTCTTAATTAATTAAGTAAATAAAGGGTGGAGGGACCCTCAATCCTCAATATGAATAAATATCCACTTTTTGTCTGTGAATGTGGATTAATTAAGCCTAGATATACATAATGAGGTAGTTGAGCAACTACTAATGTGAAGGAAATTGGAGAACTTGTCTCATTAATGAGATAGATCATGGAGGTTGACACAGTCAACTAAGATATTGAAGAGATCAAACAAAAGGTTGATTCAGTCAACTAAGATCTTGAAGATGTCAAACAAAAGATCATGGAAAATTCATGATAAAGTGATGGAGGATGTTGTGTAAAAAAAGCTTACTTGATGGACAAGGTGTACATTGCACCTAGACATGATGGTTGATTTGGTCAAACAGTGCAGTCAAACTTAGAGGATCTTGTCCACATGCACTGCGCAGTCCAGATGAGGACCAAGGCTTGGGAAGGCTCAAGAATTATATAAAGAATATGAAGACAAGAATGGGGGCATGCTGGTTATTCTTGATGTAAAGATCTTTTCAGATCTGGAATTTTCATGTGACATTCCATTGCTTTCTCAGGCTGTTTAGCAGAGATTGCAAGTGTTTTTTAGCACAGGGTGTTCCTGGTCGGGAATCCCACCTCTTTCTTAGAGAAGCTCTATAAAGAGTATTGTACTCCATTCTACATCAGGCATTGGTGCCATACATCTTTTCCTACTTTTTGCAGAACACTCATATTCAGAAATTGCATATTTCTGAAGATCAGTTTGGAAGGAGGAATTTGTCGTCAGTACTTCAGTTGGAGAACTGATTAGGGTTTATTCCTATCACCTTAGGCTTATAGATAAGAATTCCTAGAGCTTCATTGCAGATTTGGAATCAGGCCAAAAGTTATTGACCTCCTAGCAACAATATTTCCTTCAGGAATTATGCTGTCCAAATTGCAGATCTAAAAGGAGGGAGGAAGTTAGTAGAATTTCAGCTAGTAATCCTATGAGGGATCATCCCCTCACATTGCCATAAGTCTTACCATCAGCCTGGAGTTTATTGCAACATTTTTCTAAAGGAAGAAGGCCTATCTTTCCCTCACAATGCAGTTTCTATTGGCAGTTGTGTTGCAGCAACTGTAATCATTATTGGAGGATCGAGAAGCTAGATCTAGAGCTTCCAGCTTGTAGATCTAAAGAAGGGATCAACCCTTCAATATTAGGTCTGATCTTGCAACATATTTCAGCCATCTATTTGAAAAATCTAGTTCCAGATCTGTATTTCCCAGCAGATCAAGGATTAAATCCTATGAAGGTGATTTTCCAAAGTTGTAGATTTGGAAAATCCTTTCTAGATTATCTTGGGAATCCATCACACTAGCCAGATCTTGAATCTTGGCATCATCTGAGCTCCATATTTGAGTAGATATGCATTTTACTTTTCAGCCTGTAGCTATATGTTCATATTCTTCTGAAGGGAAAGCACAGTATTTGCTTCAGTGCCTCTCTAGTTACGCTGTACCTATTGTAGCATGTTTTCTGGGTGATTCTAGGCCATCTCTTTGGCTAGATATACTCACATTTTGTACATTGTGTAGCTAATTCTTATCCAATATAATGAAATGGCTCAGCTTCTCTATAAATTTTGATGTTGTCTTAAGATTTATTTTTTAGCTCACTGCAGTTCTTATATTGTGTTTTATTATTACTGCATTCTCCCCTTTTGGGATATTATAGTGGTATCAGAGCATGATCTTTGGCTCAGCTTGTGGACACTTCATATTTTGCATCTAAAGAATATAGATGAGATCTATCATGGAGAATGAAAATTCTGCCACTCCTTTCTTTAGATCCATGCAAGTTCTCTCCAAGGAGGTCATTCCAATGAAGAAGGAATGACAAAAAGAATATCCAAGAAGAATAATTGAAGAGGAAGGTCCAAGCACTTCCTATCAGCAGAGAAGAAAACCGAAGAATCATAGATCTCCTCATAGATCCACTATGCCCACGTTCTTTGTAGAAGGTGAGAGGTGTAGAAATGAAGAAAGAAGAACACCTGAGACTCACGAGACTCTCAGTCTATACCTTGAAGAGTACAAAGCACAGTCTAGAGCATTCAAGGAGAAGCAAACTCTCCAGCAATTCTTCAAAATCAAAGAAGAAAGAGGATCATATAGCAACAATAGAAGAAAGAGGCATAATAGATTATATTTGCCTACATTTGATGGATCTTCCTCAAGCAATATTAGAGCTTGGAGGAGAGAGTTAGATGCATTTTTTTAGGCTACATCCTGTAGCTGAAGAAGAGGCTATTCAAATTGCAGCACTTCATCTTTTAGATAAAGCCAATGTTTGGTGGTTTGGTCACATAGAGCATGCAAAGGTGACTAAATAGTGAGATTTCTTTCAAAAGTTGAGGAAGGAATTTGATGGGAGAAAACTAGAGATGTGTCACAAAGTGACATTTCCTAAGAAGGAGGATGTCAATCTTGTCACTCTAGACAAGAAGTCACTACATTCACCACCAGCTGTAGAAGTACTTGCATCCAGAGAAGAGACACTTGCAACTTTGCAAGATAGTCTTGTGCTCTTAACACATAGAGTCCCATGCATGATTCAGGAGATGCATGAGGACATTAGGGGAATTTTGAGGTCTAAAATGGGCCTCCTAAGGAAATTATAAAATAATAGTGGAAAAAATCAAATAAGATTTGATGACATCATCAAATTTTAGAGGAAAAAATGAAAAAACTACTTTTTCAACTCATATTTTCAACTTATCTCCCAAAGTTTTTACTCAAATTTCGAGTGGGAGTACTCGTTGGATGTGAAATTTAATTCCTCATCCAAGGAGTACCCATGTTGCATACTTTCGATGGGTACTACTACACGAAAAATGAGAAATACATAAAAAACGTGATTGTAACCACGTTTTTTATGTATTTCCCATTTTTCATGTAGCAGGGTTCATTGAAAGTATGCAACATGGGTACTCCTTGGATGAGGAATTAAATTTTTCATCCAACGAGTACTCCCACTCGAAATTTGAGTAAAAATTGTGGGAGATAAGTTGAAAATACGAGTTGAAAAAGTAGTTTTATTATTTTATTATTTTTTAATAATTTTACCCTTTTATTTAAAAAATGGTAAATCATCCCCCATGGTTGACATCATCATCTTGAATCCTATTGGTTGTTATAAAGTTTATTTTTTTTGTACATTTTTCTTAGGAGGCCCATTTTAGACCTCAAAATTCCCCTAATGAGAGGAGGAGGATTCCAGCTCTGGTACATGGGTAGAAGAGCAACCATCTTTCTTACCAGTAGTTGAAGACACCATTGTCCCGGTTGGAGGAACTCTTGTGTTCTGTTAAGAGGTTCCCACATATCACTTGATCCAAGGTATGCATACACATTCACCACTTATTGTTTCAGTAAATCTTATTGAAACTTATGGGGACATGCCATTAGGGCCAATGCATGACCAAGGGTTAGATCCAAATGCTGATTTGAAGCAGCAAACTATCACAGCGTAGAGGACCCTTGATCTAATCAAGGAGGACATGAAAATATATCCCAGTTTGTCATGGATGGACTACATTAAACCTCTTGAGTTGAAGTGTAGAGTTTCAGAAGAAGGGATGAGCATGATCCTATGTACAATGACTGGTTATGAGATCAGTGTTGCATCTTTCTTTGAGAGAGTAGATGTATCACCTTGCAGATATACATCGTTTTCACCTAGTAGCACTGATAATATTGAGGTCCCATTATTCTTTGAGAATTTTGAAGGTAGCTTCACTCATGAAGCAATGGAGGAAAAGATGATGAATGGTAGACATCTAAATATGAGAAAACTTTTCTCCATTCTTGATGACACTCTCTCAATGAGCATCTCACAGCTCAAAGAGAGACTTCTACCTATAGCAGATCCAGAACCTCATTGGTTTTGGAAGGCGATGGATGAGAAGAAGGTCTCATTAAGAGATCTCATTGGAGGTGCACTTCAACATATCATGAAGTGAAAAGTTCTTCATCAGTTTGGGGAAGATTGTATTCTAAAAAGGGAGGATACCATGACTATGCAACACATCACTCATCTTCCATATTGGGGTGAGTGGGTGAGGGTGATAAGCAAGGGGTTGCATGACCACTTTCAGATTTATGATATGGGCCAGCAAACTTGGTTACTTTTGTTTCCCTTGTGAGATTCTTGTCACTACCCAAAGGCTCCTATTTCTTTGATCCATGCCTTGAGGAACACTTATGAAATGAAGAAGGAGGCATGGTTGCGCTGGCTGCTCTTGGGTGAGTATGGTTACCACCCAATAGCTCATGTTTTTTCGATTCATTCCTTATGTATCAATGATAGAATGCAGCAAAAGAAGGCATGTTCATTTTGGTTTCACTTGAGAGAGATTGGCCACCACATGAAATCTCCTATGTCTATGTGTTTTGTATTGGGTAAAGCTTGGCATGATTATCTCATGATGTGCATTGATGATGTTTATTTGTATTGGGATGATGTGACATTCCATATGTCCATTAGTATGTTTTTTATTCATGATGCATAGGAGGAGGAGAGAAAGCAGCAAGATCTCTTATTGCTTTGGTTGCTTTTGGGGGAGTTTGGCTTGTCCATCTTACATGGAGGAGATGGAGGATGGCAGCAAAGGGCCTTACTCCAGTGGTTACTATTAGGAGAATATGGTTTGACATATTTTTCTACACATATATATCCTTTACTTCTTCTTTTGCCTAACTTTGGAATGATGCTTGGATCCAACAAGGCCAATAGGGCTAAGGATGAGAGCATATCAATGCTCAATCAAATTCATGAAACATGGGATGGAGAGATGTATTGTGTGATGGAAATTTTCCTTTGTGAAGAGAGCCACCTTATTTTATGCACCTCATGTATTGATGATGATGTTGGAAATCATATGTTTGTCACTTGGTACTTCATGATGGAAGGAGGACATCTAACCATACAGTTGGAGGACATTCTTTATGTTTTTAAAAGACAACTTTGGAACCAAACATGCATAACACATTGCAGAAAATGGAAGAAGCCTTCCTTATGTGGATGCCATTTGGAGGGGAATAGATGGCCTTGCATCTACTTTCAGAGTTGCTTGAGGACAAGAAAAATTTTCCTTGGGGGGACTGTAATATTCCCAAATTTCCACAGCATATTTGGAATATTAGAGTCCTTGATTTTCTTAATGAATTAAGTAAATAAAAGGGTGGAAGGACCCACAATCATCAATACAAATAAATATCCAATTGTTGTGTGTGAATGTGGATTAATTAAGCCTATATCTACATAATGAGGTAGTTGAGCAACTACTAATGTGAAGGAAATTAGAGAACCGGTCTCATTAATGAGATAGATCATGGAGGTTGACACAGTGAACTAAGATCTTGAAGAGATCAAACAGAAGGTTGATTCAGTCAACTAAGATCTTGAAGATGTCAAACAAAATATTATGGAACATTCATGATAAAGTGATGGAGGACGTTGTACAAACAAAACACACTTGATGGAGAGGGTGTACATTTCACCTAGACATGATGGTTGATTTGGTCAAACAGCGCAGTCAAACTTGGAGGATCTTGTCCACATGCACTACGCAGTCTAGATGAGGGCCAAGGCTTGGGAAGGCTCAAACATTATATAAATAAGATGAAGACAAGGATGGAGGCATGTTGGTTATTATTGATGTGAAGATCTTTTCAGATCTGGAATTTTCATGTGACATTCCATTTCTTTCTTAGGTTGTTTAGCAGAGATTGCAAGTGTTGTTTAGCACAGGGTGTTCCTGGTTGGGAATCCCACTTCTTTCTTATAGAAGCTCTAGAAAGAGTATTGTACTCCATTCTACATCAGACATTGGTACCATACATCTTTTCATACTTTCTGCAGAACACTCATATTCAGAAATTACAGATTTCTGAAGATCAGTTTGGAAGGTGGAAGTTGTCTATAGTACTTCAGCGGGAGAATTGGTGAGGGTTGATTGCTATCACCTTGGGCTTATAGATAAGCATTACCAAAGCTTCATTGCAGATCTGGAATCATGCCAAAATTTATTGACCTCCTAGCAGCAATATTTCCTTCAGGAATTACATTGTCCAAATTGTAGATCTAAATGGAGGGAGGAAGTTACTAGAATTTCATCTAGTAATCATGTGAGGGATCATCCCCTCACATTGCCATAAGTCTTACCATCAACCTGGAGTCTATTGTAGCATTTTTTAGTAGGCAGAAGGTATCTCTTTCCCTCACAGTGCAATTTCTATTGGCAGTTGTGTTGCAGCAGCTGTAATCATTATTGGAGGATTGAGAAGCTAGATCTAGAGCTTCCAACTTGTAGATATGAAGAAGGGATCAGCCCTTCAAGCTTAGATCTGATCTTGCAACATATTTCAGCCATCTATTTGATAGATCTAGCTTCAGATCTATATTTCCCAGCAGATCAAGGATAAAATCCTATGAAGGTGATTTTCCAAAGTTGTAGATCTGGAAAATCCTTTCTGGATTATCTTGGGAATCCATCACACTAGCCAGATCTTGAATATTGGCATCATTTGAGCTCTAGATTTGAGTAGATCTGCATTTTCCTTTTCAGTCTACAGCTATATGTTCATATTCTGTTGAAGGGACAGTGCATTATTTGCTTTAGTGCCTCTCCAGTTACACTGTACCTATCATAGCACTGGGTGGTTCTAGGCCATCTCTTTGGCTAGATCTACTCACAGTTTGTACATTGTGTAACTAATTATTCTCCAATGTAATAAAATGGATAAGCTTCTCTATAAATTCTGATGTTGTCTTAAGATTTATTTTTTACCTTGCTGCAGTTCTTATATTATGTTTTAGTATTACTGCATTCTCCCCTTTTGGGATATTACATCCTTACCACTATCCATTTAAACTTGCGAAGTTGCGATTGCGACACTGGACATCGCAACTTTTACCTCCATCGCATTCTGCCACGTCGCTCTTGAGTTCTTTCCCCTCCAAAGCCTTTTTGTGCTATAATAAAGTTCTAATAAGGTTTTAAACCCCCTCTTTCTATTTCTAAACCTTTTTCAATTATCTCTGCTCCAAAGTCATTTCTCACGTTATAATCAAGTTTTCTAAGGTTTTAACCCCCCTCATTTCACTTCCAAAACTTGTTTCATGTGTTGAACCTCCCATTAGCCTCTTTTAGTCCTTTTTCTTCCTCCAAACTGCGAATTAACTCTTTTTAGTTAGAATTAAGTCATGGATAGCCTAGTTGCATGGATAAGAGCATGGTAGATATATCATAGGATAAGTGGAATGCATTTAACCATTTGGCCAAGTTAATTGTGGTTTATAATTAGTTTCCTTTCTGCCATTTATTTTCAGCAAGTTAGCTTAGTTTATATTCAATCATTTCCCTTTTTCTAAATTAACTTAGTTCATTCTTGTCATTTATTTTCAACACCTTAGTTTAATTTCCTTTCTGTAATTTACTTCCAGGAATTTACTTTCCATTTGTTCTCATAATTTAAATAGCACCCTTTTGTAAAACATAAGAGGATGACATGAACATAATGCATCTACTATGTATATAGCATTTTCACCTCAAAGTTTGTATGAACCCTGGGTTGATAAAGTAAATTAGGGCAACCCCTGGGAGTTGCAGCACTCTTGGTGCAATACCAGGGCTGACTACTATTGCTAAATTTTTCGCGGTGACCTTAATGTGGTCCATCTGTTCTAGTTTCTCTCAAATCTCCTCTTCAATATTGTGCACTTGAGGGTCCTCCTCCAGTGAGGCCTAGACATCCATAACATATTCAAAGACTTTGGTTCATTCCTAGACTATGGATTCAATTTGTTAATTGGCAGCCTTATTCTCTGTTACGTGCTGATCTCAGACCTCTAGTGGAGTAGTGGCCTACAATTTCATATGTAGCTCAACAATATTCATCTGCATCTCGAGTCGTACCTCATAAAATTTGGCTTTAGAATCCTTGACTTCCAAGGCAGGCTTTTCCACTTTTTCCTTTGGTGCTGTTGCAGCTTAAATCTGTAGCTCAGGTAGGTCGCTGCAAACCTTGGTGATGGTTGTCTCCAATTTCTGTCTTTGTGTAGTTGCCTCATCGCAATCCTATACAGTATTTTTCTTTTCCTCTGCCATCCTATGCCTTTCTTGCTTAACAACTTGGATAATTAATAGGGTGCACTACTATCTGATCTCCAACTCCTCGGTAACGCCCTAGTGGAACTCGTGCAATGTTTTCAAAGGCAGTGAAACAAGTTTGAGACTTGTGTTCTGCTAGTGTGCCACCTATGCTAGTTACTTAAAAGTGTCAAAAAATAAGGTACCTATAGGTATCGACACCACGCGGGTATCAGTTGTAATCATTATCTCTTGTGATGTTGTATTGTCACTTGTTTGTGCCCTACTTGCTTGAGATGCACTCACTTAAAGCCCGCTCGCTTGAATCACACTTTCTTGCATTTCTCTCATCTGAACCTGTAAATTCTTGAGGCCATGGTGTACCTCAACCAATACCTTCTTGTATTGGTCCTCAATGTTTCCCCATAAATTTTTGGTGATGTGTCGAATAGCATCACCAATTTCATAGAAATCCCCCTCACTGAGGATCAACGCTTCTGGGCTAGCGACCAATTTGAATTCACCTTCTTCCGTGCACCATCACCCTATGTTATTCGTCTCTTCAGAATGTAAGGGGAAGGGGGATTTGTTGGATTCATAAATGTGTCATCACCACCTTGATCATTGCCCCCTCATGTATTTGGAGCATTATTCTATGTTTCTCGCTCAACTTCTTCTTTAGATTCCTTAGCAGTCACGAAGGTGACATGCTTAGGCTGCTTCTTAGTGTCCTTCTTTCTAGTTTGTGCACTCATATTCATGTTATTCGTGCCTGCTTACTTTGTCTCCGTGCCTTCAGTGGGCGGAGTTAGCCAATCACTTTGCCATGCACTTACTATTCACGCAACATCATCCTATGTCACTAGGTACGACAGCTCGTACCAGACCTAAAAAAGGTCCTTCGCTCATATATGCACGTGGTGGAAATCTTCTTTAAAGTCCGGGATCCATCAATATTTTGCAAAAATAATTGGGGATAACTGGGGGTTTGGGTTGATCATTGTGCACAGACTCATCTCAAGCCCGACCCAAAATAATTTATTCGCCATCACCTGAGATGGCTCCTTTGAATGCCATAGTGAGGCATACCTCGCTGCCTCGTAGAGATCCGGGTTTGTAGTGGGGAACTGCGATTCGTTAGTATCCTTCCAGGCCATCAACGCAATTAGAAGCAAGATCCATGCGTAGTGGAACTTATTTCCCTCCTCCTGTGCCTATTTGCAATCATCTAAAAAATCCCTGCACAAGTATCCATCCCAATTGTAGATGATACCTTTGCTACACTCTGCAATGAAAGACACCACTGACACTGAAACCTCCTCTGGGCAACACTTCCCATGATATTTCCAGCTAAAATGTGGGTGGAAAAGTGCATCGACCTATTCTTGATAGAGTTAATAGAATAACCCCTAGTTCCCTTTGTGAGGCCAAAATCCTACTTCATCTTATCAACCAACTTCTTATCCTGATCCTTTCCCACAAATGCTTTAGCGGGGTCCAAGATGAGATAAGGGAGTGTCATGATATTCCTGATCAACATCGCATCAATGGGGATTCTCTTCCCCAACCCAAGACAATAATTGGGCACTAGGTAAAGAATGTGGCCCACATAGATTGTATTGATAATGTTGCGCCCAAAGTGCGGAACATATAACATGTTCAGAAACCCTGCATTCTAAATTTCGGCTACCCACTTCATTGGCTCTAACCTTGTTACTTTAGTAGCTTCATAGTATATAGATCACAAATACCAGCTTGGATTGAATTGGGGGTATTTGTTGCAGTTGTTGAAATCCCAATCCTCCATGCGCAGTTGTGGAAATTTTCCCAACAACTCTCCCTCAACTGGTACTTCTTCAGGCAACAAAGGTGTAAAAATGTTTTATTTTACTATGCCCAAATCCTTCGTAGGCTTCGCGATTTTTGGTTTCCATGGCGGAATATATGGGGGAAACTTGGAGATAGGTTTTTTTTTGTTAGCCTTAGTGTCTTCTAGTCCTTTGGGAAAGGCTTCTTACTCTTCCAAATTGTCTACCTCGATGACCTAATTTTGCCTATTTTTCATTGTCTTAGACCTCTATTCCTTTGAAATTTTCTTCCTGGGTGATGTTATAAGTACCATCTTCTTTTGATTTTTATAATTTTCTTCTCTGGTCCGTTTCTTGGGTGATCTCAGTCCTGTGATAGTTACGGGTGGCGTAGCCATCATGGTGTGTCTTAGACCTAGCTATATTGTGTGTCTGAGCCATGATTTGATTAATTCTTCTTGAAACACTTCAAAACTATAATCTAACATGTAATGACTCACTCGACAAGCTCTCAGGTACAATATTTAAATTCTAATTCTCAGTGCACAAAGTGTTTGACTATGGAGTGGGACACCTGATTTATAGCTAAATTCAAATTCAAACTCTATGATCTCCTCCAAATACACCTCATAAATGTCATTTTGGCGGCATATCCTCCCATATATGGGCATTGAATAAATCCCCCCTCCCCACTCCTTTTAATGTAAAATTCCGTGTCAAATCAACTATTCTGGCTCCAACGGTCATATTTTGGGCGAGCCTCGTTAGAACTGCCTCTGCGGTGAAATCATGTGTTCTTCAGTGCAGTTCCCTCCAAATTCGCCATCTCCCTGTATCTCACGCAATACTTCTAATGTGAAAAATCCTTTGTTTGATAGAGTCGTTTATAGTCCCATGCTCTCTTTCAACTGCGTGGAACATTAAGAATCTTCTCTGGCCATATAATCAATGAAAACCATGAGGGGTGGATTCATCCCTGTATAAATTCAATCTAATGCCATTGATACGTCCAGGGAACAAATCACCATTCATATTCTTGAGATGAAAAACACCCATCTAAGACATTCCTGACAATATAAGGTCCCAACCAGTGCATTTGCAACTTCCCCAGGAACTCCACGAACTTGTTTTCATATAAAAGAACTAATTCCCCATTATTAAATGTCTTCTGCTTAATATGTCTATCATGCTAGGATTTTTCCCTCTCCTTTTGCACCTATTAGTGAAACCCATGAATGAACCTATCTTCCTTTACTATGAGAAGTTGCTCTAATCTCTACTCCATATGATCGTTTTCCGCCATATTTGTAACTGTTGTGAGTCTGAGACTAGGCTTGATGTACTCCATCAACATGACTGTGTCTTGTTTGTATACTAATTTGAAAAGATTTAGACCTGTCAGCTTCTTACAGGTGGTCCTTCAGGCCCATAAAACTACATGAATGTGCAATTCCTAGACATCCCTGTTGATGTTTCACACCTTAGTCAAAGCGTTCTCCATAATTCTGTTAAAGGCCTCAGCCATCCCATTTTCCTGTGGGTGATATGGCATACTCTTTTGGAGATGCATTCTAAACTCTATGGTAAATGCTTCAATGGCATTATTCAGGAAATGCGTACCTCAGTCGCTCATCAACATCTTTGAGCAACCAAATCTTGACAAAATATTTTCAAAAATGAACTTTTTCAATGTGTGTGCACTACAAATATTCATTGGTTATGCCTTGAACCATCTAATGAGGTAATGTGCCATAGAAATAATGTACCGTGCACCTATTTTCTTTCCAGGGGGATCAATCGGCCCCAAAAAATCTATTGTCCATTTATTGAATGCCTACAAAGTAACTTAAGGATGCAGCGCCATTTCATCCCTTTGCGATGGCTTTTCGGTAATCTGACATACATCGCAAGTTCTACAATATTCCTTTGAATCCATATGCACCATAGGCCACCACAGTTTCGCTCGCAGGATCTTCTGCATAATGGCCTTTCCTACATAGTGACCTCCAACAACTCCACCATGCGCCTCAACCAAAATACTGTGGCGTTCGTGTTTAGGAACATATCTTCACAGATTCTCATCAGCCCCCATCTTGTATAAGTGTCTCATAATTAGAGTAAAATATACTGCCTTTACTACCAACACTTTCTTCTACTTCGTAGTATACTCAGAAACTAAATTATATCTAGAAAATGCTCATCTGCAACTCGAATAGAAAAAAATTGCACATCAGGTACTCCTTCTTCAATATTCATTCGGCTCTTCGCCTGTCTCAATTCTATACAAATTATCAGGCCCGACATTCAAACGTTTCAGCTTGATTATCACTTCAAAATCATACTCCTTGTTTTATAGAAATCAAACCTATAGATAGATAATTTTCTCTAAGTGTGGTGGACGCACCTATAACAACAGATGAAATACACTTGACCTTTTCCTTAAGATAAATAGATAAGAGAAGAACACATACTTGTGATCCTTCGCAATTTTTCTCTCCCTTTTGTTGCTCCCGTCGCTCCCAATCAAACTGAACTCGTTTAATTGGTACCTGCAATTACTAATAGAAGACAGAAAACGACATAAAGGCATATGATCTATTCATCTTAATCAAACTGAATAAATTACATTTGAAAATACATATATAAAATCATGAACACATGTATTGGGAAAAGAACAAATCTCTTTATTATAAAATAGAAGGAGAAGTTATAACCATTTGGATTGATTCGATGTCAACTTGCTCCAACTTTATTCCATCCTCATCACATGAGAAACATTACTCTAGCAGCATAACATTAATTGCAAACAATAGCTCAAATAGATATAATCTTACCAACATAACACTACGAAATTCAAGATCCTTTTGCACTATGGTCAGTGCTCAATTTATAGGAAATGAGGGTAGTTTGGAATTAATTGGTCATTGAATTTATTTTCCATAAATGGATGAGATATTTTCCTTATTCAATGGGATAAAAGGTTAAGTGACTTAATGGATCCATGGTGTTCATATTTAGATAGCATGATAACTGTAACCACTTCTAGATGTCACTAGAAAGTGGGAATATTCCTGGAATCAGTTGAACAATTCGCTCAAATTTAACCAACGTACTATTAAGTGGGCCTAGGTGCTCTACAATGTTGCTTTGCATGGGAGTAAGTACTCTGCAAAGAACTTAATACAGTCTAGGGGTGCGTTGGTCGCTTAATGGAGAATTTTAGTTGGACTTCAAGGAGTGAAAATTTCATGGATAAAAACCAACAATGGGATGAGTTGTTTAAGGCAAGTTTCAACTGATTTAGGGTATGATAGACCTTGTTTGTACTGATCTGAGTTTTGAGAGTGATGCCCAAATTGACCTGTAACATCTGCCCCCTAAAGCATGAAGTTAAAAATGATAATGTTGAGTGATATGTTTTACAGTGTGATGAGTAGGATCTGCAGCGGATGGTGACCTGCATCAATTACAATACATTACATCATGATATATTTTACATTTTGGACATGAATTGTTGAGGGAGGCATAACCATACTCAACACATAAACTATCATAACATGTATATAAATCATAAATTCATCTATAGATATAGACCCATGATAGGATGACAACCTGTGTAAATCCATCGTACGGATGATGTGGTACTACTCCTGAAATCACAGCCCAGATGGATGAAACTAGATTCGGGGCCGTCTATTTAGTTCCCTTGATCGCTCAAGTATGAGTCTAACTATGTGAATATGTGATCTGAAGTCGAACATGGGAAGACACCATCTGATTACCAGCCAATGATGTAAGTCGTTAATAGACACGAGAGAAACCACCAATAATGATAATGGCTCTCAAGGTACTACAATACAGTCTGCATGGTGTGAATAGATGATTTGATGTCGAACACCATACAAATTATTTTGGTCGAAGGCCAGTGATGTCAACATGTCGCCTAAAGCGAGAAAATTTCCATTGATGTATGCTAGCTCCAAGGTATTGGAAGGGTGTTTCTAAGTCAACTTCCTGGATGATGAGATGATGTTGACATGAAGTGTAATATTCCTAAAATTTAGCTTTTAGCTAAATGGAATATTATAGATTGTTTTGTCACTAGGTAGGTGAATAAATGGGTGGGGAGGCCCATAAATCTCCTTAGCAGCAATAAAAACACTTCAAGTGTGAAAGGAGACCTTCTAAGCAGCGAATTGAAGAACCTTTGAGTATGAACAGGGGTTGGATCATGTTGAATAGTGTTGGCTCGAGGGGTCCCCAACGAGGTACGAAGATTAAGGTTTGCCAACAAACCCCTATACTACTGGCCCTTTTGGCAGTGACCGAATTGCGCAGGCCAAAGTCTCACCCGAAGCAATATGGGAGGGTGTTGGAACTAGGTTTCCGCACCCTGAGAGAGAGTAGGTAAGTATAGCAGATATGTGTTCATAGTTTATCAGGTTCGCACAGGACAGGTCGATTCGTAGGTTTGTTAATAGTATAGTTCACAGTATAATAGAGCTACTATCATGCATAGATCTAGTTAATACCTTCGCATCCACGTGCGTATTAGCAGTTACTAGAACACAATATCATAACACATCCTTAGTAACAGATTATGGATATGCTTCATACCATACACAGACAGATTCACAACATAAACAAAAAACACAACTGTATTCGTAGCTCCAACAGATCCCAAAAGTTCGCATCAACAGTAACACATCAGATCAGATAACACAAAGATACTTTAACTATATCCACATATATTAGCATCCAAAACCCAGTACAATCCAAACAGAACCTGTGAACACAACCAGCAGGGTCTGCATACAGTAGGACTAAGGATCTCTATGCGCACAACCAACAGGAGTCCTTACCCTAACGACCCAACAACAGTTTTA
The DNA here is from genome assembly GCA_034641835.2 of Pinus albicaulis. Classification (NCBI taxonomy): domain Eukaryota; kingdom Viridiplantae; phylum Streptophyta; class Pinopsida; order Pinales; family Pinaceae; genus Pinus; species Pinus albicaulis. Next base: position 818,583,441 of record CM076584.1, on the reverse strand, counting down.
ACAATTCACACTTACCATCAAAATTAATTCTTTCTTACATTATGACTCAAAATGTTCATCTATTTATATCGACTTAGCCTACGCTTCCAATGGTCCATAAACCGTAGTTTGCAGACTCTTGGTCTACCATTGACCCATTACAATGCATTCATCGTCTTGACCCACCCCAAAACCCCTGCGTTAGACTAAATAATACCAAAAATTTACAAAATTGTACAAAATTCGCAGCTTTAGGAGACCATGTTCCAACAGTCCCCCAACACAATCTTGTTACTCATCTCGAGTCACTGTGGTCATGGGGTATCCACCTACGCCTGTAGCAGCCTGATCACCTCAACCAGAGGGGGTAGCACTCCTTCACTCTGAACAACAGCGTTGTTGTGTAACCAGCTCCAAAAATAGAAGAAAAGAGATATCAATGCCTTAGAAATAAGCCACTTCGAGGGGGCAACCTCCAATACATTACATGAATGAACAATTCTTGGATGCTACAATTTACAAAACCTCCTTTCTACATATAGGAGTCAATGAGGCCATAATGTAATCCTAGTGGGCCACAATGTAATCCTAACCGACCTAACAATAATAATTTAAGGGCACAATAATAACAAAATGAGGGTTAGAAGGGTACAATAATAACAATAAGGGGTTACACTAACAACAATAAGGGACTATACTAGTAATATAGGGACCTAACATGCCCCTCTCCTTCAAAAAAAGTGTTGTCCTCAACGCTTGAGTAGCTCTGGGTGCTTTCGTATAAAATTCTCATCCTCCCATGTAGAATCTTCAATGGGTAAGTTCTTCCACTTGATGAGATACTCTGAAATTGATCGATTCCGTAGTTGTCGAGTTCTTGTTTCCGTGACCGCTTCCGGTTCCAATATGATTTTTCCTTCCTCATCAAGTTCTGGCAATATTGTTTGAACTGGAATATTTTCACCTATAACCTTCTTTAAGCATGAAACAGGAAAACTGGATGTACTCGCGAAGAAGCAGGAAGCTCCAATTTGTATGCCATAGTACCAATATTTTGCAACACCTTGTAAGGACCATAGTACTTTAGCGATAATTTATTATCCTTATTAGCTTGCTTGAGGGACATTTGTTTGTATGGTTGTAGCCGTAAAAATACCCAATCTCCTACATCAAAACTTCTCTCGCTGCGATGTTGATCTTCATGTTGTTTCATTCGATTTTGTGCCAAATTTAGGTTATCCTTTAAGAGTTGGAGAACTTCTTGCTGATGCTCGATGTGATCTTCCACTGCTTGAACCTTCGAATTTTCCCTTAAAGATGATGTGATGGATGGTGGATGATATCCATAAAGTGCCATAAATGGGGTCATTTTTGCTATAGTATGGAAGGAAGTGTTATACCACCATTCAGCGAGAGGTAACCACTTGACCCATTGTGTTTGTTTATCAAATACAAAACAACAAATATATCCTTCCAAAAATTTATTTACTATCTCAATTTGACCATTAGATTGAGGATGATAAGATGAGCTATGAGCTAATTGAGTACCCAAACAAGAAAATAACTTCGTCCAAAAATTTCCAATAAAAATGGGATCTCTGTCGCTCACAATAACCCTTGGGCTTCCATGTAGCTTTTGAATTCTGTCCATAAATGTAGTAGCAACTGTACTTGCTTTAAATGGATGAGATAATGCACAAAAGTGTGCATACTTGGTAATTCTATCAACTACCACCATGATGACATTCTTTCCTTCAGACTTAGGTAAACCTGTGATAAAATCCATTGAAATCTCCTCCCAACGTTGACTTGGAATGGATAAAGGTTGTAGAAGTCTTGGGGTCTTAATTGTCTCCACTTTATTCTGCTGGCAAACCAAACATTCCGCCACAAACTTTTGAATATCAGATTTAAGGCCATCCCAAAAAAAATCTTTCTTCACCCTATGGTAAGTTTTTAAAAATCCTGAGTGTCCTCCTAAAGGAGAAGTGTGCAATTCCCGAAGAATATTTTGTTTCAGTTGGGAATTCTTACAAAGATATAAGCGATCTTTGTACCATAAGGAATCATTTTTCCAACTAAATGTATCAGATGTACTAGGATCTTGCTGCAACTTTTGAATGTGTCCATACATCTTTGTCCTTCTTCCATTCATCTCTTGCTTCGGTTATCCAATCTGGTTGGATAATAGAAATGGCACAAAGCAATGCTTCCACCTCTTCATTCTTTCTTGAGAGTGCATTTGCAACAACATTAAGCTTTCCTTTTTTGTAGATTATTTCAAAATCATAACCCAACATCTTTGTGACCCATTTTTGCTGCTCTTCTGAAGATAGTCTTTGTTCCAAAAAGTGTTTAAGACTATCATGATCGATTTTTACCTTGAAGTGTCTTCCCATTAGGTAAGTTCGCCATTTCTTTAGTGCATGCAGTATTGCTAACATTTCCTTCTCATAAATAGGTTTCTGTAAATACTTTCCTTTGATTGGACGACTTTCAAAAGCAATGGGTCTTCCTTCCTGCATTAAAACTGCACCAATTCCATTTCCTGAGGCATCACATTCCACAACAAAGGTTTTTGTGAAGTCTGGCGTAGCTAAGACCGGTGCTAGGCACATTGCCTCTTTAAGATGTTCAAAGGCCTTAGTTGCTTCGGGAGTCCATGAAAATGCATATTTCTTCAATAATGTTGTTAGAGGTGCTGCTATTCTCCCATAATTCTTAACAAACTTGCGATAATACCCTGTTAACCCGAGAAATCCTCGCAACTTCTTTATGGTTGTGGGGACTTTCCATTCATTAATGGCTTTAATTTTGTTAGGGTCTACTTTAACACCCTCGTGAGATACAATATGACCCAGATATTCCACCTCTTGTACTCCAAAGAAACATTTGGATGTTTTTGCATATATTTGTTTCTCCTGCAATAGTTTGAGCACCCTGTCAACATGTTCAACATGATCCTTCCAAGACCTGCTGTAGATTAGTATATCATCAAAAAATACTAGCACAAATTTTCTAATGAAGGGTTTGAAAATGGAATTCATCAACCCTTGAAATGTAGAAGGTGCATTGGTAAGGTGAAAAGGCATGACCAAAAATTCATAATGACCCTCATGAGTTCGAAATGTTGTTTTTGGAATATCTTCAGTCTTCATTCTAATTTGATGATATCCTGAACGAAGATCCAACTTGGTAAAATAAATTGCTCCATGTAATTCATCCAATAATTCATCAATCACAGGAATGGGAAATTTATCTTTAATGGTGATATTATTGAGCTCCCTATAATACAAACACATTCGCCATGATCCATCCTTCTTATGTACCAATACTATAGGAGCAGAGAAAGAACTTTGACCAGGTTGAATTATACATGCCTCTAACATTTCTGCAATCATACGTTCAATTTTTCTCTTTTGGACGTAAGGATATCTATAAGGCCTGATGTTTGGGGGAACACTTCCTGGAATCAAATGAATAGCATGATCATGATCATGAATAGGTGGGAGTCCTTTGGTAGTTTCAAACACCTTGGAATGATTGTCCAAGACTTGTTGGAGATCTACAGAAATAGATGATTTTGATGTTGGAACTTCTAGTGAGAATAATTGTGCAATTACGCCTTGTTGTTATTTGTTTAGAAGATTTTTCATGACATTAGAGCTTATTATCCTTCCTAGCTTCCCCACAATACCCCATAATTCGACTTCCTTTCCTTCTGAAAAAAATTTCAAGAAAAGTTCTTGAAAATTAAAAGTTACTATCCCCAAAGATTTTAACCATTGTACTCCTAGTACAACATCAACACCTCCCATAGGAATGGAAAGCATTGGACTAGTCAATACATATTCCCCCATGGTTAGCTTGATATTATGGCATTTTCCAGAGCAATTTATAGTTCCTCCATTTGCAGCCATCACTTGACATTTTGGTGCTGGGTATAGGAAACAATTTAATTCCTTGGCTACCTTACAATGAATAAAATTATGGGTGCTACCTGAATCAGTCAACACTATTACCCTTTTCTTCTTGATCTGTCCTACTATCTTGAGAGTTTGAGGAGTGGTAATTCCAGCCAGTGCATTACATGATATGGTTGGATTCATTTCTTCCTCTTCTATGGCTGGTTCCTGGTGTATATCCTCTTCTTTTTCATTTTCTTCTTCTTCTTCACAATCTATGTAAAATAATTTCTTTTCAGCACACTTATGAACTTTAGTGTATTTGCTATCACAACTGTAGCAAAGCCCTTTTGCTCTTTTTTCTTCCAATTTTTGTGGTTTCAACCTTGTAGGTTGTGGAAATCTAGACATAGCAACACTTCCTTCTTTATAGAATTGAGTGGTAGGCTTCCTTGTCGCCATAATTTTACATTCAACTTTTCTTTCCAACCTGAATGCCTTCTCCAATGAATCAGGTTCCAACACGCGAACTTCATGTTGGATGTTATCCTTTAAAGTGCCTATGAAGAGATCAATCCTATGTTCCTCTGTAATATCAGTTACCCTTATATTCAATTTTTGGAAGTCCTTAATTTGCTGCCCCACTAAACCCTTTTGTTTGAGATTTATCAATTGGATAAAGAAGGTATTGCTCTTTGTATCATCATAGTGTGCTATCATTTCCTCCATAAAAATTGACCAAGTGAAATTTTTTTTACGGGAGCAAAGCCATCGATAACATACAAATGTATTTTGTTCTAAATGTAAAGTTGCAATGCGTACATTTTGTGTGTTTTGCATGTCATGGAGATCAAAATATTGCTCCATCTGTAGTATCCATGTTACAGGATCCTTTCCATCAAACTTCCTCATATCCATTTTTGGAATATGGTGGTTCTTCCCGCCAACATTAGAGTTTATGAAATCATGATTAACATTAATTTTGTTCTCATCATGAGGTTCTTCTACTATCTTTTCACCATTAGGAAACATTTCTTGTATCAACTTTGTCAAACCTTCCATGTCTGCTTTTAGATCATTCTTCATGTTTTCCATGTTGTCTTTCATGTCATCCATCTTAGCTTCCATGCCAGCTTCCATGTCATCCATCTTAGCTTCCACGCCTTTCTTCAAACCTTCGATCTTCGCTTCCATGCCTTTCTTCAAAACTTCCATTTCATTTTTTGTTTCTCTTTGCGAGAGTGAAATTTGGTTCACTTGCTCTTGTAATTTTTATAGATCATGTTGCAATTCTTCATCTTCATGAGTCGTCGTAGAGCCTTCTGAAGGCTTAATGTGTGTTGAATTATTTTTACGGGGCATCTTTTAGAACCCAATACTAATATATATTCTACAATATGCCCTTGGAATCAATTCAAATTGATTCTTCAGACAAGACTTATGCAATTTGGAAAAAATACACACCTTTTTCTTTCTTTTGAGGAGCTTGATATTGAAATTGGATTATCTCTGTGATTGCAGCACTTCAATATTTGAATTTTAGCACCAACATAGCTCTATGAATTATCTTTCGAATGCCACAGGTCTTAGCTAATTGGGATTCTCCAAGACAAAGTTGTGTACAATCTCCCACAATGACCTAATTATGGACTGGTTCAGTAGAGTGAAATTGTACGACTTTCCACGTGTCACTGTTTCATCCTTCGGCTCTAAAATTCATAGCCAATAAACCAGAGTCTGTTTACTTATGACCAATGTTTACGGTACTCCAATCTGATGCTCATAGAGAGATTAATGAATATTTTCCCATGATCAACTCTTTGAGATGAAATTCGGGAGCCTGAAAAAGCACTACATTCCACAGATCATATCTCCAAAAATGTTGCGAACCAAGCTCTGAAATTTTTTGAAGAGTTTCCTCAGGATTTCAGCTTCGCACCCTAAAAATTTCAGATTATGAACCTTTGTAGAAAAAAAATTATAGCGAAAATTCCACGATGACCTGTTTAGAGCAGCGAAACCCTAGAATCCAAAGCTCTGATACCAAATGTTGTGTAACCAGCTCCAAAAATAGAAGAAAAGAGATATCAATGCCTTATAAATAAGCCACTTTGAGGGGGAAACCTCCAATACATTACATGAATAAATAATTCTTGGATGCTACAATTTACAAAACCTCCTTTCTATATATAGGAGTCAATGGGGCCATAATGTAATCCTAGTGGGCCACAATGTAATCCTAGCCAACCTAACAATAATAATTTAAGGGCACAATAATAACAAAATGGGGGTTACAAGGGTACAATAATAACAATAAGGGGGTTCCACTAACAACAATAAGGGACTATACTAGTAATATAGGGACATCACAAGCGTTCTGAGCAATATCCACCAAATTATGTGAAGTTGGTCCTTTTGTCGCAGTTGTGACACTCTTTAGAGTCTGGTTCAATTATTTAATAGTGACATCAATATCATAGGAGAGCTTGAGGGATTCATCAGCCCATGGCTTAAGGCGGTCACTGAGAGTCTTCTTCTTCTAGCAGAGTTCGTTAATATCATCCCGAAGGGTGTGGCTGGTTCGCAGTCATGCCAATCGTTAAGCAGGGATGAAAGTAGGCATAGTGGCTTCCAACTGCTCGAACACTTCTTCCTTCTGTCGTAGGTCCTGGTTGGTTTCATGCAAGAGAGTTTCATGCTACATCTTGATCCATAGCTGCATAGATGTTTCCAATAATCGGGCACCCTGAGAAATTTGTCCTATAATCACATTCGTGGTTGCCGCAACCAGTGTAGCTTGTTGGGCCCATACCTCCGGTGGTGTCTCTGGCTGCAATTTGGCATGCAAGTCTATGATTTATTGCTCCATATACATTTTAACCACCTGGATTTCAGTCCCTTAGGCCCGTAATGGTGTGACCAACCCCTCAATATTGGCTTGGGGGGTGGCAAAAGCTGAAATATCTTCGGAGGCATCTGCGCAGAGCCTACTAATGAGGTGTTCCAACTCTGTCTATTGCGTGGGGGCGAGGGTACATGCTACTTGTACCTGGGAAGCTTCAACATTTTTTTCCTCAATTGTATACTCAAATATACTGAGCTGTTGGTGCACTCGATGGTCTCGGTGTTGAATTTCTTCATACAAAGACGTGTGGAGAACCTCCAATGATTCATGTGGCAACTTAGCTAGATCTAGTTGCACCTCTACATAGGCCTAGACTTGCGCTCCCAGATCCAGTGGACTTATCGCGAGGGTTGTGCTTGGCAGGGAATAGAGGCGACTTTCCACTGTAACAAGCGCTGCACTACTAGTTGTTGAGGTCGTTCGTACCTAAATCATACTTGTTTTCAACGTGTCCGTCTTCAGCTACAGAGCTCGGAGCTCGGCCTGAAGTGTGTCGACCGCAGCTTTCTATTGCTCTTCCAGAGCCAACCATTTTTCTTTTGCAGCCAAAATAACTGCATCTACAATTTTCTCGATTTCCCCTTTAGTCAATGTAACCACTTCGTCACGTTCAAGTCGTTGGCAGTGCTACTTCTTCCATGGCCCCTTAGCAGGGTCACCCGTTCACTTTGTTCCCTGAGGGGAGTCAGCACCTCCTACCTCTTGACCTTCGGTACCGAGATCCTGTTGTGCATCCTTCTGCACTGCTAATTCCGTGCCCTTTTCTTGTACTATTACCGGGTTGCGAACCCTTCTGTGAGGTGGCTTCAATGCCCTTCCCCATGCTTTTTATCGGTTCTCTGGTTTCTTTGGTGATGATAGGTGGGGTAACCTTCGTGGTGCTTATTCCTTCAGTGCCCTTCGCACTTGTTTTGAAGCCTATCTTCTAGTGAGGAGGCCATTCCGCAATTAAATGGTCAATTTCTTCATCGACAGCCATATAGGGGAGCGAAGTCCATGCAGGATCCTTGCAGCCTCGAATTTGGACATTATGCATAGTCACCTGGAATGCATCGATGCTTTTATACTTATCATAGATGGCTGGCGATAGATGCGGCTAGGAGTTGATAGCTGTTGCGAGCCCACTCTGAAAGAACACCCAGAAGAATTGGTTGTCCTCGATGCACTGCGCATCCTTAAAGTCCCACAAGTTTATATATCGAGCCCCCTCGCACATGTCCAGGGTGAGCTCAGGGAAGACTGATTCCTCAGGTGCTTCCCAGGTGACCAATGCGATGAGAAACAGCAACCAGGAATAACAAAATGCTCATCCCTGCTCCTGGGATTCACGGACATTGGCCAAAAAATCATTGCACAAGTACTGGGACCAATTAAAGCAGATCCCTTTATCGCACCAGCCTGCCAACTGAATTACATATGCGGGGATGGAGGCCACTTAAAATTTTCTCATCATCTTGCATGCCAATAACAGGGTACCCAGCTACATACCAGGGTCACTGATGGATTTGATCATGAAGCCTCAAGCATTTCGCTCCACATGGTAGGTTTTGCACACTTGTTCAATGATCTCCCCTTCATACTTCTTACCAATGTGTAGCAGTGGTTCCAACCCTTCAATGGGAATACCAATAATTCGATGAATGAGTGCAGCATCGATGGAGATTAAATCATGGATCCATAAGTAGCCATCATGGACCAGGGCGAGCAACTGACGTACCAAACGGTCTGTGATATTGTAGTGGCCTAAGTGCGGCATCCTTAGCAGGTTTAAGAGGCTAGACCCTGCCAATCCACCTACCCAGCACATGGGGACAATATTTATCCCATCGTTTTCCTGTATTCTTTCAAGATATAATTTGGGTGCCAATTCAGGGAAGGCCTCCAAATTTTCCAAGTCATGATCATCAAATTTCACCTCATGGAGCCTTCCAAAGGGTTCACCAATGACGGGGACCTCACTCCAGGTAAACGGCATCTACAGGTAGGTGTGCAGGCCATCAACACTTCGGTGTGTATGTGGAGGGCATGCGAGGTCGAACAAAGGGTGGTAGCCAATTGATTGGTTCAGCTACCTAGGCCTCTTCTTGAGCAGACAGAGGTTGATTTGCTGGTTTGGGAGAACGTGCCTGGGGCACTATTCGCGGGGATTTTACATTTCGTGGGGAAGTATGGGGCTTCACCCCAAACCATTTTGCGTTTTTCCCCGACCCTTGCACTTTTTATTTCCCCTTATTCTTTTCTTGACTCAGCATAGATATAACTTCCTCGGCTTCTGGGTCGACTTCGACTAATTCCTCGGATTCTTGTTCTGTCGAGGTCACTGGTTCTGAGGCTTTAGCGGGATTAGTGGTCATCATCCTGGCATGGAAGATGAACTCTGGGTTGCTACTGTTAGAGGGTGTAGGATGCTCAGACATGAAATGGATGAAATAGGCACAAAAACTCTTACCGCAAAAACTTTTCAAGGAAAAACATGCCAAGTAAAAAATATTCAAGTGATACAGAACCCTTATCTAATCTATCCTTCTCCTTTTATAGCCTTTTTAATCGACCAACATTTGGGTAAACCTTATCCGAAACTTACAATCAAGTAAACAGTAAAATTTTTTCCAAAATCACCTCATTAAATGCCGGCCACCCACTCCTTTCAATGGTAAATTTTTCCTTTTACCCAATTTTACTATTCTAATGGCTAGTTTTCACACCTCCTGTGCACCTAGCGCACCCCTGTGCTCCCAGCGTACCTCCTGTGCGCCCAGTGCACCCCTGCGCTCCCAACATACCTCCCGTGCACCCAAAGGACCCCTATGCTCACAGTACACCCCCTGCTCCTTGCGCACATTTGCGCTTCCAGAGCACCTTCTGAGCTCTGAACATGCTCCTGCGCCCCCCATGCACCGGCTGCTTCCTATTTGTACCATGGTACTTTCCATGCTTACCATCCTTGGTGGGAATACCCCACTTCATACAGCTACTCCGACCATATAGTCATTTGATCCGATACGGTTTGAGCCGGCTTCCATTGACATAGCCGGGTAGCATATCACTGCGCAGGGTGACTAACCGAATAGCTCCGTCATCCGTGATTTCTGTAACTGTATAGGGCCCTAGCTAGTGCTGTCGAAACTTCCTCGGGTGTTTTGCAAACTGGCTATCATACAATAGGAATAATTTTCCCTCTGCAAAGATCTTTTGTCGAATATGTCGATCATGCCAAGACTTATCCCGAGCCTTCTGAACTTGCTTGTGGAAATTAGCAATGAAACGAACTTCCTCCAAAGCTACAAGCTACACTAAATGCTCCTCCATGATATCCGGCTCCGCCATATTCGTAAAGGTTGCAATGCATAGGCTAGGAATAATGTATTCCATGGGCATAATGGCCTCATTGCCATAGACCATCCTAAACGATGTTTTTCCTGTCAACTTCTTATAGGTGGTTCGATAGGCCCAAAGAACAGACGAGATGCACACATCCCAGCCGTTGCGATTGGCATTATAGACCTTAGTTAGTGCATGCTCCAAGACTTTATTAAAAGCTTTGACCGCTCCGTTTTCCTGGGGATGATACAGAGTGCTTTTCGCATGATGGATCCAAAATTCTTCTGTCAAGGCCTGTATTGTTTCATTAAAAAAATGCGTACCTCTATCGCTCATCAAGATCTTCAGACGTCCAAATCTGATCAGAATCTACTCAAAGATGAAGTGCGTAGCGGTATCTGCAATGAAATCCTTCACCGCTTGTGCTTCGGCCCACCTGGTTACATAATTAGTGGCAGTTATAATGTAATGCATACATGTCTTCTTTCTGAGTGGGTTGATAGGTCCTAAAAAATCGATGGCCCATTTTTCAAATGCTTGCAGGGCCATTTGCGGTTCAAGGGAAATTTCATCTCTGCATGACGGTCTTCCTATTCGTTGGCATGTATCACAGGCTTTACGCGTAGGAAAGGGATCATGTATGCAGGCATCATTCAATTTGCGTAAGTCCACACAGATTCGTATCTCTCCCTTCGTCTTTTTCTCTTGAACCACCATCGGACTTACCGAGTCTGACTGTTCAACTAGTTCAATAATACCTGCAGTGAGCATATTTTCAGTCTCTTCCTTGACCTTTTGTTTATACTTAGGATTCAACTGATAAGGCCACTGCTTCACGGGGCGCGCATCTAGTTTTAATGTGATGCACATGACCCCTAGGTCCCCTGTGATCCCCTTAAGCTCTAAAAACTTCGTCGGGAATAAGTCTTGATATTTTATGAGCAGTTCTACAACTTTGCCTACTCTATCATCATCCTAGTAATCCCCAATTTTAGCCAACTTAGGTTTTTATTCCGTGCCAATGGGGGTCTAGCAACTTAGGTTGTTATTTAGTAACATCTACAGTTTGTAGTGGGGGTCTAGCAACTATGCGCTCTCCCTCTAATTCTGGGATAGAGACATTGCGCAGATCTTCATTACACTCTTCTATTGCTATATTGCAACAGTTGACAATATCTTGCATCTGTGTTTCCCATGTTGGTGCCCCAAGTGCTACGTAAGGGTACGGTTCATTAAATACGAGGGTATCTATATCCTGCAGAGCTTCTTCAAGCGCCTTCATTCCCCTTGCTATCCAAATGTTCCTACAAATTCATCCTTTAATGTTTCCCAGTGGTGGGTGCACTGATGTAGCTCTGAATCTAAGTACCATGTGGTGGGAATTGGTCCCAAGGCATGAATAAAAAGGTGAACCCATTCTTCTATAGTCTGGTCACACCATTTTTCCATCCAGGCAAACAAATGCTCACATGGGTCCCCTGGCCCAAGGAAGGTCTTTACGCGCAAGTGAACCAGAGGTTCAAATAGCAGGATTATCATATCCTGACACTCTTCCAAATCCTAGAATGCCCCCTTATGCGTGTCCCACCACCTCATAGGTGTTGCACGCATGGCTAGATAAAGGGCCCATAACCTTCGCTCTCTCGGAACCTCAACTTCAAATGCTTGCAAAAACTCCTTAATACTACTAGAACCATCAAAGTAGGGCAGTTCTCTTACCTCAGAGGAGATGCATCAGAATTTCTTGGTGATTCTAAGACATCGTAGCGCAGAGACATCATGTAATCGATTCTACCAATTTTCCATCTCTCCATCAGAGTCAAAAAGACATTCACTATCTTTTTCCCAACAAAGTACACCATCGGTCTTGGGATTGATCCAATCTTCGTCTTGCGTAGTTAACTTATAGATATGATCCACATCCTCTTCCTCACGCACTGGCTCTATATACTGTTCTCCTTCCGTAGGGTCTAATGGTACTATCACCTGCATACCTTCATTTTCAAACACCATGCTTCTTTTCTTTAGGTTGATGATGCCTCCCATATCTATGGCCTATTCCAATCCTAGGAGTGCAGGATAGGGGTCTACATCTTTTACAATCTGAAGGAACTCAAATTCAGCCCAGACCTTAACTCCTGTGATATCTACCACGATCTTTGATATTCTTCCCAGCAGTATGATCTTCTGCTGTTTGGCCATGCGTAGCTGGATAGTGGACCATTCCAACTTGGGTTCTCCCGTTCGCTGCCAATTTTTCTGGGGCAGTACGTTCGCATCTGATCCTAGGTCCACAATAACCTAATCCATTTCATAATCACCAATTTTCGCTGTTAGCCCCATTTCCCTACCAGTGAATTTATTATTCTTGTATAGTTTGTGCACATCCTTAACTTCCAGGGGTGGATTAGTTCTTTTTGCGCAGCTGTCTATCAAGATTTGGAGGTTTTCTATGGCCCCTTGGTTGCGCAGCAGCTTCATACATGCCTGCAAAAATGGTTTGACCTCATCATCTGATTTGAGGTTTGTGGGGGCTTGAGGAGTAGATGCCTCAGCCTTAGCAAAGTCTTTGTGAGTTGCGACAAAGGTTTCCTTTCCCTTATGTAGGTCCAAACCTTCTTGTTTGATAGTTTCTTTCCAGATAAGAGGCTCAGCCACATCTTTCTCCTCAGGCCCCACCCCCACCCCCCCCCCTGTGGCCATGCCTCTGCGTGTTGTGACATTAATGCTTGGTCCTTCGTCTTGAGGTTCTGCCTTAACCCTCTATACATTCTGTGTAGGTGTCTGCTGCATTTCCTACATTTTTGCTATCAAAATTGGGCAGTCTTCAATCACATGGTCCAGCTATCTACAGTATTTGCATGATTGTCTTGCAGGGTTTGAGCATTCCCTCGCAAAGTACCCTACCTCTCCATAGTTATAGCAGAACAATTTTCCTCTTCCCCTACCTGTGCTTCCACCTCGGTCCCCTCCCCTGCCCCTAGCTGGGGAGCCACCTATGCCTGAGGGGGATCTTGGTGAAGAAGGGTCCGATTTTACCCTATATAGGTTTCCCCGGTCTATCATCATATCATAATTTTGGCAGTTATTATCATCATGTCCTACTGAATGACATTACCAGTACCATTTTTGCTTCAGTTCTAGGACATACACACCTAGACAAGGGGAATGGTTAGTGTCATGCAGGCTGGCTACATGATAATCATCGCACCACAACGCTGATCCACTTGGTCCCGGGTGCAATGGATTAGGTCTTCCCACCTATAGGTAGTCTATCAGTAGCGGGCACTGATCCTTGGTATGGCCATATACCCTACATCATATGCACCATACGTCTGGGCTAGCCTCTTTCCCTCGGTCCTTTCGCAGGTTGTGGATCTCCATGTGCATCGCCTCAAGCTGCCCTTAGATTTGTTGTACTCCCAACTAGGTATCATCTCTTGGCACAGCCTCCAACTTCATAGAAATCTCCAGGGCTTTTTACTATGATTCAATAGCTTGCTGACCCATAGGTATGCGTAGGTGAGGCAATAACATAACAATGAACCATTCCTTGTGATGTATGTCATCGTACAGAAATTCCCCTTCCCTTATTACCTTCTTTAGCCGCTGGTCCACTTCCCATACAGACTCAGAGGGCCCTTGTTTAAATTTTTTAGGCCATTCACTATCTGAGAGTAGGATTTAGGCTTCTGAAACTGTTGTTTTAAGGCATTATTAAGCTCTGGAATGGTCGCATTCGCATGCTGAGCTATATATCCCATGTACCAGTCCAGGGCTCTTCCTTCAAAGTAAAGGGACAATTGCGCCCTTTTCACAACATCATTGACCACATTCTGAGCAGTCCATACCGACTCTATGACGAACTAGAACCGATCCATATCTTCATCCCCTACGCCCTTGAAGGTAGGTAGCTTCATGTGCGAGGCCATTTCATCTTCTGATGGGGGTGAAGGTACGGGTGAGTTCTTAACCCTATGCTGGTTTGAAGGTGGTGTAGATGGAGGGCTATGCGCAGTCGAATCCCTCACTAGACTGTAAACAGATATATCTCCTTCTTGATTAGTTCTGTATTATTTACCACTTCGCGTTGTACCCTCACTCTGATCGGAGTTCATTCACTCTGTATGACTACACAGAATGCTCTTTTCACACAATAATATCTTAATCAGTAATGGAAATATTTTTAGAATCTCACCCCAGAAACCCTTGAAGAACCTTCATTTTGCCTTAGAATAGGACACAAATTGATCGATTGCAAATTTCGTCACAAATCGTCCCAACACACTATCCACCCAGTGATATACCATACAAGTGATTGTATTATCAGTCCTTTCTAAATGCTGGATGAACTCTAAAGTCCACTGCATGACTTGTTCATCCCTCCAACACGTCTAGAAATCTACAAGCCTTGCCAGCCACTCCTGAAGCTCATTCGAAAATATTACAAAGAAAATTTCATAGACTTCGGTGAAAATGTACTTATTCTTCCACTTCTCTGCTGTCAACTTTGTGTTGCGATTCTCTTTTACCGCAAATTCCTAAACTTGTTTTTCGAACCACTATTCAATTTATTTCTTCTCAAGTCTCTGACGTTATCTTGCAATTACACGATCCCTCTCTCAAAATGCTCACAGTCCTGGCAACAAAACCATTTTTTGGCTCGAGGGGTCCTGACCTAGGTTCAGAGGTTAAGGTTTTCCATCAAACCCCTATACTACTGGCCCTTTTGGTAGTGACAGGCTTGCGCAGGCCAAAGTCTCACCTGAAGAAGTATGGGAGGGTGTTCGAACCAGTTTTCCATACCCTAAGAGAGAGTAGGTAAGTCTAGTAGATCTGCATTCGCAGCTTATTAGGTTCACACAAAATAGGTCGATTCGAAGGTTTGTTAACAACATAATTCACAGTATAAAAAAGCTACTATCATGCACATATCTAGTTAATACCTTTGCATCCACGTGCGTATTAGCAGTTACCATCACACAATATCATAACACATCCTTAGTAACAGATTATGTATATGATTCATACCATACAAAGAGATATTCACAACATAAACAGATAACACAACTGTATTCGTAGCTCCAACAGATCCCAAAGGTTCGCATCAACAATAACACATCAGATCAGATAACACAGAGATACTTTAACTATATCTGCATATATTAGCATCCAAAACCCAGTACAATCCAAACACAGCCCGCGCACACAGCCAGTAGGGTCCGCACACAGCAGGACTGAGGATCTCCATGCACACGGTCAGCAGGAGTCCTTACCCTAACGACCCAACAACAGTTCTAACAATTCGCACTTAGCATCAGACTTAATTCTTGCTTACCTTATGACTCAAAATGTTCATCTATTTATATCGACTTAGCCTATGCTTCCAATGGTCCGCAAACCATGGTTTGCGGACTTTTAGTCTACCCTTGACTCATTACAATGCATTCGAGGCTTTGACCCACCCCAAAAACCCTGCGTTAGACTAAATAATACCAAAAATATACAAAATTGTACAAAATTCACAGCTTTAGGGGACCTTGTTCCAACAAATAGGTCAACTTTGACCAAATCAATAGTGTTGTTATGGAGGAGTGGACATTAAATATTAAGGAATAACGCAGTTTTGGAGGGAGATTGATTGCATGGAGGAAATGACCTAATTGAGTGGGGCAAAGGGCAAGGAAGCTCATAACCTATATAAGGAAGATGATGGCAACCATATGGGATTATTTTTTGGTTTATTATTTTGTATATGGTTTGTTTAGACTTTTGGAATTCTTCAACTATTTAGTTGATTTTGCAATGTTGTTTAGCACAAGTGTTCTCGAGTGGGAATCCCATCTCTTTCCTTGAGATACCTCTTGGAGGAGTATTGATCTATCATTTCCACACATCAGGCTCAATTCCAAGCTACAAATTTCTTCATCAACACAATTTTTGCAGAATATTGTGCTGTGTTGCAGGGTGCAGTAGTGGAGAATTAGATTGGGTGTCTTCAGAGCCAGTTTTGCACTGGAGGAAGCTTTCCATCTGTTAGTGTCCCATGATTTGGCAGATTGGTAGACCAAATGACAGGGTAACATGGAACCAGTATTTGGAGTCCTAGGACCTAGCCTTCTTGGAATCAGAGAGGGATCTCTCTATTGGGTGCAAAGGATGTGTTCTTTTTGCTTTAGGTAGTTTATTTTAGGCTAGTTGTTAAGTGTAGGGTTTGTTGATTGTTTTGGTTGGGTAAGATGGTCAAGTGGAATAGGTGGAGTGAGAGGTCTTTGAATCATTGGGCTATGGAGTTAATGAAAGACATGAGTGTCTCAATGATGAATAAGAGTGTGTTGCAGGGCTAATCTAGCAAGGTTAATGGATCCTTAAGGTAATGTGTGAGGTGGAGTGAACATAAAATTTGGGAAAAACCAGGAGGTCTTAAATGCAGATAGTTAAAAGCTATAACTCATGAGGTAGGGAAAACCATTAAGCTCAATGAACAATACTTAAACTGATAAATATCCAACATAAACATTCCAGTGAAACATAGAAAGCATAAGAGCTTCTAACTTTAGTAAATTCACCTTCAAAATTTGGGAAAACATATAAGATAAAAGAAATAACTCAATGTATGAAGAGGGAACTCAAAAAAATCATATATCAAGCTATAAATAACTTTGAAACAAGTTTATAAGCATGGACAAAGGGCAAGATCAAACGAGACCTATTTGACTTAACCTAGCAAACAATATTCCTAAGAGAGGTTTTAAGACAGAGTTTGGAAACCTTCAAGTAAATAGGGCATACCGTGAATCATACTTGTAAACTAACATACTAATCCATATATGAAACAAAAAAAGTTTAGGTGGACCTAAGGAGCAATCAAGAATTCCTTAAGATGACCAAATAGAGGAAAACATCAAAGCTATAACAAACAGGAGGATTGAGGTGCCTCAAAGAGCATGTCTCAACCTATACTTTTCTGATTTATAGCAACCAAGAAGGATGAAACATAATGATAACAAGGAAACATAAAAAAATTAAGAAGACATCACCATTCACCAAGCTAAGGAATCCTGCAAACAAGCTTCTCCATCATCAATCCAAGCAAGCCATTCATCAACTTCACAAAACCAATTTCTTCTCCAAGCTCATAGAAACCATGTATTGCTCTCCAAGTTCATCAAAATCGAAAAAAATACATTAGGGCCTCACGCTTTATTTATGGAGTAAAGGAGGACTAAAACCCTAAATATGGTAGGAAAATGTCAAATTCAACCATAAATGTCATTTATGGCCAAGAGACCATGCAAGGCCCAAGGCACATAATATCCTAAGAAATAAATGCCAAAATAACTATTTGCACCTAATTCTAGATTTTTCTACCTTAAAAAACTCAAAAATATCATTTTGTAATAAATGAGTGTGTTTTGTTGACTTTTGGTCCAAAACACACTTCGACAGTCTCTGTGCATAGCGCCACTTCAGCAGAAAATAGGGTCTTTTGTGACTAAGTTTTGGACCCCTTCCTGATGCCGGATTTGGCTCCGTGATGGCTTGTTGTAAATCCTGATGAGTATAAGTTCCAGAAATGCTTTATTTTTCTTAAATGAGTTCCATTTTCTTGTCCAAAAACCCATTCTCCCAACACTGCTCTGTGCGCAACACCTTGTCTGAAAATGAGGCAAAATGGTCAAAATTTTGGTGTTTTTTGACCTGTTGGGGTTCAAACAGCCCCAAATGATATGAAATTTTGTGAGAAGACTAATGATGATGATAGGAATAAAAAAATTTCAATTTTGAAATGTAATAATGCATTATATTTGTGCTCAATGCCAAGGGTGCTGCGCACAGAGGCCTCAAAATTTCAAAAAGACAAAATCCTGTTTAATTTTGCCCAAAATTGGTGGAGTGGTCCCTCAAGAGGTCTTGGACACCTGTTGAGAAGTATCAGCTAAAAATCCAAGGCTATCATGGATTTTTAACTTCTTTAGTGTTTTATTTTCAAGCAATGCCTTCTTGAGCTTTGCCCTAGCAATTTGATTTATGAGGGCATAGTGTTTAGTCATTTTCCTTTGGAGCTCAAGGGCCTTGTTTGCCTTCTCCAATTTATCTTCTAAATGCATATTGGCCCTCTCAAGCCAAGGCTCCCTATCAAAATCTATGTCTCTGTCAAGTAGCTCACTGATAGGAATTTTCTCAGCTAGGGCAGATTCTACTTCCCTCTCTTTGGCCAAGGCTTTTCTCAGCCCAATGGTCCTTGGCCTCCTTCTAGGTTCTTCTTCTTCTTCTTCTTCACTCTTTGGATGATTCTTCTTGTATTCTTATAATTGCACCTCTCCCTTTATGGCTTGTCTCCGGGCCCTGAGTGCCCTTACCTCATAAATTGCCATGTGTGCACTCCTTTGCCAGTTCTCCCAATCTAAGACATCATATTTGTACTTGGATCTATCCAACTCTGCCTGAAGATCTTTTATTTGGGCATCCTTACTTTGGAGAAATGACCTGGAGATTTTCTCTTCTTCCTCACTATTAATATGTATAATTTAAAATTTTCTTTCTTCACCATGTTGATCCTCAACATTTTCATCCATTTTTTCCTTACCTTTGTCTAATGGTTTGATAGCTGGAGAAGAGATGGCCCCTTGCCTTTTTGAGGTAGTAAACACATCCTCTTCCCCCCGTGGTATGAAAAATCAAAAGGTCTAATGATTTCTACTCTAGGGTCCTTGTCATGAATGTTATCATTTGCTGGAAAGCCTTCTTTCTCACCTTTTGGACTGTTGTGTGTAGCCTCATCTTCCATCTCACCCTCATTGCTAGGTCTCCCATCACTTTGTACATCATCATCTTTTTCATTGGGAGAGTTGTGAGGCTCACTGCTGCCTTCAACATTCTCATCATTATCACCCTCCTTCCTGTCTTTAGTGCTGTTACCTTGGTCTTGGATTTGATCATCAACCTCTGTATCTACTTCAATTTGGCTCTGTTCATTATTATAAGGCTGATATGTGCCATGACTATCATGACTGCCATCATGACAGTCATGACTTTATCCCTTGCTATCTTGCTCATCACTGACTGTCCTATCAGGGTAATTTTCTTTATCATTTCCCCCTTCATCAAATTATGTTTGTGCCTCACTATTTTCCTCCTCTTGATCTTCTATTTCCTCATTATTGACTTATGTTTCTTCATGTTCATTATCTTCATCCATATTGTCATTGTTTGTGATGCAGGAGCATTAGGCTCAAACCAATATTTTGTATATAAATAAACATAAGGGGTCTCTTGTTTTAAATTCCCTATGAAATTATTTTCATTTGAATAATTTTAATTAAATCTAGAGAAAATTGTAACTGCCTGAATGATTAATGGGCACCTGAAGAGATAGTCAGTTTCAGAAGTTAAGCTAATTTTAGGATTCCAAGAGTCATCAGGGAAGCTGAATCGATTGATTCCTAATTTATATAAAAAAATAAAATCTCTGTGGCAGAGTAGATATACCTGCACAGAGGACCGCATAGGGCTGCGTAGAGTGATAAGAAAATGGGAGTCCATCGAATCAGAAGATCTGGCCGAGCAGAAATTTTTGTAAGTAAACCATGTATATGTCATGAAAGAATCTGTTCATTGCTACCTATGCATTCGTGATTTAGTTCTATATGTGAATTTGTCGATTTGATTTCCTTTGTGAGTGGCTCGAATTTCACAAGCAAGAATATAATACTAAATGTAATTTGAATCGTGTGATAGAGTTCTGAATGAGGCTCTATATTTAATGGGAGAATCGATGTGAATAAGGTCGATATTATGCTTTAAGGTCGAATGCGATGGCTCATTTATAAATCCTGTTATGTATAACCAATAAAATGAGATCAATGTTGAGGATTGGTTGGGATACATTGTGGATTGTTTCACAGAAAGCTGGATATCGAATCTATTCCTGCCTAGGTAAGCATTAGGGGTTTTCTTAAAAGCCTACTTGAACCCTGAATGGGACTACATCGAAACAATAACCAGAATGGTGAAACTTCAACTTGAAGAAGCGAGGGCAGAGGGGTTCGAAACCTGATTAGTTGGCCTTGGGCGAGATTGTAGTTGCATTCTGTGCATTAATTAACTTATGGACCCACCGGAGATCCAATAGAACTCTATAAGACGCAAAGGAAGGGTTCACGCAGAGGGAGTTAACCTCTGTCTGGACTAGAGTGGAGTTTCAAGAGAGAATGGACCGATGGCAATGGGTAAGGATTCTTTATCAAAGTCATGAGGACACCGTAAGATTCAAATACTGTCCGGATCATAGATTGAGTAGAAAACGAACTATGTGTTGAAGTCTTGGTGGACAGTGTTCGAACCAGGAAGGAGAATGAAATCGAATATAACTTTGATAACGCAGGAATTTGAATGATTGCTGAGTAGATTCATTGAAGTGGAACATTGAATGAGGATGGAACCTTGAGGGAGCATTGAAACCGGAGAAGAGAGGCAGTGGTATTCGCGTGATTGAAAGAGTGGGAAGTTGTTTTAAACAAAATAACGCGATATGTGCCTTTGATCGACACGTGGCTAAATGTGGTTTCCAAAAACCACTCTCATCGTGAGTTAATGCCCATGCATAATAGTCTGGACGAGATTTGATTGGGGTCATTGGATCGTCAAGATGGATGCGAGAACAGGTCCACCGTTGATCTGAAAGAAACGTTAATCAGTGGGGCCAAATTTTAATTATATGGGCGTTGTATTAACGTTACAACCTCTGATTTGGAGAATGGTATTAATATATATGGTGGAAACATCAATACATATATAAGATTTTTGTTGGCCATTCGATAGCATGGAGCGTTTTATTACAAGGGATTACTAATAGCGCTCGTGGATGGTAGGCCCCATAATTTGGGCTAAGGTTTGTGTTATGGATTTTAGCACAAGGTCATGCGTGTCCAATTCTAATGTTACCAATTAGTGGTATGGTAATGACATAAGGGACTCGAATTTAATATCTCAAAGATTTGAGATATTAACGCTCTCAGATTTAAGTGTTTAATTTTCCAACATAGAACAAAGGAATGTTGTAAGATTGCCCGGATTGGGAAAATGTTTGAGCCATGAGATGTTAAGGCATTATGCATAGCTAGAGATTGAAAAGGTCAGAGAAAAACAGGATTGTGGGGTTACCCTGCCATCATGTGGTATCAAAGCTAGAATTGAATTAGCTCTTTGAAAGTTGACTTTTGAAATTCACATGTACTGAACAGGAAGGAAAAGATGAAGTTTAAATCTGTTTAACAGAAAATTTGTAGATTTGATTTGACTGAATATGCAGTGAAGGTTGATAACTTAGATTTATAGAATCTAGAGTTGAAGACAGAGTGTCTTGAAGATTGCAGCAGGTAGAAATGCAGTGCAGGTGAGAAAAGAAGCAAGATCATTCAGGGATATTGAGAGGTAATATGATGAGCCTTATTTGAACTCTGGTTGGAAGGTATTGTTTGCAGAATACATAGTGCAAGAAAGTGAGGAAATAATCTCAGCAAGAAGTAGATCACAAGCTTTGAGAGCAGTGATAGAAGAATCCAGTAAGGGATTTCGAGTGCAGAAAGAGTGTGGTAGAACCTGGAGATCCCCAACTGAGGTTGGATGAAGGAAGCAAAGAGGTGTTCTTGAGATAATTTTCAAAGTGAAGCCTAGAGAGCAGAAGAGAGTGATCAGAAGGTTCCAGAGAGGGTGAACTAGTACTTGCCAAAAGTCGGACCCGGAGGAAGGGATTGGTGAGGTAAGTTGCAGAAAGAGAGCTTGTTGTTGCAGAGTCTTAGTGCAGCTTGTGAGTGAAGAACTCCTAGAGAATAAAATGGCTACTGAGAGCCATAGCAGAGATTGCAGAGGTTCTGAGAGAATCCACAGAAGAAGAGTGAGGGAAGATGCCAAAGAAAATGGCATGAGGAAGAAACTCACTGATGAAGAATATTGGAAAGAGATGGCTGAGATCATTAAGCAGCTTGATGAACTGGAGAGGATGATAGAGGAAAACTAGAGAGTTGGTTGGCTCATGAAGAAGAATATAAAGTGGCAGAGGCTACAAAGGAAGAACGAGCAAATGATAAATGCTCAGAAGAAGGAGGAAATGCTTAGAATGACTGAGTATTTGGAGAAGAACTTGAATATTAAAGCTTCAAGTGGGACCAAGGGGTCCAAGAGCCTTACATCTGACATATTTTGTATGTTTGCAGGAACAATAGGTGAGAGAGAAAAAACTGCTGATGTTGTCACTGAGGAAGAAAATGGAGCAGCTACATGTTTTGAAGATGTCCATGGACAGTTGGAGAAGGATCCTGCTTTCCAACATATTGGAAGTAGAAGAGATTTAGTTTATGATATGGGCCAGAAGCTGGAAGATGAAAAACTTGAGGAATTCGAAGAAGAAACTATTAGGGTCCCGTGATTTGGCCGATTGGCGAGCCAAATGACGATGTAACATCAAACCAAGCTTTGGAGCCAAGCAAGTTACGGCGGGATGACGCACGATGTTTGATTGCACTGATGGATGGAGTTCTCCCTAGTTGAGAGGGAGTGTTAAATTTGGACAACTAGGTCCAAACTCCATGTTGTGATGCTCAGATTAAGAGGCTAATATTTTTGTTGGATTCCTCTTTGAGAGAGGTGTAAAATCCATATAAAATATATCTTAATCCGATGAGCAGAACATTTATTTTGAATTTATTATTTATAATAAATTATATGTGCAGGTCGGCCTTAAGGTTTCACACCCCCAGCAGATGTGTCACACACCCCAATGATGGATATAAATATAGGCAAAGTTGGAGAGAATTTCAACACAACTCAACACACATCTTCTTCTCTCATCTGATTTAGTACGAGCTCCTTGGAGGACGAGTTCAGCCCACACGTGTGAGAAGAAGGAGGACGAATCTGTACGGCTGAGCTGAAGGACGAATTTCTGCAGCTAGGGTTTTTCTGGAAGTTTGACTAGCGTTGACTTTGGTCAACGCATGGTCCGAAAGGGCTGAAAATTGTTAGGAAGTTCGATTTTGGAAGGCCGTACTGTTTGGCACAGAAATCGAGGTCAAAGGGTTGACCAAACTGCTGCTGCGTTGACTTTTAGCTTGCTGCCCTGCGTTGACTTTTCTGGACAACGTTGACTTTTTTGGAGTTGACTTGGGTTGACTCGGTTGCTGATTGGAGGACTGTTGTGACACATTCTGGGTTGGATGACCAAGGAGACTTTGCTGGTTGAAGCATCCTGTTGACCGCCGTAACGCACCATCACATTTTTTCTGTTTTTGGTTTGTCTTCTATAAGATCCACTTATATGTTCTATCAGCATTTTACTTAACTATTTGTGTGATTGCTGTAAGAAAAGTAAAGTTGCTTCAAGCATAGAACATCTACAAAAATTTACAGTTTGTGAATGCGGGTGTTAATGAAGGCAGTTCATATGATGGAACTATGACAAATGAAGCTGACTGTTGCCAGGTAAAGTACGATGAGTATATTTTAGATGAAGAACAAATTGAACTATTGTAGCAGAAGGAATTCATTAATTCCTTGTTTTATAAAAGAGATTACTTCAATGAGGACATGACAGTTGTGTTTGATGGTGACGAGTTTTTCATTAATGATGATAATGATAGAATGTTTTTATTGAATGGCCAAATGAAGAGTGATGGACAGATAGCTAACGTTTTTGCAGAGATAGGAAATCAGAATTCTATTCTGATGAAGGCTGAGGAGATAGTGACAACAGAAGATAGTGAAGATTGTGAAAATGTTTCCTCAGATGAGATGCCAGGATTGTGGCATGAGAAGAGGATAGAACCACAGAGAGAAAGTGTTTAGATTGTAAGGGCGGAGATGGATGAGAAAGTTAATTTTTATGAACTAGAGCAGAGAGACATCCTTGCAAAGGATGATGCAGAAGGGAGACTAACTGATAGTCTCAAGAAATGTTTGAAGATTTGGAATCAACATTCTGATGTGCTGATTGAGAAGGAAAGAAGGTTGGGACAGCATATTGAGATGCTGACAAAAGAAGGAAACGCTTTGAGGCCTTGTGGATTTTGTTTTAACAATTGCTTTGTGAATGCAGATTCTGCTGATGCTGAAGGAGAATTGATAGCATAGGGCAGTCAATTGAATGAGGAGAAGAATTTTATGGGAATGTTTTATCCATGGAATGGAGGAATTAAGTTGATAGAGAGTGTGCTAGATTAGCAGAATCCTGTACAAGAGAAAGAACCTCAAACTTAGAATTGGGGGTTGCAACATGAGAAGATACAGAGGAATAAAGCCAGGAAAGATTTTTTGAGTTTGGGGACAGACTTAGAACTGCCAAAAGAGAAATTGGTAATTGAGTCATCAGTTAAGACCATTAGGTCTTGTAAATTGAAATTTGACAAATTGGTTGTGTTGACAGGCAAGGCAGGAAATAATCCATCTTTTGAAGTTGTTCTGGAAGGTGATGGATTGTTGCAGAAGGAGGAAGGTGAGGCTATCATGCCTCCTATGAATGAAATTGTTGTTCCTATAGATGACAAAGAAAAGGAGCTATTTTAGAATGAAGATGAACCGCTGAAGAATGAAGATGAGATAGTCATGTCTCATATGCAAAAATTTGCTGCTATTAGTAGCTGAGAAGAATCGGCTTGTTCGAATAGCCAAGAGAAGGTTAAAGAGAAGGTTGTATGGCAGAATTTTGAGGCTGCCACAGCAGTAGAAAATTAGAGTTTTATTCTGATAGAAGATGGAAGTGAAGCACTTAAAGATCTTGAAGTAATGCAGGAAAAAGGAAGGAAATTGTTGAAGATTGCCCAGGAAGAAGAAGAAAAAAATGCTGAGTTAAAATTACAGCATGTTGACAATGAGAAGCAAGCACAAATAGATGGCTAAAATGTTTGCAGAAAACATCCAGAAAAGAGTGCGAAATGCCAGAACAACAGCTTGGAGTGTTGCTGGAGAGAATGTTGAAACAACAAGCTGAAGTGTTGCCAACAGAGGAGCAAGAATTTTACTTTTGCAGAGAGGGTATGGATGATTGGGTGGCGAATAGGGTAGCAGTAAGGACTAAAGAAATAATAATGCAACAAACAAAAGTGAGAGTCCAGCAGTCAGAGGAAAGATTAGACAGAGAAATAGCATTGATAAGAAATCTGATGCAGAAGATGCCTCCAAAAGGGACAGCAGCAAGAAAGCTGAGAAACAACAACAGCAAGAAGAAGACAGTCACAAACTGTGAGGGCATAGCAAGTGCAAAGATGAATACCAAGATATGGGAGCCAGGAGGAATGAGAAAGAAGAACACTGCAATGGATGGCCAATTGCAGAACAAAATGTGGGATCCGGGCAGACAAAGATGAAAACCATGATCAGGAGATCATGAACTATTTTAACCTGGGGAGTTTGATGCAGGGGCATTAGGCCCAAGACGATATTTTGTATATAAATAAACATAGGGGGTCTCTTGTTTTAAATTCCCTATGTAATTATTTTCATTTGAGTAATTTTAATTAAATCTGGAGAAAATTGTAATTGCCTGAATGATTAATGGGAACATGAAGAGATAGTTAGTTTCATAATTTAGGCTGATTTTAGGATTCCAAGAATCATCAAGGAAGATGAATTGATTGATTCCTAATTTGTATAAAAATAAAATCCCTGTGGCAGAGTTGAGAGACCTGCATATAGACCTTCATAGGCTGCATGATGCTGTAAGGAAGAAGGTCGTGGAGTTGAAGACCTAGCTGAGATAGGAAGTTTGTAAGTTAATTCACTGTATAAATGAGAAAATTAGTTCAGTGTCACAGTACATCTGTTGATTTAATTCTCTATGAAGAATGCCTGCAATCTCTATGAGCTGGTATGAGTAGAGCTCTATAAGTTGGCTAAAGGTTTCATTATATATATTATGGTGCGAACCAGTGTGTGCTAAACCCAGTGTGAATATGTTTGGCTCCCTTAAACATGTGATAGAACTCTGAATGGGACTCGGTGATGATGCGGTGTATAATTCGAATCGAATTTCTGATTGGAGGAATCGATCACTGAAGGGATCGATTCCCATAAAGCAGTAAGTGTCTGTCTGGGTTTATATGTATGTACAGGATGAAGTCTTCAATGGATCAAACTCCTGTAGTCTCTGTGGAAGGAGGGCTTGATTCCCCTTAGCCTCTGAACCATTATGCTACGAAGAGGTCTGGAGTGTTAATCTCAGTGTGAAGAAGGAATTCATTCCCTGAGCTATATTTGGCTTATGTGGTTTTGGCTTAACCCCACATGTAGGAGATTTTTCCCTTGGAATTCATTTGTTACTGATATAAATTGAATTGCGTGGATTGAATGAGGAATATTGGTCTTGTTAGTCGATATTGAGCTCCAGAAAAAAGCTTGATGGAAATGACATCAGCTGAGAATTCGGAAATGGCGCTTTGATTTGGGAGCGAACTGTGTGCCAAAAGAACCAACCAGAGTAAGGGTGGAGGTTGTATAATAGAGGCGTAGAAGAAATACAGGGAGGTAGGGTTCAGGAAAAATGGTGCATTGAGGAGTTAGATGGAACCTGGAGTAAGGGAAGCGGAACCATGAAGGAATGAATAGTAATGGTGGGTTCAGGAGGCGAAACCATGGGTGTCGTATTGATCTAAAATGGTAAGTTGTATTCCCAATTCGAACACGATATATGCTAGGAGCTGACACGTGGTCTTAAGCAAGTTGGAGAAACCGCTCTCATCGTGTGGCTATTGTGCGTTAACTATCAATGGTGAAACAACGCGATATCGATGTACGCCATCCGATCTGGAGGCTGGCTCATCGAACGGTGGTCGCACATCAAGTAACACAAAGGATAAACTAAGGTTTGCGGGCTTAACAAGGGTATGACGTGTTGTTACATTGACATAATTTTATATGTGTAGCCCGAACATCATATAAAGTCTCGGGTTACAAATTGAATAGTCCTATGTTGTGGCTAGTTAAGGATTTCCTCTTAATTTAATCTGAACCATGGTATTAACCCGAGTGAGGTCGAGTCTTTAACTGTAAGTGGGGTCCAATTTTGTTGGGTTGTTGTCATAGCGCTTCCAAGGCTGTAATATATATATTGATATATTACAGTGCGCATGTAAAAAAATTGTACATGCTCATGGTGGAGTAGTGTTTTAGTTAATGGAGAAGGTCTATATGGTATGGTTGGCTCATATCAAGGATGCGTTATGAATATGACAGTGACCATTCGTTGAGAGTAGAGCTCCCACAGAAAATAAGTGAATTTGACTGCATTGTATGAGATATTACATACATATAATAAACCTTGAAATTAATATCTCAAATCTCTGAGATTTGAGATATTAAAGCTCTCAGATTTATTTGTTTAATTTTCCAGTCCCCGAAACAAGAACATGTTGAGTTTGCCCAGATTGTGAAGTTGATTGGGCAAGAAACTTTGGATGCATTTTACTCATAGGTTGATATTGAAATAATCCAAAAACCGGGATTGTGGGTTTACCCTGTCATCACATTTTAGTGACCCTTTGTGTTTGACCAATGAGCGAGAGACTTGTTCTTGCAAGGAGAATCGTCTGTTTATTTTGTTCTTTGCACAAATGGTCCTTCAAGCATTTCAGTGGCCCTCTGTGGTGCTCCAACATGTGCCCTGTGTGTAATGTGTGGTTAGGGTTTCTTGGTTTCTTGTCTATATCAATATCCATGCTCTCATGTGGTGGTGAATGAGTGACTTTAATTGTGTTTAGATTGGGACCATTAGATGAAAAGGAATCCATGACAAGTATTGCCTTAAACCCATGGAATGTTAACATGTGGTGTGGGTTTTGGTTGATTAAATTTTTTAAAGGATCAAATCACCACCAGTGTAATATCTTTGAGGACTCCATAGTAGAAAGCAAGAATAACAACACTTGGGATTTTTTCCATAGGAAACCATCCTCCCTACGGAAGGGGCTTCCACGTCACCATAAGAATATTATCTAATGGTCAACACATCATAGATTACGTATTTAAGATTTCTTGATTATTTGGAATATATACAATATGTATACATATCTCGACAAACCCTAGATGCACATGGTCTAGGTTTATTTCATCTATATTGACCGATCTCTCTAAAAATTTCTTATTCTGAAATTTAACAGCAACCCTCATGGCTTTGCCACTAGTCCAACTATTTCCTAGAGAAGCGTGGCAAATCGAAACCATGGTGTGTGGAATTAATTTTTATTCTGAATGGGTGGGATGTTTTGTTAATTTTAGTTAACAATGGTATGTTATATGCTTAAGACGATTCCAATAGCAGCCCAATGAAAAATTCCAATTTAGTTTCCAATAGAAATCACATCAACCATTAATCACATTGACAATAGCTGTAACATGAAATAACAAAATGAAGAAGACAAACCAAGACAAGATGACACTAGATTTGGTGGATGCTAGGGTAATACCTTTGATCAATTCTTCTTATTATTATATCAAATGTTCAGCAGAGAGAGAGAGAGAGTACAGAAAGTAAAATTTGACTTGCCAAATCAAAGTCAGAACATCCCTGTCAAATCTGTAGTCGATTGCAGTCAAATTCAACACTAATAAAAAGTCAAATATGGTCAATGCAACAATACAACATCCTCAAAGTAAATCAATCATACCCAGTCAAAACCGGCCTTATCATGGTCAAAATTAGCCCAAAATAGTCACAAAGTCAGGAGTGAAACTTGGTAAAATTCAACCCTAAAATTTGCAGTCATCCTACAATTATCTCTATAGTCAAGTTGCAAAGATCACCTGGTTTTTTGTGCCAAACTATACAGCCTGCCAAAAATGAAATTTTCATACAAAATTCATAGTCAAAGGATGAGTCAAAGTGTCTAGTCAACAATGGTCAAACCTTGCAACAACTTTGAAATTTTGACCTTGAAATCTGCCCATAAAAATTTGTCCTCCTTGCCACACATGTGAGAGAAAATATATGCCAAATAGTTGTACAAACCAATGAGAGGAGAGAGAATAATGTGTGAGTGATGATGATTCCAAATGAGGTGAGAGGTCACTTATATTTATACAATTTGTTGTACCCAACCAGATCTTCATCTAATCATTCATGGGCAGTCTACTTAAATAATCTTGATCTTTTTCCTTGGCCTGTGGTTTTCAATTTTATATCTATTGTTACCAACTTTTTCCGCCTTCAAGCCTCATTCAAATGGGTCGAAATGTCATATTCAAACACCACATCAAGGCCTGGCCCCTTTTGCCACAAGCTCAAACCACTTCCCCGCCATGCACCGTTATGAAACTTTATTATAAAGTTTTATGTATATAAAACGCCGTCTATTAATCGCAATCATAATGTTCGCTCCAATCGCGAGTTGGGTTACAACTGTTCCGATTAATCCACCGCAAATATTTGCGATGCGATTGATCGGGTCATCACGCCTCGCCGATTACCCCATCGCCCCGATCGCTCCATCCTCCCCGATCGATCGCGTCACACTTCCTCCCAGTTGCGATTGCAATCACCTCCATACCTCGATCTCCGATCGCGATTGACCTGCTGGGCCCCACCATAAGATACTTCCCCCTGTCCGTATAAAATGCCCTTTTCTTGGTAAATCGGAAATTCATTGGGATTCTAGTTTTAAAAGGGGATTCGCCCCAATCGCATCGGAAATTATCTATGTGTCATCCCTTCCCTCTCCCTCTTCTGATGTCGATTGCGATTAGACCCCCGGGTCTCACTCCATAATATCCACGTCATCTCTTCCACTAATCCTCCCGTACGCCCGCGTGTCATCTACATCCACCCCCGTCATTTGTGTTCTCCGTTGACACATCCTGTCACAAAATTCACGTTATGTACCTCTTCCTCGTTTATTCAGTACCATTCCATTGTAAATCCTACCGCTGCCTTTCACGTCTCCGTCATTCTCTTGTGTTTTTCCATTGTTCCCCATTGTTCACCATTTCCGCGTGTCTTCACCTTCACACACATGTAACTCATCACTCCATTGTCCCAGTGCCTGTTTTCCTTAAAATGTTTGTGGATTTTTGCAGGTTGCAGCAACAGGGAGCCTCCATTAATTTCCGTTCCCATTAACAGAGACCGAATGCATTTCAAAGGACCATTCAACAGATGCAGAATAATGGAGCAAAGATCTGGAGAGATATACAGATAAGACCATCATTTATGGAAGCTAAATGAACATTTATTAAATTCCCAGGGAAATTCAAAAGGGCTGTGTCAGAAATAAAACATAAATGAGGTTACAAAGAATATCAGAAGATCAAGGAGTTCAAAGGTCCCGTGACCGAAAATATAAATCTGCCGTAAGGCTTGACAAGGGGCCGAGTACCATGCATCAACATAAGCAACCTCAAGGCTTTATCGCAACAGATTTTTTATCGCAACAGAGATTTTCCCCTCCACCGTAGATTTTCCCCTCCACCCAAGTACAGTCATTTTGTATATTTTATTATTTGTGTCATTTTCATAAGGAGATTTTCATCTCCCAGCATCTATTTCTAGAGACAGATTGTAAAGTATAGTCATTTATAGTTAGTCATTCACAATGTGGGCGCGAATGTTTTCCGCCATTTTATTCAATTTGAGTCATTAAGTGCTCCACCTACCTCCTTCTCGAGAATTCTTTCTTTTTCTATAAAAGCTCAGAAATAAGAGATTAGAGGGGTTCCAGATTTCGATCAGCAAACTGTGCAGTGAAAAGGCTTTTGTATACATTTTGTAATATTTTTGTATGAAGGTTCAGAGCCCGTAGGGTCTCAGTGAGGAGGAGTTATAATTGTAATGAGGATTCTGGTCTTTAGTATCTCACAGTATGTAATTTCTCTTATGTGTTAATACGATATCTCTTTCATGCTATTTATCTTCTTGTATCATGTTCTAGAATGCGAGTGGCTCACTAGTTTGCAGTAAGGATTCATCCTTGTTGATGCCCTTTCTGAGATTAGTCAAGCGCTTTAAATAGGCCTAGTCATGATATACTGTTCCATGTTCACTTCATCCATATTTTCTGCTATATTAGTTACTTGAGGAGGGTGCTTTTAAAACGCCATTGTCATATAAGGATTCATAAATTAATATTCCCTTATGTGGTTCTTTACTTTGTATCTCACCGCCCCATTTAGCATAATAATCCTCTTGATTATATTCTTCATCGCACTCACTTCCCGATATTTGATTTCTGTGATATATTATTTGAACTGGCCCTCTTTACAGTAAGTTGTCTCTTAACTGTCTGATGCCTTTGTATTGGAGTTTTACATGGTGTTCCTACACTATTCTTATCTTTGTGTCAGCTTCTGAGAGAGTTTTGTCCCATTCAAAACTTATTTCCTTGTTTTACAAGAGATAGTAAGTGAGTTTTTGGTTTGACAACCCAAGCTATATGAAAAGCTCCTTGCTATATTAAGATGTCCTAGGCACTGGTCTATGGCAACTCTAGGTTGTCTCTAGGGGGTGACAAAATTGTCCACAAAATCTTTCTGGCGCCGTTGTCGGGGAGCCGAATTCAAGAATATCAGTTTCCCTAGGCCTCGACAAATTGTTTTCACTCTCTAATCAGGTGAGCACAAAGAGTTGAAGAGTTGCATATCTCTCACCTTGGCGACTCAACTACTTTCATTTGATAAATTTATTGGTAGTCCTGGCTCCTCGTAAGCCACATTTGAGGTCAGATACATCTCAGTCAAAGACACCTTACGTGTCTGACCCGGAGAAGATCATTCATAAAAAAATTTGGAAGGAGAGGAAGTCAGTTCGTGCTGAAAACCCTGAATATTCCATTGAAGATTATCCGCCCTCTTCTTCTCAAGAAGTTAGAACAGAAAATCCCGAGTTTTACTCAGAAACTCCACGTAGAGGAAATACCTGGATCGAAGAAGATTCTCACCCTACTCCCGAGGCTGAGGAAATTAAAGAGGTCACAGAAGTAGCTGCTGTTAACCGTGAACTATTCCCATCCACACCTCAGGCTTCCGTGCAATATATTCCCATCGTTATTCATACTCCACTTCCTCCTACTCCTCTCCCTTCATTTATATCTCAGACTGTTGTACAACCCCCACCTCCTCCAATGGCCAATGTTCCTGCATTTCTATTGAACAAATATGCCCCACTGGCCTTACCCCAAGTGCTGAATGATATGCCACGGGATTATTTGAAGATTCTGCCAAGATTTAATGGTGAAAATGAAATTGATGCTCAGAAACATCTCGAGACTTTCTGCTCTTTTGCAAAAAACTTAAATGTTGAACATTTGGATGTGGTCTTGAGATTGTTTGTGCAGTCTTTGGAAGGGGAAGCCAGAAAATGGTTCAAGACATTGGGAAATCGTTCAGTGACCACTTGGGATGTCATGGAGAATGCTTTCCTCAGGAAGTGGGGAGAAAAGAAAGATCATGGTCAGTGTCTTACTGAGTTTAATACTATGAAGAAGAAACAGAATGAAGGGGTATCATAGTTTATTAAAAGATTTAACAAATTGTATTTGAGCCTGCCTCCTGAAATGAAGCCCCATGAAGCTGCTGCCAAGATAATTTTTATAGCAGCCTTTGATTTTGACTTTGGATTCTCATTGAGAGAAAGAAAACCTGCCACTTTAGATGATGCACAGTCAGATGCTCTGGAATTGGAAGCAAACTTTGCCTCCACTGGGAAATTAAAGGGAAAAGCTGAACAAGAAACTAGGAGAAGAGGCAAAGAAGAGGTTTCCACCTCTAATCAAGAAAAGGATTCAGACAAGATGGATGAAATAAGCAAGATGATAAAAAAGATGGTCAAGATTGAATTGGAAGCTAAGAATGCAACTCCCAAGAATTTCTACAATGCTCCAAATAGAGGATACAATCCCCAGTATAGAAGACCACCATTGCGGATATTGCCGAGAGAAGCAAAGGAGCAACAAGATCAGGTACCACATCCTTTGTACCTGGAAGGACCAGCAGATGACTCTACTGGAGATGCAGCTTATGGATTAGAAGATTCAAATCTGGCTTTTTCAAATAATGATGATATGGAATTCCCATTGCAAGACGAAGAAGAAGAAGCAGAGATTGACCATTATTGTAAGCAATTTGCTGATTTCATGCAAGCGCAATTTAATGTCAAATATGATCTCAGGTTTTCAAGGAAGAGGACCAGAAATCAGGATCAAGAAGAGGAGCCACCTCAGAAAGAAACATCTGCTCAGAAGGGATCAGCATCAAAGAGAAACATAGAAAAAGGTAAGAGTCCTCTAAATATTCCCTTGCAGCCTAATGATCAGATTCCTTCTTCTTCAAAAATAGTCAGTCCTCCTAATGCTGAGCCTGTGTCAAAAGAAATTAAATCATTAGCTGAAAATAAAGAGCCAAAAGAAGTAGTGATAGAAAAGCCCCCATCTGCTTTCAATCTGCAAAAAGAGCTTGAGAAAATTAAGATTCCAGTTCCCCTGACTGAACTATTAAAACAGCCTGTATACCAGTCTCAAGTCACTTCCTTTATGCTTCCTCCTGAAATACCAACTGTACCTGATAGTTTAGACCTTCAAGAAGAAAGACCCATGGTAGTCTTTGGCCCACATGTCGAGGAGATAGATCCTTCTACTCCTCCCTTTTATGTGTCCTTAGTTGTTCATGACCTGCTATTACACAATTGTATGTTAGATTCTGGGGCTTCCCATAATCTTATGCCTTTGTCTGTCATGGAACAACTAGGACTACAAATTACAAGACCATATAAAGACTTATATTCATTTGATTCCAAAAGGGTTAAATGCTTGGGAATGATTAAAGATTTAGTGGTCAATTTGGCCCAAATTCCAGCAAAGAGTGTGGTCATGGACATTGTGGTTTCCGATATCCCAGCTCGCTTTGGCATGTTACTGTCAAGGTCCTGGGGTACAAAAATTGGTGGGTCAATTAAATTGGATTTGACATATGCTACTGTCCCAGTCTTTGGAGGCCAGGAAAGGAGGTTATACAGGGAGACTAGATTTGTTAAAATGGTAACTAAGTGTTTGATCGCCGTAGAATTCTGTGTTGCATAACAAGGAGGGAGATCATGTTTGATGTTAGAATAAAATAAAATTATTCTCATGATCCCCTTTTGGGTCAAATCCAAGCCGAAATAAATGGAAGAAAACAAAAGAATCGTGAATTTGGATTTTTGGCATTTCGATGGAGCAAATTCAAGGCATATGGAGCTGGGGTGCTATTAATCTCTCCTACAGGAAAATGGGTGCCACTGTCCTTTAAATTGGAATACAAGGTTACCAACAATGTAGGTGAATATGAAGCACTCTTATTGGGTTTGCAGATAGCTAGGAACATGGGCATCCAATGTTTAAAATTCATGGGAGACTCTGAGCTGGTGGTAAGGCAGATCAGAAATCAATGTCAAACAAAGCACCCACGGCTAAAAGCTTACAGAAATGAAGGATGGGACATGATAGAGAATTTCTTCTCAGCATTTAATATACAGTTCATGCCCCAGGAGCAAAACAAGATAGCAGATTCTCTTGCTGTAGCTGCCAGTACATTCTGTCCTCCTCAGAACCCGCTTCTAAGATATGAAGTGGAGGTACGCTACAGGCCATCTATCCCAGATAATATTAAACACTGGCAGGTATTTGAAGATGATGAAAATATGAAGAGATTCATGGAGACAGTGGGAGAGTTCTCCAATATGGAGATTGATGATAATGAAGAAGAGGAAGTTGAAAATATTGCAGAAAACAAATGGGAAGAGAAGATAGCAGGTAATAAAGTGCTGCAGCTGAAAGGAAATGTAATACTTAGAGGGCTGGTATCTCTAGAAAGATTATTCAATAAGGATGACATTCCATTGCAGCCAAGCAAGGTGACAGAAGAAGATCAAGTGGGAGATCTGAATCTGGGTACTTATGCTGATCCTAAAATTGTCAAATTATCTAAAAGAGTCCCAGAAGAATATAAAGAAAAATATTTGAAGTTGTTTCAATATTACAAAGATGTATTTGCTTGGTCCTATCAGGACCTAAAAACTTTTGATGTTAATATAATACAGCATAAAATTCCTTTGAGGGAATATGCAAATCCTTATAAACAGAAGCTCAGGCAAATAAATCCTCTGCTGCTTCCTTCCATTGAAAAAGAAATCAAGAAGCTACTGAAGGCCAAAATAATTGTGCCATTAAGATACTCGGAATGGATAGCAAACCTTGTCCCTGTTCGAAAGAAAAACGGGGAAATAAGGCTGTGTGTGGATTTCAGGAATTTAAATAGAGCATCTTTCAAGGATAATTATCCACTGCCTAAGATGGACCACATCCTGCAAAAAGTGGTGGGAGTGTCCAGAATGTCAATGATGGATGGATTTTCTGGTTATAATCAGGTAGTTGTGTTTCCAGAAGATCAAAAGAAGACTGCTTTTACCACACCATGGGGAACATTTATGTATGCCAGGATGCCATTTGGATTAATTAATGCAGGAGCTACTTTTCAGAGGGCAATGGACATAGCCTTTGTTGGAGAACAGGACAAGTTTTTGGTGGTATATCTTGATGATATCATAGTGTTTTCAAAGAATGATGATGAGCATATTGAGCATTTAAGAAGAACTTTTTAAAAGTGCAAGAGGTATGGCTTATCCCTTAATCCTCAAAAATCTTTATTCGCATCAGATGAGGGAAAACTCTTAGGGCACATTGTAACTAAAGATGGTGTGAAAATAGACCCTAAGAGAGTTGAAGTAATAAACAGTATTTCCTTACCCAGAAATAAGAAAGAAGTGCAGGTGTTTTTAGGCCGAATTAATTTTATGAGAAGATTTATTCCTAACTATGCTGAGATAGTTAGGCCTATAACTGATATGTTGAAAAAGGATAATGAAGTAAGATGGTGCCAGGAGTCTAGAGATGCATTCACCAGGATAAAACAGGAATTTGCTGAAGCTCCTATGCTAACTGGGCCAGATTATGCAAAACCATTTATGATTTTTTCATTCGGTTCACCTCATACAATTGCTGGAGTATCGTTGAAAAGAAATGAAGATGGATATGAGCAGCCTATAGCTTTCTTCAGTCAAGTGTTACATGATGCTGAGTTAAAATATAATATATTGGAGAAGCAGGCATATGCCCTGGTAAAGTCCCTTAAAGCCTTTAGAACCTATGTTTTGCAATCTCACATTACCGCATATGTTCCCACAGCAGCCATCAAAGATATTCTTGTTCAAGGGGATAGTGAAGGAAAAAGAGGAAGATGGATTGCAAAAATACAGGAGTACGATCTGGACATAAGACCTACCAAGCTGATTAAGGGACAGGGACTTGCCAAGATGTTATCTGAATCAAATCATCAAGCTTTGGGCATTAATCTATCCATGATAGCAAATGAAGAATCTGAGAAAGGAGAAGAACAGCAAGGACTGGAGATGGCCACTCAAAAGATACATATGAAATATCTAACTAGTCCTTGGTATAAAGAAATAGTTGAATATCTATTAACACTTAGCTGTCCTCCGAGTTGTGATAAGATAAAATACAGAGCTACAAGGATGAAATCCTAGAAATATATAATTGCTAATGGACAGCTATATTGGAGAGACCCTTCAGGTATATTACTATTATGCCTCACAGAAAATGAAGTGGAAAGTATATTGACATAATTTCATGAAGGAATATGTGGAGGACATTACAGTTGGAGGGCCACAGCTTATAAGATTTTGAAGGCTGGTTTTTACTGGCCTAAATTATTTACAGATGCATTTTCTTGGGTCAAAGCATGTGACAAGTGCCAGAGATTTGCAGAAAGACAGAAATTAGCAACTCTACCCTTGATTCCTATTCATGTTAATGAACCGTTTCAGAAATGGGGATTAGAATTTATAGGAAAAATACATCCCCCATCAAGTGGCCAATATAAATGGATACTAACAGCCACAGATTATTTCAAAAAATGGGTGGAAGCCATACCTACCAGAAATGCTACAGATGCCGTGATAATGAAGTTTATGGAGGAAAATATCATATCTAGGTTTGGCTGTCCTGCCAGAATTGTAACTGACAATGCACAGGATTTCAAGTCTGCCAGGTTTGTAAATTTATGCCAAAGATATAACATTATATTAACTCATTCCACAGCTTACTATCCCCAGGGAAATGGTTTAGCAGAGTCTTCTAATAAAACCATGGTGAGGGCCTTGAAGAAAACAATCAGTGAGAATCAGAAGAATTGGGACTCCCAATTAAAGTTTGCTCTATGGGCGAATAGAATAACCAGCAAGAGAGCAACAGGGAAGTCTCCCTATGAGCTGGTGTATGGGCGAGCAGCAGTGTTTCCTGTACAATTGGCATTTCCAGTGGCATGTTTTATGCAGGAAAGTCAGGAAGAACCAGATGACATGATCAGAAGGATTAATCAGCTGGTAGAATTGGAGGAAACACGGAACCAGGTAAATCAGAGATTGATAGAATATCAGGAGAAAATGAAGAATGTATTTGATCGGCATGAGAAAGACAGGAACTTCCAAATTGGAGACCTGGTTCTTAGATGGGACATCCGAAGAGAAGAGAAAGGAAAGCATGCCAAGTTTTATCCCCTCTGGTTTGGTCCATTCAAAATTGTAAAGCAGGGAGAGAATAATACTTTTGTGCTGGAAAATTTACAAGGCGATGTGTTGGACGCCCCTGTAAATGGAAAATTTCTCAAGCCCTATTTTCAATGTTGATCCAAGCAGAGCAAGCTGGATTGTAATATATTGTATATATATTTTCACTTCAGTTTTGGTTTGATGAGTGCACTGATAAATTTTGAAGAAGAGTGCTGAAAAGCGAAAGATAAGTGGTCTGCAAGTTCTCGACGCATTCAAGTATGAACACGCCGTCCCCAGGGGGAGCCAAATGTTGTACCCAACTAGATCTTCATCTAATCATTCATGGGCAGTCTACTTAAATAATCCTGATATTTTTCCTTGGCCTGTGGTTTTCAATTTTATATCTATTGTTACCAACTTTTTCCGCCTTCAAGCGTCATTCAAATGGGCCGAAATGCCATATTCAAACACTACATCAAGGCCTGGCCCCTTTTGCTGCAAGCTCAAACCACTTCCTCGCCATGTATCGTTATGAAACTTTATTATAAAGTTTTATGTATATAAAATGCCATCTATTAATCACAATCGCAATGTTCGCTCCAATCGTGAGTTGGGTTACAACTGTTCCGATTAATCCATCGCAAATATTTGTGATGCGATTGATCAGGTCATCACGCCTCGCTGATTTCCCCATCACCCCGATCGCTCCATCCTCCCTGATCGATCGCGTCGCGCTTCCTCCCAGTTGCGATTGCAATCACCTCCATACCCCAATCTCCGATCGCGGTTGACCTGCTGGGCCCCACCATATGATACTTCCACCTGTCCGTATAAAAGGCCCTTTTCTTGGTTAATCAGAAATTCATTGGGATTCCAGTTTTAAAGGGGGATTCGCCCCAATCGCATCGAAATTTATCTGTGTGTCATCCCTTCCCTCTCCCTCTTCTGATGTCGATTGCGATTAGACCCCCCTTTATATTCCTGTTATTTGTTCGTTTTCATGACATCATTATCATCTCCCCCTCCACGCTCCCTGTCTTCGAGTCTGTTTTCCCTAATTTTTGTGAATTTTGCAGGTTTTTAAGACGATAATGAAGCCTCATAATTTATCGCCTCCATTGCAGAAGTTAAAAAGCATGTTAAAGGACGACATTCTGTTGGTGAAATTTAAAGAAGAAGCCGAGGGTAGGTGTGAGAAGTTACCATCATTAAAGAGAACAAAGATATGAATCTTCAGAACCCTCCAGAGAAAATCAAGGGAGGCTTCGCCCGTGACACAAAGATCCAGTGTCACCCAAAGTTAAAGGTCGTAATGATAAGTAAAACTGCTAAGATCCTTACAGGTTTTATGGCAATGGTATTTTCCCTCTTTCAGTAAGAGGCAGAACGATGTATATTTTATTATTTGTGTCATGTTTATAAGGATATTTTCATCTCCCAGCATTTATTTCTAGAAACAGATTGTAAAGTACAATCATTTATAGTTAGTCATTCATAGAGTGGGCGCGAATGTTTTCCGCCATTTTATTCAAATTGAGTCATTAAATGTGCTTCATCTACCTCCTCCTCTAGAATTCTCTATCTTTTCTATAAAGTCCCGAAAAGAAGACATTGTAAAGGTTCCATATTTCTATCAGCAAACTGTGCAGTGAAAAGGCTTTTGTATACATTTTGTAATATTTATGTATGAAGGTTTAGAGCCCATAGGGTCTCTGTGAGGAGGAGTTATAATTGTAATGAGGATTCTGGTCTTTGGTATCTCACAGTATGTAATTTCTCTTATGTGTTAATACAATATCTCATTTCATGCTATTTATCTTCTTGTATCATGTTCTAGAATGCGAGTGGCTCACTAGTTTGCAGTAAGGATTCATCCTTGTTGGTGCCCTTTCTGGAACTAGTCAAGCGCTTTAAATAGGCCTAGTCATGATATACTGTTCCATGTTCATCTCTTCCATATTTTCTGCTATATCAGTTGCATGAGGAGGGTGCTTTTAAAACGCCATTGTCATATAAGGATTCATAAATTAGTATGCCCTTATGTGGTTCTGTTGTGTATCTGGGTATCAGTCTCATGTTAACTAATATCTTCTTTATGTTTCCTCACTGCACTCATTTCCTGATATTTGATTTCTGTGATATATTATTTGAACTGGCCCTCTTTACAGTAAGCTGTCTCTTAACTGTCTGATGCCTTTGTATTGGAGTTTTGCATGATGTTCCTACACTATTCTTATCTTTGTATCAACTTCTGAGAGAGATTGGTCCCATTCTAAAATAATTTCCTTGTTCAACAAGAGATAGTAAGTGAGCTTTTGGATTGACAACCCAAGCTATATGAAGAGCTCCTTGCTATATTAAGATGTCCTAGGCACTGGTCTATGGCAACTCTAGACTGTCTCTAGGGGGTGACAAAATTGTCCACAACATCTTTCTGGTGCCGTTGCCGGGGATCGAATTCAAGAATATCAGTTTCCCTGGGCCTCGAAAAATTGTTTTCACTCTCTAATCAGGTGAGCACAGAGAGTTGAAGAGTTGCATATCTCTCACCTTGGCGACTCCACTGGTCTTTATTTTATAAATTTAATTGGTAGTCCTGGCTTCTCGAAAGCCACATTTGAGGTCAGATACATCTCAATCAAAGACACCTTACGTGTCTGACCCAGAGAAGATCATTCATAAAAGATTTTGGAAGGAGAGGAAGTCAATTCGTGTTGAAAACCCTGAATTTTCCGTTGAAGATTATCCGCCCTCTTCTTCTCAAGAAGTTAGAACAAAAAATCCCGAGTTTTACTCGGAAACTCCACGTAGAGGAAGTGCCTTGATTGAAGAAGATTCTCATCCTACCTTCGAGGCTGAGGAAATTAAAGAAGTTACAGAAGTAGTTGCTGTTAACCGTGAACTATTCCCATCCACAACTCAGGCTTCTGTGCAATATATTCCCATTGTCATCCATACTCCACCCCCTCCTACTCCCCTCCCTTCATTTGTATCTCAGACTGTCGTACAACCCCCACCTCCCCAAATGGCTAATGTTCCTGCTTTTCTATTGAACAAATACGCTCCACTGGCCTTGCCCCAAGTGCTAAATGATATGCCACAGGATTATTTGAAGATCCTGCCAAGATTTAATGGTGAAAATGAAGTTGATGCTCAGAAACATCTCGAGACCTTCTGCTCTTTTGCAGAGAACTTAAATTTTGAACATTTGGATGTGGTCTTGAGATTATTTGTGCAGTCTTTGGAAGGGGAAGCCAGAAAATGGTTCAAGACATTGGGAAACCGTTCAATAACCACCTGGGATATTATGGAGAATACTTTTCTTAGGAAGTGGGGAGAAAAGAAAGATCATGGTCAATGTCTTACTGAGTTTAATACTATGAAGAAGAAACAGAATGAAGGGGTATCAGAGTTCATTAAAAGATTCAATAAGTTATATCTGAGCCTGCCTCCTGAAATGAAGCCCCATGAAGCTGCTGCCAAGATAATTTTTATAGCAGCCTTTGATTTTGACTTTGGATTCTCGTTGAGAGAAAGAAAACCCGCCACTTTAGATGATGCACAGTCAGATGCTCTGGAATTGGAAGCAAACTTTGCCTCCACTGGGAAACTGAAGGGAAAAATTGAACAAGATACTAGGAGGAAAGGCAAAGAAGAGGTCTCCACCTCTAATCAGGAAAAGGATTTAGATAAAATGGATGAAATAAGCAAAATAATAAAGAAGATGGTCAAGCTTGAACTGGAAGCTAAAAATGCAGCTCCCAAGAACTATTACAATGCTCCAAACAGAGGATACAATCCTCAGTATAGAAGGCCACCGTTGCAGATATTGCTGCGGGAAGCAAAGGAATCACAAGACCAGGTGCCCCATTCGTTGTACCTGGAAGGACCAACAGATGACTCCACTGGAGATGCAGCTTATGGATTAGAAGATTCAAATTTGGCTTTTTCAAATACTGATGATATGGATTGCCCATTGCAAGACGAAGACGAAGAAGCAGAGATTGATCATTATTGTAAGCAATTTGCTGATTTCATGCAAGCACAATTCAATGTAAAATATGATCTCAGATCTTCAAGGAAGAGGACCAGAACTCAAGATCAAGAAGAGGAGCCACCTCAGAAAGAAGCATCTGCTCAGAAGGAATCAGCAACAAAGAGAAACATAGAAAAAGGTAAGAATCCTCTAAATACTCCCTTGCAGTCCAATGATCAGATTCCTTCTTCTTCAAAAATAGTCAGTCCTCCTAATGCTGAGCCAGTGTCAAAAGAAGTCAAATCTTCAGTTGAAAATAAGGAGTCAAAAGAAGTAGTGATAGAAAAACCCCCATCTGCTTTCAATTTGCAAAAAGAGCTTGAGAAGATTAAGATTCCTGTCCCCATGACTGAACTACTAAAACAACCTGTATACCAGTCTCAAGTCACTTCCTTTATGCTTCCTCCTGAAATACCAATTGCACCTGATAGTCTAAACCTTCAAGAAGAAAGACCCATGGTAGTCTTTGGCCCACATGTCGAGGAGATAGACCCTTCTACTCCTCCTTTTTACGTGTCTCTAGTTATACATGACCTGTTGTTGCACAATTGTATGTTAGATTCTGGGGCTTCCCATAATCTTATGCCTTTGTCTGTCATGGAACAACTAGGACTGAAAATTACAAGACCATACAAAGACTTATATTCATTTGATTCTAAAAGAGTTAAATGCCTGGGAATGATTAAAGATTTAGTGGTCAATTTGGCTCAAATCCCAGCAAAGAGTGTGGTCATGGACATTGTGGTTGCTGATATCCCAACCCGCTTTGGCATGCTGCTGTCAAGGTCTTGGGGTACCAAGATTGGGGGGTCAATCAAATTGGATTTAACATATGCCACTGTACCAGTCTTTGGAGGCCAAGAAAGGAGGTTGTACAGGGAGACTAGATTTGTTAAAATGGTAACTAAGGCTGACTGCTCAGAGAATTCCCCAGTTTATAACAAAGAGGGAGACTTCTCATGTTTGATGTTAGAATAAAATCAAAATTGTGCTCATGAGCCCCTTTTTGGTCAAATCCAAGCTGAGCAGCCTAAAGAAGATCAGGAATCAGAAATTTGGACTTTGCATTTTGATGGAGCAAATTCAAGAGAAGGCAATGGAGCTAGGGTGTTATTAATTTCTCCTACAGGAAAATGGGTGCCGCTATCCTTTAAATTGGAGTATGAGGCTACAAACAATGTAGCTGAATATGAAGCACTATTATTGGGACTACAGACAGCTAGAAACATGGGCATCCAATGTTTAAAAGTCTTGGGAGACTCTGAGCTGGTGGTAAGACAGATCAAAAATCAATGCCAAACTAAGCATCCACGGCTGAGAGCTTATAGAAACGAAGTGTGGGACATGATAGAAAATTTCTTCTCAGCATTTAACATACAGTTCATGCCCCAGGAGCAAAACAGAATAGCAGATTCTCTTGCTGTAGCTGCCAGCACATTCCGTCCTCCTCAGAATCCACTTTTAAGATATGAAGTGGAGGTACGTTACAGACCATCCATTCCAGATAATATAAAGCATTGGCAGGTATTTGAAGATGATGAACAGATGAAGAGATTCATGGAGACAGTGGGAGAATTCTCCAATATGGAGATTGATGATAATGAGGAGGAAGAAGTTGGAAATATTGCAGAAAACAAATGGGAAGAAAGAATAGCAGATAACAGAGTGCTGCAACTAAAAGGAAATGTTATACCTAGAGGGCTGGTGCCTCTAGAAAGATTATTTAACAAAGATGATATTCCTTTGCAGCCGAACAAGGTGACAGAAGAAGATCAAGTGGAAGATTTGAATCTGGGCACTTCTGCTGATCCCAAAATTGTCAAATTATCTAAAAGAGTCCCAGAAGAATACAAAGAAAAATATTTGAAGTTGTTTCAATCTTACAAAGATGTATTTTCTTGGTCCTATCAGGACCTAAAAACTTTTGATGTTAATATAATGCAACACAAGATTCCATTGAGGGAAGATGCAAAGCCCTATAAGCAGAAACTCAGACAGATAAACCCTCTGCTACTTCTCTCAATTGAAAAAGAAATCAAGAAATTACTGAAGGCCAAGATAATTGTGCCATTGAGGTACTCAGAATGGATAGCAAATCTTGTTCCTGTTTGAAAGAAAAATGGAGAAATAAGGCTCTGTGTGGATTTCAGGAATTTAAATAGAGCATCATTGAAGGATAATTATCCACTGCCTAAGATGGACCACATCCTGCAGAAAGTAGTGGGAGCATCCAGAATGTCAATGATGGATGGATTTTCTGGTTATAATCAGGTAGCTGTATTTCCAGAAGACCAGAAGAAAACTGCATTTACTACACCATGGGGAACATTTATGTATGCTAGGATGCCATTTGGATTAATTAATGCAGGGGCTACTTTTCAGAGGGCAATGGACATAGCCTTTGTTGGAGAACAGGACAAGTTTTTGGTGGTATATCTTGATGATATCACAGTGTTTTCAAAGAATGATGATGAGCATATTGAACATTTAAGAAGAAATTTTGAAAAATGCAGAAGGTATGGCCTTTCTCTCAATCCTCAAAAATCCTTGTTTGCATTAGATGAGGGAAAACTCTTAGGGCACATTGTAACTAAATATGGTGTGAGAATAGACCCTAAGAGAGTTGAAGTAATAAACAGTATTCCTCTTCCGAGGAATAAGAAGGAAGTACAGGTGTTTTTAGGCCGAATCAATTTTTTGAGAAGGTTTATTCCTAACTATGCTGAGATAGTTAGGCATATAACTGATATGTTGAAAAAGGAGAATGAAGTAAAATGGTCCCAAGAGTCTAGAGATGCATTCACAAGGATAAAACAAGCATTTGCTGAAGCTCCTGTGCTAGCTGGACCAGA
The DNA here is from genome assembly GCA_034641835.2 of Pinus albicaulis. Lineage (NCBI taxonomy): Eukaryota > Viridiplantae > Streptophyta > Pinopsida > Pinales > Pinaceae > Pinus > Pinus albicaulis. The sequence goes on along the minus strand of CM076584.1, from coordinate 818,538,863 downwards.
TTACAACAAGCCATTTATGATCTTTTCATTTGCTTCACCTCATACGATTGCTGGAGTATTATTACAGAAAAATGAAGAGGGATATGAACAACCTATAGCTTTCTTCAGTCAAGTGCTTTATGATGCTGAATTGAAATATAATATATTGGAGAAGCAGGCATATGCCCTGGTAAAGTCCCTTAAAGCTTTTAGAGTATATGTTTTGCAATCTCACATTACTGCATATGTTCCCACAGCAGCTGTCAAAGACATTCTTGTTCAGGGAGATAGCGAAGGTAGAAGAGGAAGATGGATTGCAAAAATTCAGGAGTATGATTTGGACATAAAGCCTACTAAGTTGATTAAAGGACAAGGACTTGCTAAGATGTTATCTGAATCAAATCATCAAGCCTTGGGCATTAATTTATCCATGATAGCAAATGAAGAATCTGAAAAAGATGAAGAGCAGCAAGGACTAGAGATGGCCACTCAAAAGATACATGTGAAATACCTAACTAGTCCTTGGTACAAAGAAATCGTCCAATATCTTTTAACACTTAGCTGTCCTCCGAGTTGTGATAAGATAAAATACAGAGCTGTAAGAATGAAATCTCAGAAATATATAATTGCTAATGGACAACTATATTGGAGAGACCCTTTAGGTATATTACTGTTATGCCTCACAGAAAATGAAGTGGAGAATATATTGACAGAATTCCATGAGGGAATATGTGGAGGGCATTACAGCTGGAGGGATATAGCTCATAAAATCCTGAAGGCTGGTTTTTACTGGCCAAAATTGTATACAGATACTTTTTCTTGGGTCAGAGCATGTGACAAGTGCCAAAGATTTGCAGAAAGACAGAAATTAGCAGCTTTGCCCTTGATTCCTATTCATGTAAATGAACCATTTCAGAAATGGGGATTAGATTTTATAGGAGAAATACATCCCCCATCAAGTGGCCAATATAAATGGATACTAACAGCCACATATTACTTCATTAAATGGGTAGAAGCCATACCTACAAGAAATGCTATAGATACCGTGATAATGAAGTTTATGGAGGAAAATATCATATCTAGGTTTGGCTGTCCTGCTAGAATTGTAACTGATAATGCACAAGCTTTTAAATCTGCCAGGTTTGTGAATTTTTGCCAAAGGTATAATATCATATTGACTCACTCCACAGCATACTATCCACAGGGAAATGGTTTAGCAGAATCTTCTAATAAAACCCTGGTGAGGGCCTTGAAGAAAACAATCAGTGAGAATCAGAAGAATTGGGACTCTCAATTAAAGTTTGCTCTATGGGAAAATAGGATAACCAGTAAAAGAGCAACAGGGAAATCCCTCTATGAGTTGGTTTATGGCTGAGATGCTGTGTTTCCTGTGCAATTGGCGTTGCCAGTAGCACGTTTTATGCAGGAAAGCCAAGAAGAACCCGATGACATGATCAGAAGGATTAATCAATTGGTTGAATTAGAAGAAACACGGAACCAGGTAAATTAGAGATTGATAGAATATCAGGAGAAAATGAAGAATGTATTTGATCAGCATGCAAAGGATAGAAAGTTTCAAGTTGGAGACCTGGTTCTCAGATGGGATGTTCGCAGAGCAGAGAAGGGAAAACATGCTAAGTTTGATCCGCTGTGGTTTGGTCCATTTAAAATCGTGAATCAAGGGAGAAACAATACTTTTTCGTTAGAAAACCTACAGGGTGATCTGCTGGACGCCCCGGTGAATGGCCAATTCCTCAAACCATACTTTCGATTCTGATCCAGGTTGGGAACGCCTGATTGTATTATATTGTATATAAGTTGTTTAAGTTTTTATTTTCATAAAGAGAGAGTGCTAGCGATTACCTGAGGCAGAAGCACAGTGGAATGGAAAAACAGAATGAAATATGCAGTGGTCTGCGTGTTCTCGACATGCCCGAGGACGAACATGTCGTCCCCAGATGGAGCCGATGTTGTACATATTTACTCTTGCATGTAAATTTTCAGTCTGCCACCTTTTTCAAATTTCCTTCAGATCTCTGCCGTGGCTTGAGATCCTGATGCTCCCGCTTGATTTTACCATCTTCGCCCAAAAATGCATTATCCAAAGGTTAAAAACCCGCTATTAAAATTATATTGAGCCGAAGCCCCAGGGCCTTAGCCCCTTTCTTGTCATCATCACATGACCCGAGCCCGAAAACCACAAGCCAAAAGGAAAAGGAGCTTATTGTTTTATTTTTCGGGCGCACTGGTGGCCATCCGATCGAGTTCAATCAATGGAGCAGCGATCGTTCTATGTGGAGGGCCCCGCGCGCAGAAAACCGGCGGTAAATCCCGCACCACTTTCACCAGGCCGGCGGTTTTGAACCAAATGCCAGCGATTCCATTTAAAACGCGCCACGTGTCTTTTGTATGGGCCCGAGAAACTACTTTCCCGTGCGTTAAAGTTTGTACAATCGCCGGGTAGCGGAATTCATTTGAACCGTTGGATCTGCTAGCCTCAATCCGACAGCAGATATTCTCTGAAGCCGCTCACCCAATAACTCATGTCCGGCGTGCCCTGTGGCCCACCATTGTGCCACTCTCATCGCCTCCCAGCCGTTGATCTGTGTTTAGAATCCGACCGCCCAGGAATCAGTCTCCCTGTCCGTTGACTCCACTGCCACGTCAGTCCCCTACTTTTCCATCGTACATCCATGTGTCCCAGTCTCGCGCATTCGTAATACTCCTCCCCGCCATATGTATATATATATGTGTTTATATGTGTTTTTATTTGCATTCGTCGTTCTTCAATCACTGCCTCCAAACTGTGTTACGTAGAAAATCCGCATTTCGTCTATTTGTCAAAGCCCTCATTGTGTTTCCTCCGCCACCCTTCGTGTTCTTGTTATCTGTTCTTGTCCACGATGTTATTCTCATCTCCGCCTCCACGCTCCTTGCCTCCGAGTCTGTTTTCTCTAATGTTTTGTGGGTTTTGCAGGTTTTAAGATGATAAAGAGGCCTCATAATTTATCGCCCCCATTACAGAGTTCAAGAGCATACCAAAGGACGTATTTTGCTAGTGAAATTTAAAGAAGCCGAGGGTAGGTGTGTGAAATGACCATCATTAAAGAAAAACAAAGATATGGACCTACTGAACCCTCCAGAGAAAATCAAGGGACGTTTCACCCTGCATTAAAGGTCCGAGATCTAAATTCAAAGATAAAGGCCGAGAGTACAATACAAAATCACAAGATATCTCAGAGTTTTATGGCAGCAGATTTTCCCTCTTTCAATAGAAGGCAGAACGATGTATATTTTATTATTTGTGTTTTATTTATAAGGATATTTTCATCATCCAGCATTTATTTCTAGAGACAGATTGCAAAGTATAGTCATTTATAGTTAGTCATTCATAGAGTGGCGCGAATGTCTTCCGCCATTTTATTCAAATCTGAGTCATATGAGTCATTTAATGCTCCATCTACCTCCTTCTAGAATTTTCTATCTTTTCATAAAGGCCCAAAAAGAAACATTACATTTTGGGGGTTCCAAATTTCATCGCTGAAATCACAGCAGTGAAAAGGCTTCTGTACACATTTTGTAACACTTCTGTATGAAGGCTCAGAGCCCGTAGGGTCTCAGTGAGGAGGAGTTATAACCGTAATGAGGATTCTGGTCTCTAGTATCTCACAGTATGTAATTTTCTCTTATGTGTTAATACAATATCTCATTTCATGCTATTTATCTTCTTGTATCATGCTCTAGAATGCGAGTGGCTCACTAATCTTGAGTAAGGATTCATCCTAGTTGATGCCCATACTGGGGTTAGTCAAGCGCTTTAAATAGGCCTAGTCATGATATACTGTTCCATGTTCATCTTATCCATATTTTCTGCTATATTAGTTACTTGAGGAGGGTGCTTTTAAAACGCCATTTTCTATAAGGATTCATAAATTAATATGCCCTTATGTGGTTCTGTTGTGTATCTGGGTATCAGTCTCATGTTAACTAATATCTTATTTATGTTTCCTCACTGCACTCATTTCCTGATATTTGATTTCTGTGGTATATTATTTGAACTGGCCCTCTTTACAGTAAGTTGTCTCTTCACTGTGTGATGCCTTTGTATTGGAGTTTTACATGATGTCCCTACACTATTCTTATCTTTGTATCAGCTTCTGAGAGAGATTGGTCCCATTCGAAAGTAATTTCCTTGTTCAAACAAGAGATAGTGAGTGAGCTCTTGGACTGACAATCCAATTTATATGAAGAACTCCTTGTTATATTAAGATGTCCTAGGCACTGGTCTATGGCAACTCTAGACTGTCTCTAGGGGGTGACAAAATTGTCCACAATAGGAACCTTTGGCCACCATCCTCTATATGTCATCATAAATGAGATCCTTGGTGGAAAGCCCCTCCATGGAATTTGCTTCTATTTTGATTAAACCTCCTTCAGCGATCACCTTGGACTCAACATCAATAGATATTTCATCTACTAATTCTTCATCTACCCTCCTTAGTGATGTGTATGTGAACCATATCTCTCATGATGCTGCGTCAGGTAGCCTCATTGTGTCATGTGGTCTTTCTTTTGCCAGTCCCCCCATATTTCATTCTCATGAAGACATTATGGAAGCAATGACCACCCCTGACTTTCCTTGGGATGATATGCACCATCATGCATACTTCCTTCCATAGTAGTCCATTGACCAATATGATGTGGGGTCTAAATACTTCATCTCAGATGAGTTCTATCCATTTAGAAATCCCATCCCTGCACCCAATGCTTTCAATGAAGAAAATATTGCCTTGGGGGCATCTATCACCCCAGAAGAAATTAAGGCTTACTCCAAGCTACTCAAAGGATTCTGTAATGTTTCTGCTAGGTCCTATTCAGAGAGGCTTGGAAATTATCCTGCCATTGTTGATCACTATATCGATACACGACCCGATGCCTACCCTGTTCGTCAAAATTTGAGACACATTTCTCGACAAGAGGCTCTCAAAACTACAATCGATAAGCTCTAGCAGGATGGTTTTTCATATCTCACTTTATAAAAAATAGGCACCATTCATGTATGTATGGAATTTTGTGACCTGAACAAAGCTTTTTCCCACAGCAGCTTCCCTACACCATGTATTAACCATATCTTTAACAAGTGTAAGGGGCATAGAAATGTTACCCATAGCATCCCCCATGCATGTTTTATTTCTACCATGCATTCGGATTTCTTGCATTATCCATCATTTTCTCCTTTGTTGTCCCGTGACGCCTTTCAAATGGATCCTTCATCCACACCATACGTCAGCTATGCAGATGGTGCAAGTCACTACTCGCGAAATCTATCCTCAGTAGCATAGGCCATTTTTACCCCCACACATTCATTATTCCTTTCCAATGGTGTATTTATTGGATCTACCACCAATAATCAGGCCAAATATGATGCAATGATAAGGTTTTTAGTCGATGCCCTTGACCATCTCATCCTTCATCTTCACGTTCATTTAGATTCCTACTTCTTGTCAGACAATTGAATGGCATTTATCCTGTGCATAACCCTGTCCTTTTTATAAGATATCTGCAAGTGAAGCTCTTAATATGTGAATTTGAAACCATTACTTTCAGTCATGTACCTAGAGCCCAAAATCACTATGTTGATAGCATTGCAAACAATATTATAGATTGGCACTTATCACATGCATTTAACACAAGAAAATAACATTAAACAAAAGGCATATACATGCTTGTCATATATAAAAGATGCACATCCATAGTAAGTGTCCAAAAAATCATATATGTTTTGGAGTCCTCTACTCTAATACATCTGGCATTCCCATATCATGTTACAAAACCAAAAATTGGGGCACCTCATGCCCCTGCATCTAGTTACTATCTGGAGGGTGCCGAGCCAATGGCTTGTCTCCTCTAGCCTGCAAATCCTGCATACCTTTTTCGGCCATCTCCATGCGGCGCATGACCCCTCTCCACTCCGAGGGTAGACTAACACATGCCTCAATGTAGTGGTCATATAGATCTTTCCAGTCATGCTCTGATACCCTAGTCATCAAAAAATCCCATATATGACAAACATCCTCCAATATTGCATCTGAATCTGATCGGTCAGCGCCTCCAGTTATACTAGACCCTGTAGCCCCTGGTGCTGCAGGTCATCCCATATACGCGGTCAGTCTCACTGGTGTTATATCTACATACAAAAGGTAAAAAATTAGTACCATATACATTATTCTAAAACTTTAAATGCATCATTAATTATAACAAATTATCACTTACCATCTAGTCCCCATGCTCGACCGAGTGAAACTGGCAAGTCTAGGTCCCCCTGATAGTTCATCCCATTGTATGGATAGTCGTATATATACAGCAGAATTTGGTGCCAATGTGCAAAGAAATTGGGTTGGAACACTTTCCGGACTCCCCCTCCTCCTCCTCTCCTCAATGACCATCCCCAGCGGTGCATCCTGGGCTCCTATGGGCCCCTATCATGGATCTGTACATGATGATGAAGTGTGGGGATATCCTTGAAGACGAATGAGCATAGAATTTTCCCAAAATCACGGTCATGGTTCACTTGCCGCTTGCATAGTAACAAATGTCATTTCAGCAATAATAGCATCATTTGGGCCCACCCATAGTAGGTCCCACTCAACACACTCTCAACAAGCATCATCTGCCCTCCGGTGATGTGGTGGAAGGCCTAGTTGCCCAAGATCCATAGCACTACTGCAGCGATATCTGACTCTCTACTCTCTCTAGGTCTCTGATCGGTATGGTTGTGCCCTTGAAATAAACATCTAGTCGACAATGGAGGTCCAAAAACTCAAAGATATTTCGCCCTCGTGGTAATACTAGTTGGATGTTTCCCACCATCCCCAATGGTGGGAGACTGGTTAGGAAATAAATTTCATGCACAGTCAGCTCGATCTAGTGCCCATGCACTATAAAGACCTTTAGGTTCGAGTCCCAATAGCTAACTATCCTGGCTAGCAATGGCTCTCCTATCTTCATCAAAGGGTTCTTAACCAGCTTGAGCACCCCTTATCTTCCCAGTGTGCCTCGAAGAGCTTGATCCCCCTGGATCTTAGAATGAATTGCCTCAAGATCTCTCTCTCTCTAGTTGATCTTTAACTCTGCCATACCTACACAAAACCAGTAATTTTTCAATCAAAGGAAGGAAAAAATATTTAAAAAACATCAAGACCCAGTTCCAAGCCAAAAATAACAAAAAACATCACTTTTAGAAGCTCCCACTTTTTTCAGCCCTGAACCTGTGAGGTCGCAGTTTTTTTCCAGAAATATACTACCCAGGTCGGCAAAACAGGCCCCAAAAAGTGCAAGTCGGTCATGAGGAGGGGAAATTTTTTGTTCCTGGACTCTGGGCACCTAATCATAAATTCTACACAACTAAAATTGAAGAGTATGGTTAGGCCACCTACCTACAAATGAAAGATCTCGATTTCGATGGCCAGTTTGTCCTCTATGGATTTTGCAATATTTAGGGCCTTTTCCTCCTCTCCACATACACCACAGCTACACTTGCAAAAGAATCAAATTGGAGGGAAATCACCCTATTAAAGGAGAAACCGTAGTTTTTATTTTGTCAATTGTGACCAAACCGTAGCCCCATTTGACAAACCATCAGCACCGATAGAAAGCTCACACGGAGCTCTAGAATGGGTATTCATTCGTTTTTGGTGATTTGATACTTCATCTGGAAGCCTTTTTTCCACAAACGGTCACTTTTTCTACCTCTCAAAATCGAATTTCTACACTTCCAAAACTTGCACTTGGGGTGCCACTTAGCCCTCATACTTTTTTACGCTTGTGTTGATTTTCTTCATGAATAACCATCTTTTTCTCATGCTTTTATGGTCCCCACTAGGCCTATTATGTGTGGAAGCATCATCGAGTCACCCTTGATCAGATCATATGAGTTGAGTCATCATCACATTCATGGAGTGTGTCCTGAGTCCCTTTAGCCTCCCGTCATAGTATTCCATCCATTCATGCTTCGTCCATCTCTCGTGTAGCCCTTTTTGGCCTCCAATCCTGCTATCCCACATCCCCTCAAGAGTCGAGTCAGTCGCTTCCAGGTCATCTATGATTTTTATGATTCTATAAGGGAATTCGTCTATTTTATACTCAGTATCACCCATTCCATCATCATCCCTAGTGTTAGTCCATTAGTCACTCTATTCTATTCCCTCGTGCCTTAGTTGAGGACCCTCATTGCCTCACCTATGGGGGACCTCCTTCTATCGACATCAACACATTCATTCCAGAAGATAGGTATAGAGGGCGGTGTATCTTAGTTCTAGCTTGCATCATTGTTTGGTGCCTTGGATCAGGAAAAGGGACTCCTTATTTCCCTTTAACTTGATTTTTTCTCATCCAGTCCACTTCAGCATGATCGAGATTCATATACTTGATATTTTAGTGATCAAGAAGATTGATCTAGTGATCCTTGGGTATGTGTGAGATGTTCCAGACCTCATCAGGGGGTGGCCCTTCAAGTATCCCCCCACATGCCCGGATGACCTCATTATATTCTATAGCCTCAGATGTAGCTCCACGGATTTGATGGGGTCGGCCCCAGCTGCCTATAGGACCTATAGCATGCATGTATCACCTAGATGATCTATTTATATTTTCAGAGCCCTTTCCTATTTATCAGGGATTCTATGGTTATCATTATATCTCATGTACTCAGATATTATTGTGTTCAACCCTGGTTGTTGTCCCAGGTGCAGTATGTGTGTGGGATCCATTATATTTTTTTCTAGCCCATGTTTATGCCATCATATCATGTACTTTATATCTCAGTCTCATTTTACTAAATGAACCATTATTATTTGTACTTTTTCATCACGGCGGGCATAGGTATGCCTCCCCCGCCTCATTTTATACATGCACTCAACCATTAAAGGAGGCTTATGGTTGTTTTCCTCAACCCCTCAGGATTATTATCCTCTCTCAATTCGCTTCGCCTACGTATCTCTCTCTCTCTATGAATCCCCTTTGGTGTTTAGTGATTGTTTTCTTACAACGTACTTCAGTCATACAATTAGCTCCTAGCACTCGCACGTTGGGGGGAAATATTTTACACCTATTTTTGGTCATCTAACCATGTATAATTAGATGGATCGAAATACACCATGTAAGACCAATTTTACCATTGTAAAATTTATTTCTGGTCCAAATAGAAAACCCCATGAGGAATAATTAAATAAATCCTTATTTATTTGATTTTCCTCTAGGAATAATTAATTAAACCTCTGTTTAATAGCATTCTTGGTCATATTTAATCCAATTAATGAGAAACACTTAGATAAATCATTATTTATCTTATTATTCTCTAGGAATAATTAATTAAATCATTATTTAATTAATATTCCTTGCTAAATTTGACTAAATCATTCAGGAATAATAAAATAAATCATTATTTGTTAAATTATTCCTTTATCCCATCCTTGAAATGATAAATAATTTTATTTGTTTATTGTTTTTAAATAAATGGATTTAACCAATTTAAATTCCTTTTCCCTCCAACAAAATATAATAAAATATTCCAAGCAATTAGATCTACATCTTTGTTGATAATATTTTATTATGCACCATTATCAAGGATAACTCAATATTTTGTTACAAATAGGGGGGTTTTCCATTCACTTCTTACTTTGATCCTTTTATCATGGTCGTACTTTGATCCTCTTATAATTGTCTATCTGTGATTCTTTTTATTTTATTTTTTCTTATTGAGCTCCCTTTGAGTTCTAGAAGTCTTGGGTATTCTACACCATTGAGAGAGAAACTCTGAAGCTGAAGCATTTGAAGACAACCAAGAACCAATCCCATTAAGGGGGAATATATATGTTTTCTTCCCAGGTGTTACATAATACAAAAAAATATTTATAATTCCTGTCTTGTCCATTGGATATTTTGGAGAAACTCTTATTTCATTTTGTTGTTCCGTTGCTTTATTTGCATAGATCTAGGTTTATTTTTCACTTGTTTCGACTGTCTATTGCAGATATAAGAATTTAGATAGCCATATTTTTTGTTAGGGTTGTTTTTCATGTGCACCTAAATTGATCTCTTTTTGTACACTTGCGTTAATATTTCATACTAACACTGAGTACTCTTGGTATGCCTCGTGAGGAACCTAGACTTACTCTCACGCAAGCCGCCACGATGGAAATTCCTCCCCCACCAAATTCCAATGACACAAAACATCATATAAAATTCATATCATCGTATATAGGAGCCATGAATCATGCTGTCTACTCATTAGTCATAGGTTTCAAGATTGATGCAACTACGAGAGTAGTTGTACCAGCGATGATGCAAACCCAATCTATCTACACCGGGTCGACCGTGTTTGGTTCCACTGTAGTGACTATGGAATCTTATTTATTTCTATCGACAAACTCTGTTAGGACTAAACCAGCCCCTCACGGCCTTATGCAAACTCAATCCCCCTTGGGATCCTTATTCCACTCAAATGAGGATATTCTGGAGGCCATGACAGAACCAGATTATATGTGGGATGCAATGCATCACCACTCATTTTTTCTTCCTAAAAATACATTTGGCCCTAAAAACCTAGGAAACCATGAGATATACGTAATCAAATCAAAATATTCCTTCCATTTGGAAAATTATATTTGTTCAAATATTCATTTCCAGCGCCCGACGCATTCAAAGAAGGGAACGTGTCTAACATTTACCCTACCATAAAGGTGAATATCTCTCAAAATCCTAAGAAATTTGAAGAAATCTCACTGGGGGCTCGATGTTTCCCAAATGAAGTAACCTCTTACACTCATTTTTTGCAATAGTATAGAGACATATTTGCATGGGACTACTTTGAAATTCCAGGGCTTAGTCCCACTATAGTATAGAACCACATTGACACCTGGCCTAATGTACCACTAGTACGCTGGAAACAACATCAACTGCACCCATCCAAGGCAAAAGAAATTAAACAATAAATAAATAAGCTTCACAAAGTCGGGTTTACCTACCCCATCGCTTACACATCATGGGATTCAAACCCTATTCCCATCATGAAAAATAAGGCACCATTCGCGTTTGTACCCATTTTTTCGATTTTAACAAAGCCTGTCCAAAGGACAATTACCCTACCCCATTCAGCAACCAAATTATCGATGCTTGCGTGGGACAAGAGGCCCTCTCCTTCATGTATGGTTTCTCTGGATATAATAAAATCCAAATACAGCATACCAACCAGTACAAGACTGTGTTCACCACCCCATGGGGCACGTTCACATATCAAGTTATGCCATTCATTCTTAAAAATGTTGGAGCCACTTTCCAGTGGGCCATGAATTATTTCTTTCATGACTTGTCCCACCTTATTCTTGCCTCCCTGGATGACCTCACCATTCGATCCAAGATGTGATCTGATCATCTCGAGGATCTGTAGCTGGTATTCCAACGATGCCAACAATACAACCTACACTTGAATACCCTCAAGTGCGTCTTCTACTTCACTGCAGGATGACTTATAGGTTTTATTGTATCCCAAAAAGGAATTAGAGTGGACCCCCTCAAGGTCCAAGATATCAAATAGGTACCACCACCTAAAACCCTCAAGAAAATCCAAAGCTTGCAGGGAAAGGCCAATTTTCTGAGACGCTTCGTGGCAGATTACACCACTTGCGCTCAGGGGTTCCTACGCCTCCTCCGTCAGGACATCCCATTCAAATGGGACAATCAATACAAACAATAATTTGATGCGCTTAAAGACACATTATCTTCAGCACCATTGATCAGTCCACCAAACTAAGACAAAGATTACACCTTGTATCTATCAGCATCTCAGACCACTTTGTCTAGGGTGTTAATTTAGGAGGGCCCCAATGCTAAAGAACATGTAATTTATTATGTTAGTAAAAAATTATCAAGCCCCACATTAAGGTATGAGCCTGAAGATAATACTGCCCTAACATTAATACACACAGTCCAAAAACTTTTCCACTACATTATCCTAAGGACTACAATAGTCATCGCAGATATCAACCCCATGAAATATCTGCTCACCCGTCGTTTGATGAACCATAAATATGCCCATTGGATAGTTATACTACAAGATTTCGACTTAAAATTTAGCTCCCCCAAAAGTAAGAAGGCTTTAATTTTAGCTGAGTTCATCGCTGACCTCCAAATTCATACCAAAGGATCACCAGTCAACGATTCACTACCTGAAAAACATCTCTTTCTAGTGATGACTAACGACCCTTGGTACGTAGATATTCTCTTATTCCTATGAACCCAAAATTTCAAACCAAATCTCACTTGTGATGACTGTAGGTGCATAAGCCACCAGGTCCCCCGAAACCTCCTCATGGGATATGTCCTTTTATCGACAGGGCATCAACACCATTTTATGTCGATGTCTCACTCAAAACCAAGCTTAGAAAGCCCTTAATGATTGTCATAGCAAAGCTTGTAGTGGCCACCTATCTGGAATGGTTGCCATCCAAAAAGTTTTGTGGGCGGGATATTTTTGGCCCACCTTATTTTGCGACTGCATATCAACAGTCAAAAGGTGCGAGCAATATCAATGCTTCACTCACAAGGTAAGAGCACCACCTGCTCCCTTGCACCCGGTCATAGTAGATGGTCAATTTTAAAAATGGGGTATCAATTTCATGACTTGAAACTCTGCATCATCAGGAAACCACAAATACATTATTGTAGTCGTCGACTATTTCACCAAATGAGAAAAGGCCATGCCCACATATGACAACACAGTAGAAACTTTTGCACGATTTATGTTCAACTAGGTCATCACCTCATTTGGTGTACCAAGATTTTAGTCTCTAACCACGGATCACACTTCCAAAATGAGATTTTCTAGGAGCTATATAACCACCTCGGATTCACACATGAATTCACTTCACCATACTACCCCCAATCCAATGGACAGGTATAATTTGTAAACAAAGTACTCAAAACAATGTTACAGCGTATGGTGAATAACCATAAGAAAAATTGGCACCACATGTATTTCTCCATCTTGTGATCATACCACACGGCAGTGAAAACATCAACAGGGTTCAAACCCTTCCACTTAGTGTATGGGGTTGAATTCATGACTCCCATAGAACACGAAATCCCAAACATACACGCTGACATTGAACTCCTCGATGATACCCAGCCTATAGAGAAATTCTTGGTGAAACTCGAAAACGTCGACGAAAATCGATGACAGTCACTCCAACACAATGAGGCCCATAAAAATCGGGTAAAAGCATCATTTGATTGCAACATCACCCCTTGATCATTTACCGAGGGAGAGTTAGTCCTCCGCTACCATGTTTTGAAAGAATCCCTAGGGCCTGGGAAGTTCAAAACCCTATGGAAAGCTCCCTATGTCATAAAAAATTTCCTCCTCTAGGGGGCATATATCTTTTCAGAGCCCAATGGAACATGCCTAAGAAACCCTGTCAATGGGCTCTACCTCAAGAAATTTTACCCATAAGGGTCAGGAGGCTTCAATCCTAGAGATAACATGCATGTAGAAAACTTTGTTTTTTTATCAAAAACATCACAGAATTGTTCTAAAAAGAACTCTTGTGTCACATATGGATCGCCCAACCCCCCAACCATTACTTTGGATGCACTGATGGAGCATCGCGATGGTCTCAAAATATAGCAGCAATCGCCTAGGTCATCTACTATCATGATTAATCACCATTCTTCACCAACGGAGTATGCATCAGATCATCCACCAATAATCAAGAAGAATATGACACCGTCATCGGGCTCATGAGTGATGCCTTCCACCAAGGCATCTTACACCTGCATATCTACCTTGATTCCTAGTTAGTGGTTTCACAATTAAACTAAAAATTTGAAGTACAAGATTCACAACTGTTTAGAAAATATTTGCGTGAAAAAATATTAATCCCTCAATTTTATCATATTATATTCACTTGTGTACCAAGAATTCAAAACCATATAGCAGATTGCATATCTAATCACTTCCTAGACTAGAATGTATCGCATATAAACCATCATACATAAAACCAAAAACATAAAAAATATAGATCTCCATCAATGATACACAACATCCATCAAATAATATAACCATAGACACATCATCAAGAGCGGAATATATATATATATATATATATATATATATATATATATATATATATATATAAATATATACATCTCGCATATATACTCAAAAATATGTGTGAGTACAAATAACAAGTCATGTCTCCGACCCGAAGGTTAGCCAAATATATATATATATATATATATATATATATATATATATATATATATATATATATACATGTCATAAAAAATAAGGGAAAGAATACTCATAATGGGTGATCTCCCTTACTACAAAGTGTCTCTAGGGTTGAGCCTCGCCAGGTGGGCCATCTGGACCCAAGCTGCACTCGGTGCCAACACTGGGGCAACAGCCAAAACATACAGCTCCACACAACACATATTCGAATGATAACCCCTCTCATGTGCCATCAATGCCTCGAGATAGCCATCGTCCATATCATTGACAAAACCCCGGGTCGGCATACCCTGGGTCAACCTCTCCACTCAACCCCAAGCATCAAATAGGTCAGTGGATCGAGCCTTAGCGATAGCTAACTACTCTACCATATCTTCCACTCGTGCCTCTACCACCTCAGCACGAGAAATGACCATAGCATACTCGGTAGTAGTTGAGTTTCTACCCTCCCCCAAGGGGGCCAAAACCATCACCAGGTCCTCAACTCTGAGGTTTTCCTAGACCTCCACCCTGCCCCCCAACCTGGGGCTGAGCACCTCCACCGAGAACCCTCCGAAGGGGATGGTGTCCCACCAACCGAGCAATAGGTCATAAAACTGCTCCCACATCTGCAAGAGAAACAAATATAGTGTCAGTGGCACCACGATACACATAAAAATATACACATCATAAACACTCAAGAAATGTAGAAAACATAAAAAATCATCCCTGTAGGTCCCCACACATAACCAACAGGAAGACCCATATCTGGATCTCCCCAAAAGTCCATCCCAGAGAATGGAAATTCGAGGAACATTTGAGGGTTCGCCTTGAACCATGCCTCTATGGTCCCATTCCAATAGCAACCCACCTCCCCTCCCCCACTTAGAGGCATCACCGGTGCCCATCACCTCATTCGAGGGTCCCAGTGAAACCCAATAGGAATTGGCACTACGGGTCGCAGTAGTACCACCCTCTCAAACATAATGCTATACAGGATGCTAGCATAGGTGAATAATTTGGAAGATCCTCCTAAGACCTTCCCCAATTATGTCACCATACCATCATAAACATGATGTTCCTAGTCATAATAATTCTTAGCCCGAAGCTGGCGCGTAACACCGATAGGAGTCCCAATGCCCTTGCTATGATGACGACCTTGTCAATCTACGATCATAGACAAATCACATCACTCAACTAGATCAGTCACTGAGGAGATAAGGATTCACCCCTCCGAAAGTGGCGGCTCACCATAGTGCTGCTTCGACTAATGAAGGAGAGAGCCTAAGGTAGAAAGCTGGTCAAAAATTACATATCCATCTCTGGATGGATAGGAATGTCCCTCCTTCGCAAAACCATCACCTTTAACCTCTCGTTCCAGCAACGAACTAGGAAGCGTAGTAGGCAATTTTGTAACTTCATGAGGTCATTCTCAAGATACTTGAGAAGACCCCACTAAGTTAGTAACCTACGGGCATTGGAATCTTGTTCCACAGCCATACGAAGATCCAGCTAGTCATACTCTCTCCACAACATCCTGTCACCAAACACAAGCAAGTCATTGACATCAAAACTTTAAAATTTTCAAAAAAAAAAAAATCAAAAACTGCCTTGCCTTTTCGCTGCACCTGTTTCTCATATAGGCACACATACCGCATATTTATCTCACAGACAGGCACAAAATCCATGTGAAAAACCCCCAATAGGCATGAAATCTCTGTGGAAATCCTCAAATTCCTGCGGAGTCTCCGCGCCTAAACCTTGATCGCCTACGTGACCAAGGCCAAAAAAAATAGGGGTCAGTACAAACCTAATTTGTATGGACCCCCTCCTAGAAAAAATGGAAAAAACTAAAATGTTAGACATTCAGGGACCTACCTGACATTAATGCCACAAATCCTTGGTACACAGGCTGACCGCAACGACAAGAAAGGCTCGACAGCAAGCTCTGACCTCACAACTCTCAAATGACAGAAATGAATGAAATGAGCCATATTGACCTATATATCTCCCTTTTCATATTCTTTGAGGGACCATAATGGGAGCTCAGAAAGTCCAATTGTGAAATCAAAAGAAACATAGTGATAAGAACATCATAATTCCCAAAGGAGGATTCACACATTCACGCCTCCAAAAAACCATTTTTTCAGTTCCAATGGGTATGTCCTCTCTTATCGTTTTTTTATTCAGCACATTTGTCAATATACTTGAATGAAAAATATTCTTTCACTTGGGGTATTGGTTGCAGGTGTTACACAATATGACAAACCACATGTTTCCTCAGTCACTAAAGGTTCTAGAGTAGGTATCATTCTGCCCCCATCATGATAGATTCCCAGAGAAGCTTTGCATATCCTGACATCCTTTCTCCACAATAATCGACCATAAGTTCCAAACACCTGACCATTTTTATCATCTTCCCACCTTGGACATGATAAACATTCTCGTCATTTGGTAGAGCCTCCCCCTCCACGGCATTCATCACTCAAGTAGACCATGCATCAAAAAATATGATGCCATGGCCATAGCACCCCAGTCTCGGAAGCACTTCATGTTCATCCATCCATCATGCATCAAGTCAAGTTTCACCATATCACGATAAAACCCCTTTCTTGGAGTACCATTTGGCCTACCATACCTCCATCAACATAGCCCAAGTGTGATATTTTCCATCCGCTTCACCACCCCTACATCGAGACTAACCAATGGGGCCCCCACCCTCAGCCAAAACACCTTCCTCACATCATCAATGAGCGATCATTTTCATGTTTTTGGGGCACCCGTCTCCATGTTTGTACAATAAAAACCCATTTTATATTCTTTTGGAAAGTGTAAAAATTTTTTTTAAGGAGAACATCCCCCACCCATCCATCCACTTTCTCCCCTAGCAGCAGCCCCTAATCACCCTTGGTTGGAGCTTCACACCTCTCATGCAAAGCCACCATGACATTCATAACAAACACACACCCACCCTGGATGTTCTACAAACTCTAGGGATTTCCTCATCAGAAATCATTATGATTGCCACCAAATTGATTTTAAAAACTCTAACCTTGTGCCATTGGACTTCCATCATCACTTTAAAGCCATTTCTCGCCATCATGCCTATGTTAACCTATCATCCCCCACCTGCTATATCATAGAATCTGGTCCCTTGCATCAGTGTTCCTCTTGATTGGTTGAGGCTTCCTTCTTGTCAACTTAAACAACTATTTTCCAAAAAGGAAGCAGTGCCTTGGATGGCTCCTCACCTCAATAGGGGCATCCTCGAATGGAACTGTGGGAATCATCATTTCTCGTTGATGTCATCGATGCTCCTGACATTCAACTACAACACAATCTTTCATGTCAAGATGGTATCCTACTTCACAATCATTTCACTATTTTAGAATTCATCGAAGACCCGTTCCATTATAAGCATCTCTTTCAGCAATGCTTACATGGGAAGGTCCCAGTCATACACCTATGCATACAATGAGAATTTATTCTAAAATATGCCACACAAAAATTACTCATGTGGGCACTACATTCAACCTATTTTCAAAGAAAAAACACCCGTAAGGGCGTCAACAATCATCGTCATCAACCAAATCAGTAGATCACTGCCATATAATTGACATAGGAAAAATCTATATCTATCAGAGAGACTTTAACTAGCCAAAGAATCATGAGCATGGTGTTGAGATTGCAACAAGATGATGAGCTTAGTGGAAAGGAGTCGCCTTCACTAAGTGGGCCCGCAGGCTATTTTTGGCGCAAAGTCTATTTTTAGACTATGTCTATTTTTAGACATATGGATCATGTTCTATGAGTTGCAGGATGCTATTTGTGGATGTTTGGCCAAGTCGGAAAAAATATATGGACTTTTATTTTTAGACATACTGGGCGGAATCTATTTTTAGATTGCCAGTCTAAAAATAGATATGTCAAATATCATTAGCTCTTAATAATATTTAGACTCTAAACATTATCTTATTCTCTTGGAGCACTTCAGTTAAGTGCACAGATGTGGCACATGCAGCTGAAAGAAGGAATTATGCTATTCCTGAGGGTTAAGTGGAGCTATTGCATGGATACTTCAGTTAGAACTCATGTGACAGAGTTTTGTGGAGTTGATTGAGGAAGTTAGTGGAGTTGTATTCATTTTAACTAATCTAAACATAGTTGAGCTATTTGTATTCAGTTTAACTAATTGATACAATTAGTGAGAGTGGTGTGAATTAATTATTAATTAATTCACTAATTATAAAATCATTAATCAACAAAAGAAGGCATCAGTTAGCTTCAGTGCATGGACAATTTCAGTGGAGACCAGTGCAGAAATAGGTGAAAGAGCAGGTTAACTATTAGTTGTGACTATACTGTTGTTATTTGCAACACACAGATAGGTGGAGTAGCCCATGAGGATTGCGCATTTCAAGCTAGGTGGTTTATCTATTTAATGAATAACATCCCATAGCATTAATTACGCAATAGAGGCTGGCTATCAAGTGGCAAAAGATTGGAGCATGTATTTTGCTAGATCTATCTTGATAGTGTGTAGCAATTGGAGGTAGTGCTAAGAGCTTGTGAGGAGCCTTTGTACTATGATTGTTACATGATCTCCATGACATATAATATACAGATAGTTGGTTTTTCTAGCTTTAATATGTCCCATTAAATACTATGTTCGTATGTGTGATTGTTTGTGGTTTTAATGTATGCATGCAATTGAATTTTTTTCCACATGTGATGATCAATGGTAGAAAAGATTCTGTATTATGCATGAAGCTAAAATAGTTTGTGATCAGGAGAATCTCAGTGAATAATATATCAGTTATTCAAATTTCTACATGGTATCAGAGCGATATTGATCATTGGAGCAATTGCAAAATTTGAAGCGGTTGAGTTTTGTGCTGGTGGAATTTGAATTTGCAGCAGAGTTTTCTTGGTGTCGAAGTTGAGATGTCTTTCAACGGATTGCGAATGGAGTATGCCCTTGAGGGTAGCTTGAATTATATTTCATGGAAGGACAGGATGGAGGCAGTGCTGGATGACAATGGGTTGAAGGAGTTCATAGATGCAGAAATTCCAAAGCCTACTTCTAGTGATGCAGCCATACTTTACGCATGGCAAAAGAAGACAACAAAGTGTCGAAGGATTCTCTTGGAAGGTGTGAAGGATCACATAGTATCCAGCCTTCATGGGAAAGCTTCTCCATTCTTGATGTGGAAAGCTTTGACAGATTTATTCCAAAGTAAGAGCGACCAGAGGAATTTGGCGCTCAAGAATAGACTCCGAAACATAAAGATGGAGAAAGGCGACAGTATGCCCAAGTACCTCACGAAGTTCATCCAATGCAGGGATGAGCTGGGAAGTGTGGGGGTTACTGTTGATGATGAGGACTTGGGTGTAATTGGCTCTCCTTGGTCTTCCGAAGAGTTGGCATTCCTATCAGGACTCTGTCAATGTTCGGGATAAATTTCCAGGATGGGAGCGACTTTGGTCGGATCTCATGCAAGAGGAGATAAGGCGGAGTACTAGGGACAGATCTTCATCAAAGGCATTTGATGAAGAAAATTGCGCTTTGGCTACCAAAGAAAAGAAGGGAAAGAGCAAGAAAGATTCTCATTCCGGTGTGAAAGGCAAGAAGTAGGACATGTCCAAGGTGAAGTGATTTCACTGTCACCAGCACATACATTATGCCACAAATTGTCCGCAAAAGAAGAAAAATAAGCAGGCTGCTGGATCTGCAGCGGGAGAGGCCTTAGCCTCGCAAATAGAACTTTTTCACCGATCGCATGATTAGTCTCAAGTGTGATGGGATCAGTATGGTTCTTGGACAGTGGTGCGTCATTTCACATGACAGGAGATCGGGATCTATTTTCAGATCTGGAGGAAAAATATCTTGGAGTGCACATCGAGATGGGCGATGATGGTAGATACAGTGCGATCGGTATCGGTACCATTTCCTTTGAGAGGGATTCTGGTAAACCCTTCGTATTGAAGGAAGTGATGCATGTTCCAGGATTGAAGAAGAATCTTATCTCTGTGGCGATGTTAGAAGACAAGGGATATGATGTTGTCTTTAGCGAGGGAAATGCTTTCCTGCGCAGTAAGGCAACTGGTGAGACCCGGAGGATAGGGGTTCGAGTTAAGAACCTTTATCAATTGCAGGTAGATGGTTGCGCAGCAATGGCAGGCAAGGCAGAAGGAGTGGTGAGCCGGGATGATGGCGAGTTGTGGCACCGAAGATTGGGCCACCTTCACCATGGAGCTTTGAAGATACTGCAGCAGATTTCTACTGGGCTTCCTAAAGGCACTCTTGCGCAGTCAGATCAGTGCAAGGGGTGTACCTTGGGAAAATTTGTGAAATCCACCTTTCACGAGAAGGATAGTCGTGCCACGACGATCCTTGAGAGAATTCACACAGACGTGTGTGGACCTTTCTCAGCAGCTTCGACAGCAAAGCACAGGTATTATGTGATATTTGTTGATGATTTTTCTCGTAAGTGCTGGATCTTCTTCATGAAGAAGAAGAGCGAGACATACTCAAAGTTCTGTGAGTTCAAGGCACTGGTTGAGAAAGAATCGGGGAAGCAGGTGAAGGCTCTTAGGAGCGACAATGGTGGTGAATTCATCTCTGGAAAATTCAAGGACTTTTGCAGTGCAGAAGGAATTCGAAGAGAGCTCATAGCACCTCATAACCCACAGCAGAACGGGGTTGCTGAGCGGAAGAACAGAATGATCGTGGGTGCTGCACGGGCGATGTTGCATGATCAGGGCCTACCCATTCACTTATGGGCGGAGGCATGCAATACTGCAGTATATGTGCAGAACCGTTGTCCTCACAAGATACTTGGCATGAGTACACCCGAGGAGGCGTTTTCTGGTAAGAGGCCTGATATTTT
This sequence comes from Pinus albicaulis, assembly GCA_034641835.2. Classification (NCBI taxonomy): domain Eukaryota; kingdom Viridiplantae; phylum Streptophyta; class Pinopsida; order Pinales; family Pinaceae; genus Pinus; species Pinus albicaulis. Next base: position 818,517,728 of record CM076584.1, on the reverse strand, counting down.
CCATTTGAGGATTTTTGGTTCACCTGTTTACATTCATGTGACGAAGGATTCCAGGAAGAAGCTGGAGCCAACCGCAGAGGTTGGGATATTTGTGGGGTACACTGATACGCCCCAAAACTATCGTGTGTATTTTCCAGACAGTCGCAAGACTGTTGTGCGACGGGATATCAAATTTTAGGAGGAGAAAGCCATGAAGTGTTCGCTTGAGAGGGAGCCACACTTGCATGCAGATGAGGAGCTATTAGTTCCTAAGGATGAGTCTTAGGATGTGGATCAACCACAAGATGAGGTTCATGGAGTGGAAGAAACCACTCATGCATCGCCAACCATCAGAGGGTGGAAGCGCACTACAGAAGCTGAGCGACTGGCTCAAGATGTAGAGAAGGTTGTAGGAGCACCTACATCACAGCGCAGACAGAGAAAGTCACCTGATCGGTACACTGGATACATGGATTTTGTGAGCAAGTGTATGGTGACAGAGCCATCCTCTTTCGAGGAAGTTGTGGAGGAGCCCGCATGGGTAGATGCCATGGTGGAAGAGTATGATTCGATTGTCAGAAACAGTGCATGGGAGATTGTCCTGAGACCGGAAGGGAAATCAGTGGTGGGTTCGAGATGAATCTACAAAGTGAAGCAGGCAGCTGAAAGGAGTGTGGAGAAGTACAAGGCAATATTTTTTTCCTGAGGCTTTTCACAGATAGAGGGGATCGATTATGAGGAGACCTTTGCACCTGTCACAAGGTATTCTTCCATACGGACGATTCTTGCTCTCTCAGCACAGATGAGGTGGCACATTCATCAGATGGATGTGAAGACTACGTTCCTCAACGGATTCATTGAGGAAGAGGTGTACATAGAGAAACCCGAAGGTTTCGAGATCTTCAGCAGCGAGTCGCATGTGTGCAAGCTCAAGAGAGCGCTGTATGGGTTGAAACAAGCACCTTGTGCTTGGTACACACGGATAGACAGTTATTTCACTGGACTTGGATTCTCCAAGAGTGAGGCGGATCCTAACCTATACCAGATTGTGGTGGAGGGTAAGTTGCTGATCATTGTACTTTATGTAGATGATTTGATTTTGACAGGTGATGAACTGTTGATACACTCATGCAAGGATGATCTTGCAAAGGAGTTTGAGATGAAGGACTTGGGCCTCCTTCATTATTTCCTGGGATTGGAAATTTGGCAGTGAAGTGGTGGATTGTTTGTTTCTCACGGTAAGTATGCCTGGGAGATACTGGAGAAGTTAAACATTCATGGCTACAAGCCTGTTGATACTCCTCTTCCTGGTGGTTGGAGGAAGGAGGATGCTACTTCGGCGGAGGTAGTGGATGCCACTATTTATCGACAGTTGGTGGGGTTGCTTATGTATCTGATCAATACACAACCCGACATATGCTATGCGGTTAACCAGCTTTCACAAGCTATGGTTAAGCCAACCAAGCTCTTCTGGAAGGCAGGCAAGCATGTATTGAGATATCTCATAGGCACATATCTCAGAGGCACATCGGGATATGGATTATGGTACAGACAGTCGGATGAGGTGAAGCTATGTGGCTTCACGGATGCAGATTGGGCAGGGAGCCCAACGGAAAGAAAGAGCACATTTGGAGGGATTTTCAGTATCGGGTTGATAGCAGTTTCTTGGTACAATAGAAAGCAGAGATCCGTGGCACTTAGTTCAGCAGAGGCCGAGTATATGGCAGCAAGTTTGGCTGCATGCAAGGCTATATGGATGAGGAAGATCCTGGTCGGGTTGTTCGGTTCACACTTAGAGCCTACTATGATTTATTATGATAATCAGAGTTGCATCAAACTCTTGGTTAATCTAGTATTTCGTGATATATATAAACACATTGACATTCGGTATCATCATAGTAGAGATTGTGTGCAGCGGAAGGTCATGTTACTTTCATACATTCCTACGGAGGATCAGGATGTTGATATCTTGACAAAGGTGCTCACCAAGAGCAAATTTGAATACCACAGGGGTAGGATAGGGGTTGCAGATAATCCATATCTTGTTGAGAGGGAGTGTTGAGATTGCAACAAGATGATGAGCTTAGTGGAAAGGAATCACCTTCACTAAGTGGGCCCGCAGGCTATTTTTGGCGCAAAGTCTATTTTTAGACTATGTCTATTTTTAGACATATGGATCATGTTCTATGAGTTGCAGGATGCTATTTTTGGATGGTTGGTCAAGTCGAAAAAAAATATATGGACTTCTATTTTTAGACATATTGGGCGAAATCTATTTTTAGATTGCCAGTCTAAAAATAGATATGTCGAATATTATTAGCTCTTAATAATATTTGGACTCTAAACATTATCTTATTCTCTTGGAGCACTTCAGTTAAGTGCACAGATGTGGCACAGGAGCTGACAGAAGGAATTACGCTATTCCTGAGGGTTAAGTGGAGTTATTGCATGGATACTTCAGTTAGAACTCATGTGACAGAGTTTGGTGGAGTTGATTGAGGAAGTTAGTGGAGTTGTATTCAGTTTAAATAATCTAAACATAGTTGAGATATTTGTATTCAGTTTAACTAATTGATACAATTAGTGAGAGTGGTGTGAATTAATTATTAATTAATTCACTAATTATAAACTCATTAATCAACAAAAGAAGGCATCAGTTAACTTCAGTGCATGGACAGTTTCAGTGGAGACCAGTGCAGAAATAGGTGAAAGAGCAGGTTAACTATCAGTTGTGACTATACTGTTGCTATTTTCAACACACACATAGGTGGAGTAGCCCATGAGGATTGCGTAGTTCAAGATAGGTGGTTTATCTATTTAATGAAGACCATACCATAGCATTAATTACGCAATAGAGACTGGCTATCAAGTGGGAAAAAAATGGAGCATGTGTTTTGCTAGATCTAGCTTGATAGTGTGTAGCAATTGGAGGTAGTGCTGAGAGCTTGTGAGGAGCCTTTGTACTATGATTGTTACATGATCTCCATGACATATAATATACAGATAGTTGGGTTTTTCAGCTTTAAGCTTTCCCATTAAATATTGTGTTCATATGTGTGATTGTTTGTGGTTTTAATGTATGCATGCAATTGATTTTTTTTCCGCATGTGATGATCAATGGTAGAAGAGATTATGTATTATGTATGAAGCTAAAATAGTGTGTGATCAGGAGAATCTCGATGAATAATATATCAGTTATTCAAATTTCTACACATGGGACATGCCCGCCTCGTAGAAATATTGTATTTATGCTATCTCTCATAGGTTTCCGACAAAACATGGTCCCTCTTTTACTCACAACAAGGGGTCTCCAACCTTAGGTTGCACACAAGTTACTCTCTCTCTCTCTCTCTCTCTCTCTCTCTCTCTCAACATGGGTTATACAGAATAGAAACTATAATGTATTTCAGATATATAGTCCTTCCTAGATATAATGCATTAGGGGGCAACTGTTATCACTGGAAAATCGGACAAGAAAAGGACATCATGAAATGTCAAACAAAAGGATTTACAGGATGGAAAAAAATTATAGAATATAGAAAATTTAACTTTCCCTAAGGTAAAAAGGAAAATTTATTAAGTCACGCACAGAAGACACTGGCACAAAGCGCTCCACGTGGAGTTTTCTTTAATAGCTGTGGAAATATCCACGGATATCCCTCAATAAGTTTTGCAATCCTAGGTATGACGAAAGTTCACCATCTGAGACCACTTTTCACACTTAAAGAAGAATATTCCCCACTTAAGGTTGCCTAGAGCCACCTTGAGGCCTCAAGTGAGCACACAATGGGATCAACCACCACTCTTGGGTCACTATCCACAATTTTAGCAAGAGAGGGAAGAAGATTTGAATTTTTCCTATAAAATACCACCATGAGAAGAAAAATTTATAACACATTATTTTGTTGGCCAAATTTCCCATGAGAAAAACAGTAGTGTGTTTTCCAAGCATAAAAGGAGTGAAGGGATTCATTTTTTGGCCATCCAACATCTCAATCTCAAAGGAGAAATGCATCAGTTGTTCGTTATCCGATCACTCATTTGAGGAGAAGAGAGAGGCTAGCAAACGACTTAAGGGAAGAGCCCTCCTTGATTTTAGTATTAGAGGTCCATAGCTCTAAGGAATCCCTGCGATTGTTTTAGCATTCTACCTCTTTTTTACCACCATAAACTAATAAAAGGGGATTTGTTCTTCGTTGGTGTTATTAGTTTTTTTACTCAATATTGAGCTTGTGTTATATTTGTATTTGTTGTTTCTTGTTTCCTCCTCTTTTGTAGTATGGTATATTTTATAGCTAGTTTTTCTACATGTTATTATGCTTCACTAACCATCTAACAACCCATTTTTTCCATGTGACATTGCTTGTAGGATAGAAATCACCCCTACCAAGCACCGGTGCATTTCGTACACCCTCGTACTAGACACACCAATAAATCTAGATGTGGAAAGAATTTAGTTATCTACCCTACCTTTCTCTTTGAAAGGCCATGTAAAATAGTAGATTTATCATTGTTTTAGGAATTATATCACTTTTACGATAAAGGTAATTTTTATTTGATAAGGTGGTTTTTTCTTGTATTAGATTAGCATCATTATATAGTTTGTTTATACTTGGCACCACTGCACTAGGTGTTTGTTGGTTGTTTGTTACTCTGGTTTTTCATATCATCCTTTAGTCCTTTAGTGTTATATTTGTCTTGACATCATTACACCACTAAGGTTTTTTTAGAGACGAATTCGACATATTCGTCCTCATTTCTAGTATTACTCCTCCCCATCGGGTGTGATTTAATCCTCCCAGTCCTCGATTGAGTCCTTCTGACTCTGATTCTACTAATTCCTTTGATTCTGCATCTTCTCCACCTCATATCACCACCATGTCAGGCATCAATGTAGGTGTGGTAAACCAAGGTGGTACCTCGGGTCCTACCCCAAGTAATACCACTAGTGGAAGCTCAATCGGTACAGTCACTCCTACTCCATTACTACCCTTTATGCTGTGTTTTAATCTCCCATTTTTTAATTATATATTCAATAATCTCCTTCTCCATAACTGATGTTGGCTATCTATGCATGCTAAAATTCCTTAAGACATTCCCAAGTATGATGAAAATCCTATAGAATACCCCACTAATCATGTTCAATCATTTCACATGTGGTGTTCCTCTAATTCCATTACAGATGACTCCATTCATCTTTGTTTATCCCAATGCATGCTTACTAGAGTTGTAGCTAAGTGGTATGTCGATCAACCTCATGCCTGTCATTCCACTTTTGTGACTCTCGCCAAAGATTTCATATAATATTTTTAGTTACCTCTCCATTACAACATTTGTACTGAACTCTTGAATTCATTTCTTCAAACTTTTCCCATCCGCCTTTATGACCATGTCCAAGGATGGTGCAGAAGGAGGAGCACATGTAGGGCTCCCGCTTTTAAATATTGTGTCTATATGGATTCGGTTTTTAGATAGTTGTTGACCCCCATAGGTAAATATGATTCATCACACTTCCCTCAGACAGAGGAATGTGCACTCCCAAGAGACTTAAATTATGAATTGATATATACCCATTGTGATTATCTTTATATTGTTCTACCAGACCTCCCTAGGCCTAGTGGTCCCAATGCACCAAGGTCATCTCATGTTGTCGATGGTATATTTGGATCTATTTCACACCCTTATCAACAACCATATTCTCTCCCTCATATGATTTATGGTAAACCCCAAGGGGGACCATTACCTCCTATAATTATTCCCCTCCATGAGGAAACCCTTATCCAGGTCAAAGCACACCATACGAATATCCCCAATCGCATAAGCATATGCTAGGTGTTGGGCCGAAATTAAGGTATGTTTTCACCCTACCTTTACTTCAAATTATCATAAAATTTTAGTCTTTCTCTTGTCTTAACAGTAAAGGAAAGGAGGGTTAATGAAAAATCAAGAAGCATGTTTAAAACAAGAAGTATTTGACTTATTTTATCTTTATTCACAGGAAAATGAGGCAGCTGAATCAACGATGACCAAAATACAGCTGAAAGACAGAGAACATGAATCCGTAGTAACCCCCAGGGAAGAGCGGAAGGCAGAAAAATAGATCCACATCTGAATAACTCAAATTACAGCCACACTCAGTGGGTCGTCATTTGGAAAAGACCATTCCACTTAACGAAATTGCCTTTAAAAAGGCCAAGGATGGATGAAAGAGGGGAGGCAGAATCAGAATTATCTTTTGTAATAGGCGTATCAAGACATAACTTTCTAGTTATATTCATGTCTTGACTCTTTTTAATAAAAAATTTTGGTATTTTGAATAGTCATTTCCCGAGTTTTCCATCACGTTGGACTTCTAGTTGTTTGGGCCCAACCCTGGGAGTTTCCGAGCTGACCTCTATAGTGTACACTAGTTATGGAATTTACGTTCAGTTATCTGATACGTTCTGTGAGATATCTTTCTAGTTGTTAAATTCTATTCTTGTGATGTTGCAGTTTCCCATGACACTCAGGAAATTTATTGCTCATGTTTCTGGTTTGCAATAATAGTTTTATAACTTTGGACATTTTCATCGTTTTCTCAATTCATTTATATCTATTTATAATATTTATCATAATCTATGTTCAATGCTTTATATCGTTAAGAAATAGATCTTTCCATCAGTACTATAGGATTTCTTGTTGTGCTTAATTCAGAAGAATGTTCTTCTGTTAGTTCGCAAGAGAATTCCATTGCAAAATTAAAATAAGAAATTATTGTTCAATTCATTGAGTTTGATGTGCCATTTAGTAGGAATGTTGTTCAATTAATTTAATGTTTTGTTCAATCATATATTATTCTTGCTAGGCTTATTTAGACAGGATATTTAACGGCATTTTAAAAATCCATTCCCTTTTGAGTTGATTGAACTTCAAGAATTATTTGATCTTCTTCATAGTAATATAGAGTAGTTATTTTTTATGTCACTTGCATATACTATGCTCACACTCTTGAAATAATAAGACTTGCCCTAGGTTGACAATTGAATGAGAAGCATAGAGGTTTCCTATAATAGTCACCATAAAGAATCAACTTTTTTGGGGTTGTTTTTCGGGGAGAGTGTTGAACAGCGACGTCCTTCACTCCTTGTTCTTTATTGCTGCGAAGCATTAGGTATTGAAAACGACAGGTAAGAACCTGCATACTGGAAATCAAAATTCTTGCCCCTTAACCCACTTCTCAGCAATTGATCAAAGGTTAGTAGAATAGGTGCTCTTGTTTTATGACTAGGATGAAAAGGATAGAAACAAATCAAAATCATTCTCAAAAGTCTACGAAACCCAAAGGACCAGTAATCCTTGGTATAACGACATACATAGATGAAATCATTAAGAGAGATGAATCTCAGGCATCTGTAGGACCCAGAATCATTCTCACTCAAATTCCTACTACACTCCCTCAGGAAGCAGCCTCACCATCTACAGCCCACGCTGAGATTCACAGTGAAACTGAAGGGTCTGAACAAAGCCTCCACACTATTGAACACATAGGTACTAACCCTTGGATAGAGGTAGGTTCTTGAAATTTACAAGAAGGAGAAGGAGAAACTAGTGGGGCAATACAAGTAGGAGCTCTAGAGCCTAAATCCCCTGGAAAAGTGGTTGAGACCAAGATTCTTGGTATTATAGATCAAGGGAGTGTTGTAAAGTCTCCTCCCCACTTTCCACCCAATCCCGCTAAGGTCACTCCTCCTGAACAAGAAATCCCTGAAGAATACTGGCATATCTTTAATCAAATGGAAAATAATAAAAACTAGAATCAAAGGCAGACGTAAACATTGGAATATCCCATTTTTGACCATGCTGCTAATGCCCCTATGAAAGGAATTCCCCTGTAAAACATCCCCAGCTTCCATGGGTTGACCTCGGAAGATCCTGATGAATTTTTATTTGAGTTCGACATCTTATGTAGGGGATATGACTATACCAATGACCCTTAGAAACTGAAATTATTCCCCTCTACTTGAAGGGGGCAACATTACATTGGTTCATGGGACTCGATGGGGGAACCATTAATAACTAGGACCAAATGAAGAACATTTTTCTAACTAAATATCAAGGTTATTGCCCGACTCAGGAATTAAAAGATGAAATATTCAATATGTCTGCAAAAGACAATGAGACATTATAAGAGTATGTTGAAAGATTTCAGTATAATCTGCAAAGGTCCCCATATACTACATTATCCAAAGACATCTTGAAAGCAACAATAATTAAGGGAATGAATGAAGAATGGGTTGAAAAACTCAATATAATGGGAAGAGGGGACATCTATCAAGAAGAGTATGATGAAATTATTTCACTCTGTATCAGGTGCTCTCGGGGTAGTACGCGAAATAAGCCAATTGGGCGAGACTCGACAAAGAAAGATCTCAAGCAGTCTCGTGGAAACATAACCAGGGAAAAGTTTGGTAATCTTTTGGAAGACTTCAAAACTAGCATTTTAAGTACTGTTACAACACATCTTGATTTCCTACACACCAAGAAGAAGTAAGCTATAGTGGAACAGAAATTGGCCTTCTTCTGCCCATGCTATCGGAAGAAGCACAGCCAAAGGGAATGCCCCTTAGACACGATTCAGACTTGTGCTATCTGCACTAAGGATCATGCCACGGATCACTTCCCTTCACTCTGAGGACTCAAATCAGCTTACCAAGAAGCAGAAGAAGAAACAGAACTAGTCTACTTGATGAACCAGCCTCGACAATGGAAGACATGACCAGGTATGCCTCAAGACCTGCCTCCATTCTTTCCTTCTCCGCAGATTAACCAACATAACCACTCATCATCTTGGAAAAATCAGTCGCCTTTCTCCACTTGGCCATCTCAGTCGTTTCATATACCGCCTTAGCCAATGCAAACCTCTATAGGGAATAATTGGCCAAGTTTTCCTTTTTCTCCTCCTTATTGGAAAAAAAATCCATATCAAACTCAATGGAAAAAATACCCTTCTCAAACCACAAATTGGCCTCAAAATTGGCAAATACCTCTCAGAATGACCCACCCACCAATGGGGATAGGAATTCAAAATCAACCTACACTTCCAGCTTCGTACCGTGTCTAGAAAAACCCTCAGCCTATCATCCATCCTCAGTTACCATCCCAACCCAATCCTAACCCCAAAAATGGGCCGATTCAACTAATCCAGATTATAGAAAATCCCAACCCCAAAACTAAATAGAAGTAATGTAATGAACTAAGGTTGAGATCAGGATGTATTATCTCGCCTGCACAAGGGATGGCCCCACCACAATTGGAATCTGAGACTCTAATAGAGCCTAGACAAATATATGTAACTAAAGTAGAGATGGAGCAAGAAAAGGAAATGGTTGACAAAGATAATCTTGAAAATATTAGGATTTTTTCAACTCCTTTCCCTGAATGGTTAACGCTACCTAGACCAATGGTCTCCCCAGAATTTGATATTTTGGGAGAATTGAGAAACCTTTGCATAAAAATTCCTCTTCTGCAAACCATACAAGACATCCCCATATGTGCTAAGACAATTAAATAACTGTGTGGAAGGAAGAAATCAAAAATAGCAAATATTTCTCCCACCATTCATGTGGTAGGAACAATTTCTAAGTTATTATTGGGTAAGGAGGCCCCCATTAAATACGATGACCCGGGGAATCCCATACTAACTGTACAAATATCTGACCACTCCTTCCCAAACACAGTAGTCGATTTAGGGGCGGACATTAACATATTAACAACAGGGACTTGCGAAAAACTAGGCATATCAGCATTAGAACCCACAGCTACGATGTTGGAACTCATTGACAGGTCTATTATCAGGCCAGAAGGAATATTGCAGGACATCCTGGTTTTTGTAGACTCATGGGAGTATCCGGCTTATTTCCTAGTTATTAGCCCAAAAAACCAAATGGACGGACACCCTTTGATTCTTTGATGGCCTTGGTTAGCAACGTTCAATGCTTACATAAGCTACTGGACAGGCAACATGACCATTGCTAGGGGAGATTCCACAAAGAACATTATCATTTACCCACCTGCCAAACCTAGTTTACCCACAGTACACATTCACAAGCATCCGCATACATATTCGGAGCAAAAGATCCGTCCACCTCTGACATTAATCGAAGCTCTTGAATTTAAAGATCAAAATTAAGATGATGTAATCAATAACTTTATGAATCATCCGCTACATCTGAAAACTTGAAATGCCAAATGCTGAAAATGGTTCCTGAAGAAGAAACACAACAAGATCTCTTGACAAACCTTGATGATCAAAATATACCTACAACCATCATATGCAATAGCATACCCATTGAGATTGAGCCAGGGAAAATTTTGAATGTCAATGGCAATCTGGATAGTGACCAAAGGTAGAAGCTCATAAAGGTGTTACAGAAGTATCAAGGAGCATTTTCTTGGAACTACCCAGACATGAAGGGCATAGACCCCCGGCTATGCACCCATCACATCTATACCTAAAAGGAGGCTCAGCCTATTTGACAACCCCAGCATAGGTTAAACCCTTATCTAGAAGATGTGGTAAAAGAGGAACTGCAAAAATTGTTGGACGTGAATTTCATTTATCCTATTTCAGAGAGTAAGTGGGTCTCCCTTCTGGTATTCGTCCCTAAAAAGAATGGGAAATGGATAATTTGTGTGGATTATCGAGAACTAAATAAGGTGAAACATAAGGACCACTTCCCCCTTCCTTTTATTGATTAGGTCCTAGATACATTGGCAGGGAATCATTTCTTTTATTTTCTTGACAATTTCAGTGGTTACAATCAAATCCAAATAGCCCCTGAATACCAGGATAAAATGACCTTTACCTTCCCATGGGGTACATTTTCCTACAAGGTGCTACCATTCAAACTATGCAATGCCCCAGCAACCTTTCAAAGAGCCATACTCATCATTTTTGTTGATTTAATAAATGAGGGGCTTGAAATTTACATGGATGACTTCACCCCGTATGGTGATGATTTTGATCAAGCATTAGAAATGCTAGAAAAAGTATTGGAACGATGTATTTCCACCAGATTATGCCTAAGAAATGAAAAATTCCACACGATGATGACTGAAGGAGTATTCCTGGAGCACTATATCTCTGCAGTAGGAATACAGGTAGACCCGACAAAAATAGAGGTAATCCTTTTATTAGACACACCTTGCATACAGATAGAGGTGCATAGTTTTCTGGGTTATGTAGGGTATTATTGTAGGTTTATAAATAATTTCTCACAAATTGTTGCACCTTTGTATGCTTTAACTGGAAATGTCGAATTCCATTGGTTTGATAAATGTGACACTGCTTTTGCATATTTAAAGAGACTGGTCTCGACAGTGCCAATCTTACGCAGTCCTAACTGGGATCTACCTTTTCACATTTCTTTAGATGCATACAATACAGCGATAGGGGCAGTTCTTGGTCAAGAAGAATAAAAAAAGCCCCATGTTATTTATTATATCAGAAAAAATCTTACTCCTGCTGAATTAAATTACACAGTGACAGAAAAAGTGTTCCTGGTAGTCACTTATGCTATTAATAAGTTTAGACATTATATAATGGGCTATCAAGTACTCTTGTATACTGATCACTCTGCCATTAAATATTTGGCCTATAAACCAATCACAAATGGGAGAATAACTCATTGGTTGTTGCTTTTATAGGAATTTGACATAAGCATCAAGGATCGCCTAGGAAAAGAAAACATGGTCGTCGACTTCCTATCCAAAGTTCCAAAGATAGATGACACACTAGCAGTTGACAATCAATTTCCTAATGAACATTTTTTTGTCGTAGCAGTAAAAATGCCATGGTACACAGATGTAGCAAATTACTTGGAAATAGGGAAACTTCCTAGGCATTTAACATCAAGGGAATGGAAGATGATTGTACAACACAGTGCCAAGTTCTCCTGGATTGGTGTATACCTCTTCCACACAGGGGCCGACATGCATATATGCAGATGCATCCAGGAAGACGAGATCTATGATATCCTATGGGCATGTCATGATGAACCATGTGGCGGCCATTTTGAATATCGCAGAACGAGACACAAAGTATTACAATTGGGTTATTATTGGCCTACGATCTTCAAAGATGCAAAAAATATGTCCGATAGTTTCCAAAGAATGGGCCGCCCAGGCCAAGCAGACGAAATGGCACTACAACCACAATTGGTAATAGAACCGTTCGATGGTAGGCACTAGACTTCTTTGGATCGTTCAACCCACCATTGAATTAGAAAACCTACATACTGGATGCTATGGACTACGTAATGAAATGGGTGGAAATAGTAGCCTGATCAAGAGCCATGAAAAAATCTGTGATTAACTTTCTATTTGAGCTATTTGTGTGATATGGTCTACCACAGGAAGTAATAACCAATGGAGGGGCACAGTTTTTAGGTAATAAAATCACAACCACTCTAAGGAATCATCAAATCATCCACAGAGTCACGTCTCCTTACCACTCACAGGTGAATGGATAGGTCAAAAGCACCAACAAAGTCCTTGAAGCAATCCTTAATAAAACGGTATCATCACATCGCCAAGATTGGGCCACTAGACTTCCAGAGGCCCTGTGGGCTTATTGCACAACATGGCGAAACACCACTGGATGTTCTCCCACCAGGGTGCTCAAACTATTGCAGGAGAAACAATTATATGCAAAAACATCCAAATGTTTCTTTGGAGTACAAGAAGTGGAATATCTGGGTCATATTGTATCTCACGAGGCTGTTAAGGTAGACCCTGACAAAATTAAATCCATTAAGGAATGGAAATTCGCCACAACCGTAAAGCAGTTGCGAGGATTTCTCGGGTTAACAGGGTATTATCGCAAGTTTGTTAAGAATTATGGGAGAATAGCAGCACCTCTAACAACATTTTTGAAGAAATATGCATTTTCATAGACTCCTAAAGCAACTAAGGCCTTTTATCATCTTAAAGAGGCAATGTGTCAAGCACCAGTTTTAGCTACGCCAGACTTCACAAAAACCTTTATTATGGAATGTGATGCATCAGGAAATGGAATTGGTGTTGTTTTAATGCAGGAAGGAAGACCCATTTCTTTTGAAAGTCGTCCAATCAAAGGAAGCTATTTAAAAAAACCTATTTATGAGAAGGAAATGTTAGCAATACTGCATGCACTAAAGAAATGGCGAACATACCTAATGGGAAGACACTTCAAGGTAAAAATTGATCATGATAGTCTTAAACACTTTTTGGAACAAAGACTATCTTCAGAAGAGCAGCAAAAATGGGTCACAAAGATGTTGGGTTATGACTTTGAAATAATCTACAAAAAGGAAAGCTTAATGTTGTTGCAGATGCACTCTCAAGAAAGAATGAAGAGGTGGAAGCATTTCTTTGTGCCATTTCTATTATCCAACCAGATTGGATAACCGAAGCAAGAGATGAATGGAAGAAGGACAAAGATGTATGGACACTCATTCAAAAGTTGCAGCAAGATCCTAGTACATCCGATACATTTAGTTGGAAAAATGATTCCTTATGGTACAAAGATCGCTTATATCTTTGTAGGAATTCCCAACTAAAACAAAAGATTCTTTTGGAATTGCACACTTCTCCTTTAGGAGGACACTCAGGATTTTTAAAAACTTACCACAGGGTGAAGAAAGAATTTTTTTGGGATGGCCTTAAATCCGATATTCAAAAGTTTGTGGTGGAATGTTTGGTTTTCCAGCAGAATAAAGTGGAAACAATTAAGACCCTGGGACTTCTACAACCTTTATCCATTCCAAGTCAACGTTGGGAGGAGATTTCAATGGATTTTATCACAGGTTTACCTAAGTCCGAAGGAAAGAGTGTCATCATGGTGGTAGTTGATAGACTTACCAAGCATGCACACTTTTGTGCATTATCTCATCCATTTAAAGCAAGTACAGTTGCTACTACATTTATGGACAGAATTCAAAAGCTACATGGAAGCCCAAGGGTTATTGTGAGCTACAGAGATCCCATTTTTACTGGAAATTTTTGGATGGAGTTATTTTCTTGTTTGGGTACTCAATTAGCTCATAGCTCATCTTATCATCCTCAATCTGATGGTCAAACCGAGATAGTAAATAAATGTTTGGAAGGATATCTTCGTTGTTTTGTATCTGATAAACAAACACAATGGGTCAAGTGGTTACCTCTCGCCGAATGGTGGTATAACACTTCCTTCCATACTGCAGCAAAAATGACCCCATTTATGGCACTTTATGGATATCATCCACCATCCATCACATCATCTTTAAGGGAAAATTCGAAGGTTCAAGCAGTGGAAGATCACATGGAGCATCAGCAAGAAGTTCTCCAACTCTTAAAGGATAACCTGAATTTGGCACAAAATCGAATGAAACAACAGGCAGATCAACATCGCAGCGAGAGAAGTTTTGATGTAGGAGATTGGGTATTTTTACGGCTACAACCATACAAACAAATGTCCCTCAAGCAAGTTAAGAAGGATAATAAATTATCACCAAAGTACTATGGTCCTTACAAGGTGTTGCAAAAGATTGGTACTATGGCATACAAATTGGAGCTTCCCGCTTCTTCGCGAGTGCATCCAGTTTTCCATGTTTCATGCTTAAAGAAGGTTATAGGTGAAAATCTTCCAGTTCAAACAATATTTCCAGAACTTGATGAGGAAGGAAAAATCATATTGGAACCTGAAGCGGTCACGGAAACAAGAACTCTATAGCTACGAAATCGATCAATTTTAGAGTATCTCATCAAGTGGAAGAACTTACCCACCGAAGATTCTACATGGGAGGATGAGAATTTTATACAGAAGCACCCAGAGCTACTCAAGTGTTGAGGACAACACTTTTTTGAAGGAGAGGGGCATGTTAGGTCCCTATATTACTAGTATAGTCCCTTATTGTTGTTAGTGTAACCCCTTATTGTTATTATTGTACCCTTGTAACCCCCATTTTATTATTATTGTGCCCTTAAATTATTATTGTTAGGTCGGCTAGGATTACATTGTGGCCCACTAGGATTACATTATGGCCCCATGGACTCATATATATAGAAAGGAGGTTTTGTAAATTGTATCATCCAAGAATTGTTCATTCATGTAATGTATTGGAGGTTGCCCCCTCAAAGTGGCTTATTTCTAAGGCGTTGATATCTCTTTTCTTCTATTTTTGGAGCTAGTTACACAACAGTATGCAATGACTGACTTACTATAATTTTGTGTTTTTTTTGTCATAGTGATTTTTTATCAGACTTAGCTACAGAATGCAGCCATTCTGTAGCTAGTCACATATTCCGCAGCCATATTTATGTTCACACATGTTACAGGTGTCACTTGAGGGAAAAAAACATATGGTTAAATTCTAGAACACTCCTACATCATTCCTTGCCCTCTACGAAGGTTGAGAAAAAATCTGCAAGTGGTTATGCACGTGGAGGAAACCAAAACTAAGAAGTAGACTTCTACAAGGAGGACTCTGCAGGTGTCTTCAGCAAAATACGAGTCCTCAACAGAAGTTCTAGTTCGATTTTGATTGTAAAATACACCTATGCCTGTTTCTCCTCAATGACAGTTATGTATTTACTTATAAGAATAACTCGGTGAACCGAGAAATAGTTAGTTAATTGATGTTTTTTTTTTAGTCCTCAAAGACTGTGATACTCTTTTTTTGAGCGTTTTCCTTTAATGAAAGAAGTACAACTTTAATGCATGATCTGAAGCAATTTTAAAGAGTTAAAGATTTGTGTGCCAATCTGGTGGTAGAGGGCCCCTACTGTCCGAAAGGATTTGTGCATATTTTCTAGATAAGTGATCTTTAGCTCTGTTTTGTTCTTAACTTAGGTAGTTTCTAAGTTTATTCTCTTTCATCATGCTTATGTCATTTACTTACATCGAATATTACATTCAATCTTGTTCTCATGAGTTGTTCCAATATATCACTAACACGTGAATGAGATAGAGCTGTAGTACTCTTGAGTTAATTGCATTTTAGTTCAGTCCTGTTCATTACATTTCAATTCTATTAGTTAATTGTATTTCAGTCCTGTTAAATTACATTTAAAAGACTCTCATTATTTTATAAGCTTCTCTTGTTCTTAAAATCTTCTAACACATCATTCTCATATGGACAAGAATTATTTATATCATTTTGAGTTCTTTATTGTTCTGCAATTTCTCATAATTTTACAAACAACCTTTTTTCAAAGTTATTCCAAGAGATCTCTAACCCTTGAATGAGTCTTAATAGTAACATTTTGAGTTGCAGAATGGGTTAATTCTAGTGTCATAAGTTATTTTAGCATAGGGTTCCTTGCTATGTTGTAGATAATCTTTTCTCAAAATGTTCCAACAAATTTCTAATAATGGATGAGATTTTCTCTGCGATATTTTAAGTTGTTGTTTACTAAAGAGAACCTCATTACATCAAACTTATCCTTTTTCTCAAATTGTTCCAACATACCTCTAATGAATTGAATTATACTGAGTTTAATGTTATGAGTTACTTTTCTTGTCAAGCTTTACAATCTCTGGATTAGCATTTTTTGTTCTTAGGTGCCATACATAGTTTAGAGTAGATTTTTCTCTGTTTTAGTGTGATCAATAACTTCTCTTTGCCAATAATTTAGTTCTTTTCCTCTTAGCATAAAAACACAAAACCAAAAACACTAGAAAAACACTAAACACAACGAAGTAGGAAGAAGATACCTAGGCACATATAGTGCACTTCACTTCAACAATTTACTAGCCCTGGTTGACAATTTATGACATCAATTTAGGAACACTAAGTTGAGTAGACAGGAGTCTTTCATGAATAATGAAATTCCCCATGATTATCATCACTTCTATCTTGAGGAGGCCATGGATTAGCAAGAGGGTTTCCACATATACCTTCCATTTCTTCATGATGAGAGCCATTAGGTTTATTCACCAAAGGCCAACTTGCACACTGAGGAGGAACCATTGGAAGATAGAACTATTGCAGAAAACCTGGAGCAATGGTGGAGACTATTGGATGAGGGGTCCACAAGAGAAGAAGGGGAGATTTTTCAGCACCCTTGCAGTTTCTTGAGGACAAGAAACATTTGGGAGGGGGAGACTGTAATATTCCTAAATTAGCTTACATCTAATAGGAATATTAATTTTTCTTTTTAAATCTAGATGGATGAATAAATGGGCAAGGAGGCTCATAAATTGCTCAAGTATGAATAAAAATCCCTCATAGTGTGAAAAGGGATCATGAAATAACCAGATCTAGCATCCACATGTGTGAACAATGTCTAAACTATGTGGACAAGGTCAATTTTGACCAAGTCAACAACATTTATTCTCAAAGAGTGGATCCTAAATAAAGACAACTCAATGTGAATGAAAATCAAGCTAGCTAGTCAAAATGAAGACACTTGAGTGTGAAAGAGGTTGATCACTTGACCAAGTCAACCATGACCATATTAACAGCGCATTCTAGATGCATTGAACCTCCTGGAGGGACACCGCAGTTCTAGAAGGAGACTCTACATGTGAAAGAGGCTAAAATAATGAAGTGGTTTAGGATTTTGAAAAGACTCCAATCTTATGAAAGGAAGATGAGAGCAGCATGAAGGGTTTGTTGAAGATATTATTTTCTGAAGGTATTGTCTGCTGAGACATCCCTCATTGGGGGTTTTCCTGTTTATGAATCCCACCTCCCTCCCTGAGCAGCTCTTGGAGGAGATTTTTTATAACTTGTCCACTATCAGGCTTCGGCCAAGCTTCATCTTACACCTACAATGTTTCTCTTGTTGAGGGTTGAGTTGTCCTTGTGAGTTACAACAAGTGGAGAAACTAGATATGCTCAGATCTAGATTATGTTGGTGCCTCTTCTCAATGAGTGTGTATTTTAACCTCCTGGAAGAGTGCATTAGCTGATTGAGCTTCAAATCCAGACCTTGGAATTAGGCCAAAGAATTCTCAGAGCCTATAGCATTGTCTCTCTCCCTAGACAGCGTTATTTTCAATTTTTTAGTTGCAGGGTGTTTTGTCTGCATTTTGGAGGAGAGATCTCTGGTGTTAGGATTCTTCCTCTCACTGTGGTGATCCATGGATTGGCCATCCAATCCATGTTAGTTTCAGATATGATCTTATGTCCTATTGTATGCTTCATAAATTTTTGAACATTTCTGCAGTTCTGCAACTCTAGATCTCATATCTACTCTCTGTGCTTCATGATTTGCACAAAACCCCAAGGGGAATGTATAAATGAGCTCTTCTTGTACACATATCTGAATTAGATCTGTATTTTTATGTACAGATCTGATCTAGATCTGAGTTATCATATGATGCTGCTTTAGCCCCAATAAAATAACGTTTTTGAGTTTATGCAAACTTTTTCCATAGCTGTAGCACCTCATTTATGAGGATTTCTCTTGTATTGCCTTATTCTTTCTCTTGTACAATGTATGGGCTATAATATACATCTTATTTGTTGTTATACATCTGATTTATGAACCTACATATCAGCCTACTAATTTTCTTCAGTTGATCTGCGTTATTTCTGAAGCAGTCCTTTGCATATAGCCGCAACCCCTCTCTTTGGGTGTTTTTCAACTAGACTAGTTTATGGGAGATGTGTTTAACCCACCTAGTTTGATTTGTTTTTTCTCTAATTTTGGATTTAGATCTTAGATGAGCTGATCTAAGGGATATAGGAGCTGCAAACTCATTTATGTGCACATAATTCTCATAAGTGCATTATTTCAGCAGGCTTGCTAAGTTGTTCCAATTTTGGAATATTACAAGGAAATTCAAAGCGGCCACCTCCAGATTCCTTTCATATAGAAACCTGGTCTTCAACATGGGTCCTTCATGGTTAGGGTGTAGGTATATATTAACTCTCATCTGGTACCCCCTTAGGGTTATGATCATGACTATGAATTGCCAGAAGGGCACACAAACGCTGTGTTTGCAAGAATTAGACAGAAACAGGGTTTCAGAGCATACAAGGAAGAAGTCTACCCTGCCTATTCCTTGACACAGTTACATCTCAACCATTTTTTTGCACAAGGACCTGAAAATCGGTAAGAGAGGGAGTATTTTGGGCCAGAATTAAGGTACTTTTTCACCCTACCATTACTTCAAATTATCATACACTTTTATAATTTCTCTCGTCTTAACAGTAAAGGAAAGGAGGGTTAATGCAAAATCAGGACAAATAGACTAACGGTAAGAAGCATGTTTAAAACAACAAGGATTTGACTTATTTCATATTTATTTGTAGGAAAATGCAGTAGTTGAATCAACGATGACCAAAAGATAGATGACAGACAGAGAACATGAATCCACAGTAACCCCCAGGGACGAGCAGAAGGTGGAAAGACAGATCCAAGTCCGAAGAACTAAAATGATAGCCACGATCAGGGGGTTTTCATTTGGAAAAGATGATTCCACTGAGTGAAATCGCCTTTAAAAATGCCAAGGATGGACGAAAGAGGGGAGGCAGAATAAGAATTATCTTTTGTAATAGGCGTATCAGGATATAACTATCTAGTTGTATTAATGTCTTGACTCTTTTCAATAAATAATTTTGGTGTTTTGAATAGTCATTTCCTGAGTTTTCCATCGCATTGGACTTCTGGTGGTTTGGACCCAGCCCTGGGATTTTCCATGCTCACCTCTGTAATGTACATTAATTACGGAATTTATGTTTAGTTATCTAATATGTTCTGTGAGATATATATCTACTTGTTAACTTCTACACCTGTGATGTTGCATTTTCCCATGCCACTCAGGAAGTTTATTGCTCATGTTTCTGGTTTGCAATAATAGTTTTATAATTGTTGGAAATTTTCATCATTTTCTCAATTCCTTTATATCTTTTATAAGCTTTAGCATGATCTCTGTTCAATCATTTATATCGTCAAGAATTAGATCTTTCCATCAATACTATAGGATTTCTTTTTTTCTTAATACAGAAGAATGTTAGTCAGTTAGTTCGCAAGAGAATTCCATTGCAAAATTAAAATAAGAAATTACTGTTCAATTCATTGAGTTTGTTTTTCCATTCAGTAGGACTGTTGTTCAATTCATCGAATGTGTCGTTCAATCATAGATTATTCTCACTAGGATTATTTAGACAGGATATTTAACGGCATTTTACAAATCCCATTCCCTTTTGAGTTGATTGAACTTCAAGAATTATTTGATCTTCTTCATAGTAATATAGAGTAGCTATTTCTGATGTCACTTGCATATATTGTTCTCGCACTCTTGAAATAAGAAGACATACCCTGGGTTGAAAATTGAATGAGAAGCATAGAGGTTGCCTATAATAGTCACCTTAAAGAACCAACACCAAGGCTAGTTGTTGCTCAACCTATATATTCACATGTTTCCCCTCATCCATATGTTCCTTATGCATCACCTAGCGCTTCAGCCCCTCCGGAACAAGCGCATCAGCCTCTCATGCCTCTTCAACCTTTTCCACAATAGCCACCTCCTCCTCAAGGACAAGTGTATGCTCTATAGAGCGCGACCAATCCCACCAACACCTAGAAGAAGAATAAGGGGAAAGTTAATAGGAATCAACTAACCCAAGGTAATGAGGGTAACTAGGATCCTCCACCTATTCAACCTCAGGGCAATCAACCTAATCCTGCAACCCAATAATAGGGTGATTAGCCCAAGCAGAGCAAGGCCCCTTGTATGAATAATTCTTGTGCATGTTGTGGTGTTATATGGCCATTACCCTAATTATTGTCCCCTTTTATCACAGATACATAAAGTATGGGAAGCCCCAGTAGGTATTTCTATAGGACAGCAGCCCATGTCTTAGCTTCCTCAGTACCTTGCTTCATCTCAACCAGTGGTGCTTACCAAACCATTTCCACACCAAGAATACATAGCTACCTAACCCACACAAGTTCAGGCAATGCCTCAACCTCCACAATATGGTCCCACTAATTTTCATATTCTCATGATGGATTCTATGGTAGTCAACACTAAACCTTTCAATATTCAGACTTGTTCATGCCAATAAGACAAGGCACCTGCTAAGTTTGTGACTCAGTCCCAACCAAAACATTACATAGAGTCCACTATTTCATCAAATGGTACCTTAAACATCCCTTGGCCTAAGGGAGAGATTATTACCAAAATCCCCAAAGGACCGTTACATCGTAATGTTGCTTTAACCAAAGCCGTTAATAGCATAAATTCTTAACGCAAGTGTACAGAAAGAGCTCACTTTAGTTGTGTGTGACAAACAACCCTAAAAATAAATATGTATACTTAAATTCCTTATATCTGCAATAGATAGTCGAAACAAACGTAGCAAAAACCCAGATCTATGCAGTAAAATAAGTTAAACAGTAAAAAGAAATAAAAGTTACTCCAAATTTCCAATGGACAAGACAAGATATATAAAGAATTTTATATGTATTAACAGATGGGAAGGGAAAAAATAATGATGTTACCAGTCCCCCTCAATGGGATAGGTTCTTGGTTGTCCTCAATGCTTCAAATCCAGAAGTTTCTCTCTTTCAATGGTGTAGAAAACCCAAGACATGCTGAACAATATGGGAGCTCAAGAAGCAATAAAATAATAGCAACAATGAGAATGATAAAAGCATGACAATGAGAGTGATCAAAGTGAATAATGAATGGAATATCCTCCTATTTATAAAAAAATATTTAGTTATCCTTGATAATGGTGAATAATAAAATATTATTAACCAATATCTAGATCTAACTTCCTGGAATATTTTATTATATTTTTTTGGAAGGAAAATGAATTTAAATTAGTTAAATACCTTTATTTAGAAATAATAAACAAATAAATGATTTATTTATTATTTCAAGCATGGGGTTAAGAAATAATTTAACAAATAATGATATGTTTAATCATTTCTAGGTGATTTAGTCAAATTTAACAAGAAATAATAACTAAATAATGATTTAGTTAATTATTCCTAGAGAAAAATAAGAAAAATAATGATTTTTTGAAGTATTTCTCATAATTTGGTTAAATATGACCAAGAATATTATTTAAATAGTGGTTTAATTAATTATTACTAGAGGAAAATCAAATAAATAAGGATTTATTTAATTATTCCACATGGGGTTTCCTATTTGAACCAGAAATAACTTAATAAGATATGGTTTATTAAATTATTTGTTATCGTGATAGAAAATTTATTATGGTAAAATTGGTCTTACATGGTGTACTTCGATCCATCTAATTGTAAATCGTTAGATGATAAAAATTGATGTAACGGATTTCCCCCCAACATGTGAGGATTAGGAGCTAATTGTATGACTAAAGTACGTTGTAAGAACAAAATCACTAGACACTGAAGGGGAGTCAGAGAAAGAGAGATACATAGACGAAGTGAATCGAGAGAGGAAAATAACCAAGGGTGAGAGACCTACAAATGATATAAGTCTCCTTTAATGTTTGGGTACCTATTCTCAGTGAAGCAGGGGAGGCATACCTATGCCCGTCGAGATGAAAAAGTACAAATAATAATGGTGCGCCTAGTAAAATGAGACTTAGCTATAAATTACATGATATCTTGGCATAAAATGGGCTAGAAAAAAAATATAATGGATCCCACATACATACTATGCCTGGGACAACAACCAAAACTTAATACAATAATATCTGAGTATATGAGACATAATAACAACCAAAGAAGCCCTGATAAACAAGAAAGGGATCTGAAAATATGGATGGATCATATGAGTGATACATGCATGCTATAAGCACTGCAAGCGGATGGAACTGAACCCATAAAATATTCGAAGATACATCTGAGGTTGTAGCATAATATGAGGTCATCCGAGCATGTGGGGGCTACCTATAGGGCCACCCCCTTGTGAGATCTGAAACATATCACACACACCCAGGAATCACTGGTACAATCTGTTGGATCACCAAACCATCAAGTATCTGAATCTCGATCATGCAATAAGGATTTGGATGAGAAACAATCAAGTCAAATGGAAATGAGGAGTCCCTTTTCCTGATGTAAGGAATCTAGTAAGAATGGAGGTTGGAACTAAGGTACACTTCCCTCTAGACCTGTCTTCTGGAATGAATGTGTTGATGTCGATAGAAGGAGTTCTGCCATAGGTGAGGTAATAAGGAATCCTCAACAAAGGCACGAGGGATCATATTAAAGTGACTGATGGACTGACACAGGGATGATTATGGAAGAGGGAATACTGAGTATCGGGCAGACGAATTCCCTTGTAAGAGCATAAAAATCATGGATGGTCTGGTAGCGACTAACTCGACTCAGGTGGGCATTGGGGACATTATGAATGGAGGTCGAAATGGGTGACACGAGAGAGGTACAAGGAAAAATGGATGGAATATTGTAACATCGGGCAAAGGGACTTGGGACAGACTCCATGAATGTGATGGTGAGTCAACTTAGATGCTCTAATCAAGGGTAACTCGATGAGGCTACCACACAGAATAGGACCAGTGGGGACCATAAAGGCATGAGAAAAATATGATTACTCATGAAGAAAATCGACACGTGTGTTGAAAAGTATGAAGGAAAATTGGTCCCTCAAGTACAAGCAGTACAAGTGAATAAATCTGATTTTGAGAGGTGGAAAAGTGACCCTTCTTGGAAAAATGGCTTTCGAGTGAAGTATCAAATCACTAAAAAAAAAGGAGACCCATTTCAGAGCTCAGTGGTATCGTTCCAATAGTGTTGGTGATTCATCAGGCCGAGCTACGGTTTGGTCATAATTGGAAAGAAAATTAGGGTTTCTCTTTTAATAGGGTGATTTCCCTCCAATCTGATTCATTTTCTAGTGGATCTATGGTGAACTTAGAGAGGAGGAGAAAGCCATAAATCCTGCGGCGATCGTAGCAGACAAACTGATCGTTGGAATTGAGATATGTTAGTTACACGCTGGTACCCTAAACCTATTCTACTTTTTCAGTAGATCATTTTTTCAAATTAGGTGCTCAGATCCTAGGAACAACACTCTGCCCATTTGCACGGTCTGCTTGCACTTCCTGGGCCTTGTACGATGAGTTGGCTCGCAGTTTCCAGAGGGAAAAATTGTGAGCTCATAGGTATAAGGCTGGAAAAGTGTGAGTTGGCAGAAAAGGTGGGTTTTTCCTGTTTTTTGGCTGGGAACTGGGGCTTGATGATATTGATGCACTTTTTATTTCTCTGGGCTTACAAACATGTTGGGTTTGTGCATGTACGGTAGAGCTAAAGATAAACTAGAGAGAGAGGGATTTGGATGCAATTTGGTTCGAGATCCAAGGGGATCAAGTGATCTGAGGCGCACTTGTGAGGTATAGGATTCTCAAGCTGATTGAGATCCCACTAATGAGGGCAGGGGAGCCCTTTCTGTCTGGGATATTTAGCTACTAGGATCCAGGTTGTTATAATGAATTGTTAATGAAAGTGTACGAAAAGAGATCACTTTAGTTGCACATGACAAACAACCCTAACAACAAATATCGTTGTCTAACTTCCTTATATCCGTAATAGATAGTTGAAAAAAATGCAACAAAAACCCAGATCTATGTAGTAAAAGTAGCTAAAAAATAAAATGAAATAAGAGTTTATCCAAATCTCCAATGGACAAGACAAGATATATAAATAATTTTATATGTATTAACACCTAGGAAGGGAAAAAAGAACGATGTTACTAGAACCCCTTAATGGGATGGGTTCTTCGCTATCCTCAATGCTTCAGATCCAAAAGTTTCTCTCTCTCAATGGTATAGAAAACCCAGGACGTATTGAAATTTATGGGAGCTCAAGAAGCAAAATGATAATAAAAGCGATCAAAGTATGACAATGATGAAGGGATCAAATTCTGACCATGATAAAACGATCAAAGGTAAATAATTAATGGAAGAACCTCCTATTTATAAAAAAATATTGAGTTATCCTTGATAATGGTGCATTATAAAATATTATTAACCAACATCTAGATCTAACTACTTGGAATATTTTATTATATTTTGTTGGAGGGAAAAGGAATTTAAATTGGTTAAATCCCTTTATTTAGAAATGAAAAACAAATAAATGATTTATTTATCATTTCAAGGATGGGGTTAAGGAATAATTTAACAAATAATGATTTATTTTATTATTCCTAAATGATTTAGCCAAATTTAACACGGAATATTAATTAAATAATGATTTAATTAATTATTCTTAGAGAATAATAAGATAAATAATGATTTATCTAATTATTTCTTATTAATTGGGATAATTATGACCAGGAATATTATTTAAACAGTGGTTTAATTAATTATTCCTAGAGGAAAATAAAAAAATAAGGATTTATTTAATTATTCCTCATGGGGTTTCCTGTTTGGATCAGAAATAACTTAATAAACTATGGTTTATTAAATTATTTCTTATACTGAAGGCAATTTTACTATGGTAAAATTTGTCTTACATGGTGTATTTCGATCCATCTAATTGTAAATGGTTAGATGACCAAAAAGTGGTGTAACCTATTTCCCCCCAACTTGTGAGCATTAGGAGCTACTCGTATGACCAAAGTACGTTGTAAGAACACAATCACTATACACTAAAGGGGAGTCATAGAGAGATAGATACATAAATAGAGTGAAGCGAAAGAGGAAAATAACCTGAGGGGGCGAGACCTACAAATGATATAAGTCTCCTTTGATGTTTGGGTACCTGTTTTTAGTGAGGCAGGGGAGGCATACCTATGCCTGCCGAGATGACAAAGTATAAAGAATAATGGTGTACCAAGTAAAATGAGACTGGGCTATAAAGTACATGATATCCTGGCATAAAATGGGTTATACAAAAATATAATGGATCCCACATACATATTGCACTTGGGGCAACATCTAGGACTGAATACAATAATATCTGAGTACATGAGATATAATAGCAACCAAAGCAGGCCTGATAAAGAAGAAAGGGCTCTGAAAATACGAATGGATCATCTAAGTGATACATGCATGCTAGAGGCGCTGTAAGTAGCTAGGGCAAAGCCCATCAAATATGTGGACCTGCATCTTGGGCTGTAGCAAAAAATGAGGTGATCCAGGTAACTAGGGGGCTACCTAAAGGGCCACTCCCTCATGAGGTCTGAAACATCTCACTCACACCTAGGAATCACTGATAAATCTATTGGATCGTCGAACTATCAAGTATATAAATCTTGATCATACTGGAGTGGAGCGGATGAGAAACAATCAAGTCAAAGGGAAGTAAGGAGTCACTTTTCCTAATCTAAGGCACCGAAGAAGAATGGAAGCTGGAACCAAGATACACCACCCTCTAGAGCTGTCTTCTATAATGAATGTGATGATGTCGATAGAAGGAGGTCTACCATAGGTGAGGCAATGAGGGTCCTCAACTAAGGCACAAGAGATAATAGTATAGCAATCTATGGACTAACACCAGGGATGATGATGGAATGGGGGATACTGAGTAGAAAAAAGACGAATTCTCTTGTCAGAGAATATAAAGCATGGATGACTTGGCAGTGACTGACTCAACTCCTGAGGGGATGGGGGACAGTGGGAATGGAGGCCAAAATGGGTGACACGATAGAGGGATAAGGAACGAATGGATGGAATACTATAACACGAGGCAAAGGGACTCGGGACAGAATCCATGAATGCGATGATGACTAAACTCAAATGCTCTGATAAAGGGTGACTTGATGAT
Organism: Pinus albicaulis; assembly: GCA_034641835.2. Taxonomy (NCBI): domain Eukaryota; kingdom Viridiplantae; phylum Streptophyta; class Pinopsida; order Pinales; family Pinaceae; genus Pinus; species Pinus albicaulis. The sequence goes on along the minus strand of CM076584.1, from coordinate 818,491,073 downwards.
GCTACCACACAAAATAGGCCCATTGGGGACCATAAAAACATGATCAAATGATGGTTACTCATGAAAAATATTGACACACACGTCCACAAGTATGAAGGCAAAGTGGTGCCCCAAGTACAAGGGATGCAGGTGCAGAAATTCGATTTTGAGAGTCGGTAAAGTGATCCTTCCTAGAAAAAAGGCTTCCAAATGAAATATCAAATCACCAAAAACAAAAGGATACTGATTTTAGATCTTGGTGAGAGATTTCCAATGGTGTTGGCGGTTTGTCAAACAAATATACAATTTGGTCGCAATTGGAAAAATAAAAACTAGGGCTTCTCTTTTAATAGGGTTATTTCCCTCCAATTTAGTTCATTTTCTAATGGAGTTGTGGTGAATGTGGAGAGGAGGAAAAGGCCCTAAATATTGCAGTGTTCATAGCAGACAAAACAACCATTGGAATCGAGATCCGTCAGCTGTAGGTAGGTGGCCTAGCCCTACTCTTCAATTTCCGTGGTTTAGAATTTCAAATTAGGTGCCCAGAACGCAGGAACAACACCCTACCCTTCCTCATGACCAGCTCGTACTTCCTGGGCACTATTTTGTGCGTTGGGTTGCAATTTTCAGAGGGAAAAAATATGGCCTCGCAAGTATAGGGCTGGGAAAATGCGAGCTGTCAAAAATTTGGGTTTTGTTCTATTTTTTGCTAGGAACTAGGGCTTGATTTTTTTATGCATTTTTTCTTCCTCTGAACAAAAAATTACTGGGTTTGTGTAGGTATGGCAGAGTTAAAGATCAACTGGAGAGAGAGATATTTGGATGCACTTCGATCTAGGGGGATCAGGTGGTCAAAGTCACATTAGCGAGGTATGGGGTTCTCAAGTTGGTTGAGAACCCATTGATGATGGTAGGGGAGCCTTTTTTATCCAGGATAGTGAGCTACTGGGACCCAGACCTAGAGGTATTTATTATGCAGGGGCACTGGATCAATCTGACTATTGAGGACATCTATTTCCTCACTGGTCTCCCACCATTGGGGGTGGTGGGAAATATCCAGTCAGTATTACCGCGGGGGTGGAATATATCTAAGTTCGTGGAATTCCATTTTCAACCAAATTTATGTGTCAAGGGCATGGCCATACTGATCAAAGAGCTAGAGAGGCTAGAGAATCGGGTTGTTTTCATAGAAATATTGTGAATCCTGGGAAATCAGGCGTTCCAGCACATCACCGGTGGGCAAATGATTCTGGTTGAGAGTGTGCTGAGTGGGGCATACTATGGGTGGGTGTAGATAATTTTGGCATCATTGAAATGATAGTTGTCACTATGCAAGAAAAACATGAACCTTGACTATGCTTTTGGTACAGTGTTGTGCTCATTCTTATTCGAGAAGATCCCTACACTTCGACCTCATGTAAAGATCTAGGATGGGGGCCCGTGAGAGCCCAAGAAGCATCACTAGGGGCAGCTAATGTAGAGAGGAGGAGGCAGGGGAGTTTTTCGAGTGTTTTGACCCAAGTTCTTCACACATTGGGACCATATGCTGCTGTATATAGATGACTATCCATATAGTGGGATGAACTATCAAGGGGACCTAAACTTGCCACTTCCACCCGGTCAAGCATGGGGACCAGATGGTAAGTGAAAGGTTGTTATATTTTATGGTTCATTTAAATTTTTATAATTATGTATGTGGTACTTATTCGTTACTTTTAGTATACATATTTTTGAAGAGGTAAATCCCCTCTGCGGACAGAGGCAATCCCTACTAGCCCAGATCGGGTCTAGAAACAATCAAGTCATGCAATGAAGTTGGTTCCTAGTTACACAAAGACAAAGATTGCGATAAGTAGCATACCTCAAATTCCACGCAGTTGTCGTTGAGGAAAAGATGACGTTTCCCATCCCTCGCTTGAAAAATCATGATCCTTCCGTTCAACACGTCCAAACACCTGTACATGTACAAGGAGACAACAACATACAACGTAAAATTTAAAGCATGTAACCATATATCAGTCAGAGAGGATATAATTCATTGCATTACATAAAGGAATGAACACATGAATAGAACCATAATTAGAGTTGCTTATATTATAAATGACAAAAGGGAGATTACAACCAAAAGCTCTAACGCTATGATCTTCCTTCGGCGGAGCTGACAGTGGAGCGTGTCTCAACAAAGCCTATCAGGAATCTGGACGAAGCTCTCTCTATTCGGCTTGGCTCTCAAAGGTTACCTGGCAATAGTTTCCTTCCTACAAGTTCAACTAGCTTGCTAATAGAGAAGGCAAGCTTTTATAGATGGAGGAGAGGAAGTTGGGATCCATATAATCATGGGATAGGCCCTATCTCTAAGGAAGCTTCAATGATAGGTGGAAAACCACTTCCTATACATGGAGATCTGGAGCCAAACCACTCACTCCCTTTGATGATTCACTCAGGAGTTTTTTGAAATCAAACTTTCGCCATTTATTTTTAAAAAACATCCCTTATTAGTCTTGGCATGAGTGTAACACAAAGACAGGGCGCCAGTTGGCACGCCCTCTAGTGTGGATTTCCCCCATTAGCGAGGGGGCTGAACTGGCTAGCCGCGCCAAGGCTAAAACATCCTTTTTTAGGCTTTTTTAGAGGAAATGTTCTTCAGGGGAATGTTTGTCCTTATGCAAGAGGATTTCATGAAGGTGGTTTCAGGACATGTTACTACTCAGACGTCATGAGAATATTCCTCCAATGGGATTGCAGGGATGGTGACAAAATGTTGTGTAACAGATTCCCCCTAAAGCATGAGGTCTGAGAGAGATGGAGGGGTGAAATGCTTTATGAGAATGCGCCCAACTAAAACACTGTTGTCGGAAAACCTACGAAGACAAATACAACTGATATCTCAAATACATGATATGTGGTATGTGCGCAGCCATCCATAATAGAGTGTACAATAACTGGGATCCAAGATATGGACGCAGCCATCCATTAAAGAAGGATCAACAAGTAGACTCAGGTATGGTCACAGCCATCCAATCAAATGAGTCATATAATGAATCATGATAATCCACAAAAAAATCCGCAGCCTGGATTTCATCAGACAAAATCCATGGTCTTGCACTCCATCTCGACCCAAACAGAGTACAAGTCCAAGCATGTGAATAAGTGAGCTGAAGTCGAACATGCAAGAACATCATCTGATTACCAACCAATAATGAAAGTCGTTAACAGACGCGAGAGGAACGATCAATAATGAGGATGGCCCTCAAGGCACTATAGGTACAATCCACGGAGTGTGAATCGTGAGATGGTGTCGAACACCCGCAGAATCATCCGATGGAAGGCCAATAATGAAAACCTTGCGTCGAATGCGAAGAACCTGCCATTGAGGCATGCAGGCTCCAAGGTACCTGAAGAGAGTCTCTAGATCAGCTTCCTAGATAATGAGCTGAAGTCATTAGGAAGTGAACTTGATTGAAGGTGGGCCATAGTGTTTCCCACATCATCGATGCGAGACAGAGGAACATGATGTTTGCAAATCAAGATCAGTAGAGAATCAGAGGGAGGTTGAAAAATGTAGAGGCCAACTTCTCTTGAACATATCGGTGACACGACACTATATTTGGTAGTATTTGACATCAAAGGATCTGAGGTCACGATGATGTGGCAAAGATCACATGAGCGGTCAAAAAGGATTACCCAAACCCATGGAGGCAAGCAAAAAACGAGATGAGATGTTCCCAACCTAACACGAATGTAGACAAGTTCCAAGTTCAAGAGCGACATACTGCCGACACGACGGTGATACTGGTTTCATTTTTCCCCACCATTTCTGGTGAGTACCCCAATTATTATTTTGAAACAAGCTTGAAGGGGATATCATATGCTTGTGATATAAGTTTGTCCTTCAGACAAATCCAACCTATTACATTTAACCATCCCTAGGAAGGAGGAAATCGAGTAACGTCATAACGACGGAGTCCGATGTCATCAAGTTTTAACGAGTCTGACAAAGGAAGAACTCGACATCTTTTCATATTTAGAGAGTTTGAAAAGACAGCGAAAAAGAAAAATCCAACATTCCCTTTTCCTATATAGTCCCACAGATCTAAAAAGGTAGAAAACTATATCTGAGAGAACCTCCTAGTCATGATAGGCTAGGGTATTCCTTTTTCGTAAATAATCTATCCTAGCCCAAAAAAGGGGTAAACATATACTGGGTAGATGTCGTTTCGCAGCTAATTTAATGAGCTCAAAACGACAAGCGACTCGGAAATCTTTTCATTTTTAGAGAGTCAAAAAAGAGTTGAAATATGACTCAAGTAGTGACTTTTGGTGTTTTTACCGAGTCCGAAAAAGTATAAAATACAACTTGTGTCATCGTCCTAGTCCCGTGAAAACTTGTCACGGCACAAAAAAGCAAGTGTAAAACCCATTTTTTGACAAAATATGATAAAATATGAGAAAAATAAGCTCCAAAACCTAATTTTGATTTCGAAATGTTATAAATATGACCAAATAGTAAAAACATATTTACCTTTACTTTTTACCTCTTGTGTAGAGCGATAGTGAGTTTTTCCTTGTGATCTTGTGGTGACGATTATGGACGATCCAGTGCATCATTCTGAATCCCGTCTTTTCCAGGTAAGAGGTGCTTCCATTAGCTATGTTTCAATCCATATTTCATAGTTTTCCATCGTGATTTGACATCCCTGAGGGGAGGATTTGAAAATTTAGGGCTTCCACAATTGGCGCAGGTATGAGGCACGGACCCATGCCAATCGAGCTCTTTTTTCAAAGGGGTTGCACCAGCTGGCGCGAATGTTAGCAAAATAGTTTTTCCAACCACGAAACCTCATTTTCCACTCAAATTTCACAAAAATTGAACCAATAAATTGAATTTTTGAATGCCCAAGGGATCTTGTGATGTGCTTATGACCAATTTGATGCAGGTATAAAGCCACAATGGTGATTGAATGGAAAGAAAGGGAGCACAGTGAAGAGGAAGAAATGGTAATGGGGAATGAGCAATGCATGAATGCTCTCTGGTATTTGGATTAAGGAAATTATTCTTGACACCATGTCTCAGGGCACAACCTAAATTGTTAAAATACTTGATAAGTATCTAGGATGAGAATGAAGAGAATTTTAGGCTTCGATCAAGTGCTTGAACTCAAAGTTTCTGATGTCTACTTCATCACTGGATTGTCTTGCAGAGGTCCAATTGCGATCATGATAGGTACCAGGCCTTCTGTTGAAAAGATGTCGATGATTATGGAGAGAGTGTGCCCAGGGGCATAAACAGGATCAGGTAGCGGAAAAGTTGACATTCACACTCTTCTCGATCTAGCACTCAGAGTGGTTCTTCATACTATTACGTGGGTTGTGGGGTCATAGGCATCGCATGAAGCTACCAAAACGCAGCTCCTCCTAGTGTCAAAATTTATGAACCCAACATTATTTGATTGGCTACAGCCGTAACCATGAATATCAAATAGCAATTGACTAAATGTAAAAAGGCCAAAATGAAGCAGTTTGGGTACGGGTCAATCTTGGTATCGCTCATCCTAGAATGGCTACCTATATTCCAGGACCAGGGGGCGATAGTCGCAGATCCACCTTTGAGAGAGCCATGGATGGCTCGATGGGCAGCATTGATTCCCAGATCAGGAGGGGGCTAGAAAATTTCATGGTGGCCCAAGTTCTTCGGATGGCTCCGGCGACAGTTGATCATCATAGAGGACTAGCCCTATGCTGGTACTGATTTCATAGGAGACCCAGACCTTCCACTCCTAGAAGGAGAGGACTAGGATGAGGAGCTAGGTAAGACTGTTTTTGATTTTATGAATTTTATGACTTTTTTTTTTTGGGGGGTATACATGCATGTTCTAACAATTAACCATATATGTATGCAATTTTTTGCCCAGAGAGGCCCGCTGGGATGTCACCGATCACGCGGAGGACCCCTCTCACCCATGACCCTCAAGGTTAGGGGGGCGAGGGGAATGAGCTGGTTCATAACTTAGAGGGAATTTCCCGTGGGATTCCTGATTATGCTCGCCTAGTTGATGTCCCTATGGCTTATCAGAGGCACACCGTAGGGGTGCCTAGTCGCCTTCATCGCTTACTAAGGCGATTGGTGCAGGCAGTAACATGCTACCATGAGCACCATGCTGATTAGTCACCTAGGATTTTCATATGCATATTTTTGAGAGACATGTTGTCTCCGGATGTAACTAAAACAGACATGTATATTTTTGGATTCTATATGATTCACATGCTGCAAACATTCGACATATATATATATATATATATATTTCTGCATGGATCTTTTTCACATATGATGATGTTTTTAATATGTTACACAAATGTATAATACAATGTTATCTAATGCATTAGTTACATAATATGCGTAACAAATGACCTAATGGAAAAGTAAAATTTCAGAAAATGCATCACACCAACATTTTATTTTTATGCAAGCTTAAAAGCACACATGCAAACTATGCTTGGAAATAAGTTTTATTTTTTATGCAAGCTTAAAACACAAATGTAAACTATGCTTGAAATGATAAGGAAAAATGGGCATGCCCCCAGCATGGTGTCTCAATTCGAGGTACATGCCCCCCAAGCTTCAGTCCATAGGAATCGGAGTGAAGGTTCAAAACATAAGAGATTCGATCGAAATCTAACAAAACTCAAATTGAATAGGATCGTGTTTCATTATTTTAATGAGGTTGACACACTTAAAATAATTGTCCTCATAGCACCTTGTTTCATTGTTTTAAGAGCTTGACACATGGAGAATAATTACACTCCAACGAGCTCAAAGGAGGAGGCTCGGGAGGGAGATAACCAGAGACAAAATGTTTGAGACAATCAGAGGCTGCCCCCTAGCTAGGAAAGAATGAGGAACGATTATGTCCATTGCTCGACGGTAGATCTTCGAGAGACATAGTCGCCATGAAAGCTTCGTCAGATGGAAAAACTTCTCTCAAAGGATCGGGCGAGTCTACAGCTCCGAGCCAAGGGGATTGAGAATAAACATCAAGAGCCATGCTCAATGGAGAATTTTCAACATGATGAGGATCTGATGCGGAAACGATCTCGCAATAATTGATTTCAACTGGAGTTAGAGGCATCGATTCTCCAAAAGAGGTAACCTGTTCAGGAGAAGGGATGATCCATGGGTCATCCGACCTAGAGATCATGTTGACTTGAACGGTATTTGGTGGTGGCATGGGAAAAATACCCATGAGAACGAGGTCCTTTAAAAGACCAGGTCCTACACTATCAGGGGGATTGGGAATTTGATCCATGTATGGCACGTTATTCTAGGAGGAGGAGGTAAATAAAGATAACTAATCAACAGTGACAATCCTGCCCTCATCTGGAAATTTCAATAGTCGAAAGAGGGTGGACGGAAAACTGTGACCAAGTAGAATATTATAGTTGAGTTTGGCATCAACGACTTCCACTTCAACATTGACTGTTTTACCTTGCAATGTGATGGGTAGACTCGCGATAACACCCAAGGGTTTTGATTCCCTTCCATCGAATGCCTCGAGGGCATTAGGTGATGAGGTGAGGGCTGGAGAGCCGATGGATTTCCAGCAAGTGGATGAACTAACATAGGTAGAGGCACCTTCGTCCACAACAGCTCTGTGAATATTGAGGCCGTTGATACCGACTTGTATAACAAGGGAAATCTAGTGCGGAAATCGAGGGACGAAATTCTCAAGATCGAAGGTGAGAAGGCTAAAATCGGCAGGATCAATTCCGCTGATGGTATACAATAGAGCTTTCCACTGAGATGGGAAAATTTGAAGCACTTACAACGCAGACATTGCGGAGGGTGCCTGTGCCAAATCCTCAAAAATGCTGTAATGTTGAGTAGCACGGGCATTTGGATTATAGGAAGAATTTCTAAGAACACCTTTGGAAGGTGCCCGTATAACGAGTTCAGTGCTAGGATTCTCAATTTCTAAAGGGCCAGAGGTAGGTGGGGGAGGTGGGTCATCAACGACTTCCTTCCCAGTTGCCTAGCGTGATTCGGCATAATCCTTCGATCGAGTGGCAATAGAAACAAGTGCAGCACCATTCATCATGAAAACCTGACCAAATGGTGCAGATGGTGAAGGCTGCTCGACCATCTAGTTCTGTTGAGATGGAAAAGGTTCCTTAAGAACTTCTAGAGTTTCCTTAGAGCCTTTAACGAGTTGACTAACCTCGGATCATCGAGGAAAAGCTTTGGTGTAGTGGTCTCCATCGCAGATCAGGCAAGGGTACTTCGGTTTTCGTTGCGAACCATCAACAACACGTGGTTTGGAGGATTCTGGTTTGGGGGCATCAAATTTAGCCTTTCCTTTGCCCTTCTTCTTTCCTTTGGAAGCCTTGTCCACAGGATTGGCCTGAACGACATTGACCTCCACGGTCTTACCAAAATTTGGAGTAGAGGGAGGAGCAGAATTGTTAGAATATTTTGACTTATGCTTCCCATTAGAAGACTTACGAGAAGTCTGAGAAACATAACCAATACCATTGTCAATCGATGGGGTAGGTGGTGCTTTAGAGGTTCCAGGCTGCGGGGCATTAGTCAAGATATCATATAATGTGTCGGACTGAGAGTACACTAAATCAAGGTATTGGGCACGAGCGATGGCTTGTTCCTCGGTTACACATGACCCCATAGCAATGTCTTGTGCAATCTTGTTGACAAAGGAGGTGGTGAACCAGTGAGTTAGAAGCTGATCAGGAATGTCAAACTTGATCAGACGACGACGATGTCTCCACTCATGAATATGATCTAAAATATGAGTGGCTTTGTCCTACTTCGAAGATGTCAGGAGATGCATCCTGGCTTCATAATGAACTGGTAACTAGAAATGTGTCAGGAATGCCATAGCTAGAGTATTAAAGTCTTAAAAAATACCACGGGGTAATTCTATGTACCATTTAGCAGCAGCGCCGGTAAGGGTTCACTGGAAAAGACGTAGACGGATTGAGTCATCCACCCAAGAGTTCAAAGAACACCACAAATGGTAGGTCATGACATGTGCTTGGGGGTCTTCTACAGATTTTCCTTCAAATTTGGGACAGTCACTAGGTACCTTCGTCGGAATCAGAGGCTAATATGCATTATGAAGAATCGGATCATTGTTCAACTTGAACACATCCGGTAATTCCAACGTGGCGAGAAAAGGTAACTGAGGATTAAAAGGCATGTCAGGCCCCCGATAAGGACCTGTACCTGTACTCCAACCTGATTGAGCATAATTCTGCCCCCATTGGTTCTGTCCTGGAGGATTCTGACCATAGGGGTATAAGCCGTATAATTGGGCTGATACGGTTGCTAAAAACCAGGATATGAGGGTTGCTAACCAGGGTACTGAACCTAATTATATGTGGGCCCTGTTTGAGCAGTGTACGAATTTGACTATGGAGTATAAGTGTAGCCTGGCTATTGAAAGTAATAACCAGAACCTTGGGGCGGGTTGTAAACCAGTCGAGACTGACCTTGAAAGTAATAGCCACCTTGGGGTCGAATGGGCTGCTAGTAAGTGGGACCCTAATGAGCCTGATAAGCTGGGTGGACATGCGGGTTCGGCTGTGGCATATAATAGATCGGCTGCTGAGCAGGGTTAACTGGTTGTGCAGGTTGTCCTGGTTGAACAGGTTGACCTGGCTATGTAGGTTTCCCTAGTTGAACAGGTTGGCTTGGCTGAACAAGTTGTCCTAGTTGAACAGGTTGACCTGGTTGATGAAGGACACCGGGCTGCCCTGGCTGAGCAGGTTGGCCTGATGGTGGGAGAGGGCTAGGTTGTGTCTGATATCCAGGTTGACCTATGACAGGACCATAAGATGGCCCTGGCTATGCAACATTTGGACCAATTGGAAAATGAGGTTTTTGAGGTTGCACCAATGGTTGAGAAGGATGGGTTCCCCCCCCAGGACCGTACAACGGCCTAGGTTGATACCCCTATTGCCCTGTGGGTCCTTGGGGTTGCCCCGACTGGACCACAGGGTGAGGCTGCAAAGGTTGACCTTGAGGGTTGTAAGACTGCCCTTGCAGACCATACAACAATCCCTGTTGGCCCGAAGGTTGTCCCTTTAAGGTTTGTCCTTGCAGGTCGTATAGATAACTAGGTTGGGCCAAAGGTTGACCCTGGAAGGGTTGTCCTTGTGGGTTAGAAGGTTGTCCAGCCTGGGCAGAAAGAACCGTTAATATACTGATAAGCCTCAGGAGCAGGAAAACGAAGGGGGTTGCCCTGTTCATCATATTGATATGGAAATACATAAATCGAGGCACCATCCAGTCCATAATGGGAAAAGTAAGGATGGTTGAGATCTTGAGAGGACTGACCAACCTCGAAGTTTGACGGCTGTAAAGACAACCGATACTCCTCAGGAGAAATATTCTCAGGAATATCAGAAGCTATGTAAATGTCTTCAGGAACTGACAAGGTCCTAGCTAACTGAGTAGTGACATCAGGCGTAGACATAGCCACGCAGACAGTAGGTCTAATAGGTACTGATGCAACGAAAGGAGATGTCGTGAGAGGTGTCGGTGGAGACATTCCTAATGAGGGAATAATCGGCCTTGTGGATGGAGTTGATATTCCCATAGAGGAAACAGTGGCCATGAACTGACTTAAAGACCTATATCCATTTGGAAGCGAAGGACTAGGTGAAGACATGATAGAAGATTCAGGGATGTTTTTAGGAAAAAGCTGGTAATCTTCACCAAATGTAGGAATTTCCTCACTAGGAGAAGGACTAGGTGAGTCCATATCTGACCCTGCCACAAGATCTTCTAAAAGAAGACGAGGAATAGGAGGTATAATAGCAGCCAAGAAAGGCGATCCCAATGTAAGAGGAGGGAAATGTTCCCCTACTCCAAATCCAAACCAAGCGTTGGACAAGGGCTAATTGAAGTCAATTGGTCCACCAAAGGAAAGCTCAGATATAACTGGCCCCCCATCTGTGTAAGGACTACCAATATATGAAACTGAGGGTTCCGCCACTATGACAGTAATGAAAAGAGGAAGAGATCAAAACAAAGACACACGGGAAAAACCAAGGCAAACAACAATAGGCTGAAAAATCAATCTCTAACTGGGCGTGTGATCGTAGGTGATTAATTTTACCACATTGAGACTTGAAATTTTACCGTTTCATGTTTTAAGAGTCTAGAAACGAGTAAAATATGACTCTATCTCTTTCAATTTGGAAACAAGTGTGAAAGGACAAGCACTTAATGATATTTTCAAATTTAATGAGTTAGAAAAGATCGAAATGACTGCTCTGGTAATCTAAGAAAATGGGTGTACCAAATATCTGTGAACTGCCATATACACCTTGGTTAAAAATGAAAGAGAAATCAACCAAGGACTTGACATACGTGCAGGTAATCTCCTCGAATGCTGTGTCTGGTGTATCACAGGTAAAAGGTGGCAAACTCAACTTCCTACGGATAATGGGGTCTCCCTTTATATACGTGACGGTATGGGAAGCACAAGTCTATACTAGCAGTGTCTAAAGCTAGATGGTGAATGATAACTACTAGGTTTAACGATGCCGGAACACGTCACTAGCCTATACCTCTAGATATTCTGTTAATATTTCAACATTTCTTTAGGTTAATTGAATAAATTTTATAGTTTATCTTCAATTTATGTTTCAATTTTAGGCCCTATCGAATGTTGGATCTCAAAAATGCACACTACATGCCACAAAATATCACTTTTTTCAATGAAGAGCTATCTACGGGTAGGTTGAGAGCTTTTCAAGTAACAACAAAATGGGTGCAAAAAAATCCACTACTGTCTCTAATGCAAGCTAATGGAACTAGAAAAATTTCTCTCTTAGAGTTATATAACACTAATAACACAAAAGAGCTTTCAATTTTCACTAGACTAATCAAAATTCAAATAAATTTGTTTTTGTATTTTCTAATGTTTTAGATCAAATGCACCAAATGAATGAAAAAAATAATGAAGAAACCAATTCGAGAAATTACTGTGAGAGAGCTTAAACAAACAAGTTCACTCAATACAAACGCACACAATCAAGACCCAAAATGATGGAGAAATCCCTCAAATCGAAGAAGAATCTCAAAAAGACTCACACAAACTGTGTAATCTAGGCTTGGAATGAGACAAAGAGAAACTTGAATGAAAGAGAGAACAATCACTCAAATGACACAATGATACAATGGAATCCAGCAAGACGAATGAAAAGAAGTGAAAACGAAGTTGACTGGAAAAGCAAGAACCAAAAACTCCCATGGGAGGCTCAGCATACTGTAGCACCTAGCAACCCTAGGGCTAAAATGAAAAACTGATAGTAAAGGGAAAACAACCGAAGGACAAGGGCCAAACACAGTCAACAAAGACTTCAAGGCACTCAATCAATTAGAAAAATGACACCAGGACTACAAATCAAGCTCAGAGAGCCCAAAAGAAATCAAACCCTAACACCAAACAGAGTTGGCGTGCCTGTTTGGCTGTAATCTGTACCAAAACAATGTTTCCTGCTGGGGCCTAACTAGAAACAATCGCCAGCTGGCGCGACTGTCAAGTGCTAAACCGTGCCAATTGAGTTTACTATGGGAAGAAGATGAAAAAGGGCAAACAGAGACTGGATCAGGTCTTTTGAGGGCTGAACAGGGGTTTGACACCAAAGGAGGCGAATCAAAAGAGAAAAAAAATGGATCAAAAGCCAAAAACAACCAAATGAAGAAAGACTAACTCCAACTGACTGTACCTAGTGGATTCGCCAGCTTTTTGAAGAGGTAAATCCCCCCTACAGACAGAGGCGATCCCTACTAGCCCAGATCGGGTCTAGCAACAATCAAGCATGCAATGATGTTGGTTCCTAGTTACACAAAGACAAAGATTGCGATAAGTAGCCTATCTCAAATTCCACGTAGTTGTCGTTGAGGAAAATATGATGTTTCCCATCCCTCGCTTGAAAGATCACGATCCTTCCGTTCAACACATCCAAACACCTGTACACATGCAAGGAAACAACAACATACAACGTAAACTCTAAAGCATGTAACCATATATCAGTCAGAGAGGATATAACTCATTACATTAGATAAAGGAATGAACACGTGAATGGAACCATAATCAGAGTCGCTTATATTATAAATGAAAAAAGGGAGGTTACAACCAAAAGCTCTGATGCTATGATCTTCCTTCAGCATAGCTAACAGTGGAGCATGTCTCAACAAAGCCTGTCGGGAATCTGGATGAAGCTCTCTCTCTTCGGCTTGGCTCTCAAAGGTTACCCGGCTATAGTTTCCTCCCTACAAGTTCAGCTAGCTTTCTAATGGAGAAGGCAAGATTTTATAGATGGAGGAGAGGAAGTTGGGATCCCGATAATCATGGGATAGGCCCTATCTCTAAGGAAGCTTCCATGATAGGTGGAAAAACACTTCCTATACATGGAGATCCGAAGCCAAACCACTCAAATCCCTTTGATGATTCATTCAGGATTTTGTTGAAATCAAACTTCCACCATTTATTTTTTAAAAACATCCCTTATTAATCTTGGCACAAGTGAAACATAGAGATAGGGCACCAGTTGGCGCACTCTCTAGTGTGGATTTCCCCCATTGGCACGGGCGCTAAACTAGCTAGCCGCGCCAAGGCTAAAACATCTATTTTTAGGGTTTTATAGAGGAAATGTTCTTCAGGGAAACGATTTTCCTTATGCAAGAGGATGTCATGAAGGTGGTTTCAGGACATGTTACTGCTCACAGGTCACGGGAATAGTCCTCCAATGTGTGGGATGAGGGATTGTAGGGACGGTGACAAAATGTTGTGTAACACATATATAACATCGATGAAACCATCCGGGTACATGTGACAACCCACAGCGCCAGGGGATACAGAGTCTAGAACAGCTAGAGGAGATGATAGAGCAGACTTAGAGGCACCAGTGGAGGATGTCCACCGTAGATGGGAGCTATTGATGACTGGGGTATCAGAGCGAGGTTTTCATTATCGATATGACTGTTACATTGAGGCATGTGTCAGGCTACCCTCAAATGGGCGAGGTGTCATGCAGTGCATGGAAATGGCCAGGAAGGGTATGAAAGATATATGGGTTGCAGGATCTGAGCCATTCGCTCGGGACCCTCCTGATAGTGATTATATGTAGGGGCATGTGGTGCCCCCAGATTTTATTTTTGTAACATGCTATGGGCATGTTGTATGTATTAGAGTAGAAGACTCCAAAAATTTTATGATTTTGTGGACACATATTATGGATATGCATCTTTTTTTATATATGACAAGTATATGGTTAGCCATTTGTTTATGATTATTGTCTTGTGTTAAATGCATGTGATAAGTTCCAATCTATAATTTTGTTTGCAACGATATCTACATAGTGATTTTGGGCTCTAGGTACATGACTAAATGTAATGGTTTCAAATTCATGTGCTAAGAACTTCACTCGTAAATATCTTCTAAAAAGGACATGGTTATTCACAAGATATACGCCATTCCATTGCATGACAAGCAACAGGGAATATAAATGAACATGAAGATGAAGGATTCAATGGTCAAGGGAATCGACTAACAAACCTATCACTACAACATATTCGACCTGATTATTGATGGTAGATCCAATGCATACGCCATTGAAGAGGACTAGTGAATGCATGGGGGTAAAAATGGCCCAGGCTACCGAGGCTATATTTCGTGAATAGCGACTTGCACCGTTGGCATAGCCAATATATGGTGTGGATGATGGATCCATCTAAAAAGTGCCACAAGACAACAAATGATATGATGATGAATAATGCAAGCAACCTTAATGCATGGCAGAAATAAAATACACATCTCGAGGGGGGGTGCTATTGGTAAAATTTCTATGCCTCGCACATTTATTAAGGAGATGGTCAATAAATGGTGTGGGGAATTTTTCTTTTGGAAGAGCTTTTTGCAGGTCCCAAAAGTCCATATGAACATGGATGGTGCCTATTTTCTTGAGAATGGGATAGGTAAAACCAGCTTGATTGATTTTTTCGATTTAGGATTTTATAGCCTCGCTTATGGAAGGATTAATGGGTCTCAAATTTTGACGAACAAGATTGGCATCGAGCCATGTATCGATATGGTGGTCGAAAATGGCAGGTAAATTTTGGGCATCTCTGAATAGGACCAAGAAAAAACTTCACTGAATTTCTTGAAGAACTTAGTGTAAGCCTCAATTTCTTCTGGGCAGTAATGTTTTTTTCTATTCCTTGTTTATCGAAAATTTTAATTTTAATGGTAGGAGAGATATTGGCCATATTTCCTTCTTTGAAAGCATCGGGTCGAGGAATGGGATTTCTAAACCAATCGACATTATCAGAGATGAATTCTTCAAACTCCATAGCATACTTCTCATGGAAATACTATGGAAGGAAGTACAAATGATGGTGCATATCATCCCAAGGAAATTAAGGGGTGGTCATTGCTTCCATTATGTCTTCATCGTAATGAAATATGAGGGGACTAGTAGAAAAATTACCACATGATGCGGCGGGGCTACATGACGCATCATCATGAGAGATACGGTTCATATATTCACTACAGAGGGTATATGAAGAGCTAGTGAAAGGTCTATCGATGTTGAGCCCAAGGTGATTGCCGAAGGAGGTTCAGTCGAAAGAGAAGGTAATGCCTTGGAGGGGTTATCCGCCAAGGATCTCATGGATGATGAAGATAGAGGATAATGTCTGAAGGTTCTATCATCTCGAAATTATGGGTAGGTATCACAATGTGTGAATAAATTTCCTCTAGTTTTACAGAAGCGAAACTCATAAGTAGAGGATTACAGTATCCAATACGAGAGGCCTCTATTTGGCGAACAACCTCAAGGGTGTCGCGAAAGTCATCAAAACAGGGACAAAGATGAGAATAGTGGCCATGAATACCACAATAAGCACAAGGGTGATTTTTGCGCGACGATTTGAGTTTCTTAGCCGAATCGGGTAAGGTAACATGGACCTCTGGGACATCAGATTCAAGAAATGCCTCATTGACCACAAGTTTGAGATGAGAAATCTCAGGAAAATTTTGGGTGACATGCCCAAAAACATAACACAAAGTGCATGGAGGTGACTGCTTCAGAGGCTTAGAAGGAGCAAGATTTGTTTTGCCAGCCTTATCCTTAGGTTCCTTCTTTCTGGCTTTGCTGCCCTCACTAGAATATTTCGCAACAGGAGTAGATTCATGTTGAGGTGGTTGAGGCCCTAAAGCAAAGGAAGGGGTCATAGTGACCGATTGGACTGGGGTCAAAACGGTATAAGTTTTAAGCTGACCAGGCAAGTTGTTCGCTGGGGGATCTATATACTCGATTGGGATCCTGAGGGTCAAATTGGGAAGGCTCAATGTAGCCATAATAGGCATCGAAAATACTTCGAAAGGGGGAGCTAGATATGGTATCTGACTGAAAGAGTAATGGCCTGGCGAAATGGCTCCCAATTGGTTAAGGCTAGGGGAACCATTCCTGGTTGAAATGGAGTGGAAGAGACACTAGCAGGGGGAGGAGGTCCTTGAAAAGAAGACCCTGAAGGTTCCATCAGGTGATGTTGTGAAACCAGCTCCAAAAAGAGAAGAAAAGAGATATCAACACCTTAGAAATAAGCCACTTCGAGGGGGCAACCTCCAATACATTACATGAATGAACAATTCTTGGATGATACAATTTACGAAACCTCTTTTCTATATATAGAAGTCCATGGGGCCATAATGTAATCCTAGTGGGGCCACAATGTAATCCCAGCCGACCTAACAATAATAATTTAAGGGTACAATAATAACAATATGGGGGTTACAAGGGTACAATAATAACAATAAGGGGGTTACACTAACAACAATAAGGGACTATACTAGTAATATAGGGACCTAACATGCCCCTCTCCTTCAAAAAAATTGTTGTCCTCAACGCTTGAGTAGCTCTGGGTGCTTTTGTATAAAATTCTCATCCTCCCATGTAGAATCTTCAGTGGGTAAGTTCTTCCACTTGATGAGATACTCTGAAATTGATCGATTCCGTAACTGTCGAGTTCTTGTTTCCATGACCGCTTCAGGTTCCAATATGATTTTTCCTTCCTCATCAAGTTCTGGCAATATTGTTTGAACTGGAAGATTTTCACCTATAACCTTCTTTGAGCATGAAACATGGAAAACTGGATGCACTCGCGAAGAAGCAGGAAGCTCCAATTTGTATGCCATAGTACCAATATTTTGCAACACCTTGTAAGGACCATAGTACTTTGGCGATAATTTATTATCCTTCTTAGCTTGCTTGAGGGACATTTGTTTATATGGTTGTAGCCGTAAAAATACGCAATCTCCTACATCAAAACTTCTCTCGCTGCGATGTTGATCTGCCTGTTGTTTCATTTGATTTTGTGCCAAATTCAGGTTATCCTTTAAGAGTTGGAGAACTTCTTTTTGATGCTCGATGTGATCTTCCACTGCTTGAACCTTCGAATTTTCCCTTAAAGATGATGTGATGGATGGTGGATGATATCCATAAAGTGCCATAAATTGGGTCATTTTTGCTACAGTATGGAAGGAAGTGTTATACCACCATTCAGCGAGAGGTAACCACTTGACCCATTATGTTTCTTTATCAGATACAGAACAACGAATATATCCTTCCAAACATTTATTTACTATCTCAGTTTGACCATCAGATTGAGGATGATAAGATGAGCTATGAGCTAATTGAGTACCCAAACAAGAAAATAACTTTGTCCAAAAATTTCCAGTAAAAATGGGATCTCTGTCGCTCACAATAACCCTTGGGTTTCCATGTAGCTTTTGAATTGTGTCCATAAATGTAGTAGAAATTGTACTTTCTTTAAATGGATGAGATAATGCACAAAAGTGTGCATACTTGGTAAGTCTATCAACTACCACGATGATGACACTCTTTCCTTTGGACTTAGGTAAACCTGTGATAAAATCCATTAAAATATCCTCCCAACGTTGACTTGGAATGGATAAAGGTTGTAGAAGTCATGGGATCTTAATTGTCTTAACTTTATTCTGCTGGCAAACCAAAAATTCCGCCACAAACTTTTGAATATCAGATTTAAGGCCATCCCAAAAAAATTCTTTCTTCACCCTATGGTAAGTTTTTAAAAATCCTGAGTGTCCTCCTAAAGGAGAAGTGTGCAGTTCCAAAAGAATATTTTGTTTTAGTTGGGACTTCTTACAAAGATATAAGCGATCTTTGTACCATAAGGAATCATTTTTCCAACTAAATGTATCGGATGTACTAGGATCTTGTTGCAAATTTTCAATGAGTGTCCATACATCTTTGTCCTTCTTCCATTCATCTCTTTCTTCGGTTATACAATCTAGTTGGATAATAGAAATGGCACAAAGAAATGCTTCCACCTCTTCATTCTTTCTTGAGAGTGCATCTGCAACAACATTAAGCGTTCCTTTTTTGTAGATTATTTCAAAGTCATAACCCAACATCTTTGTGACCCATTTTTGCTACTCCTCAAAAGATAGTCTTTGTTCCAAAAAGTGTTTAAGACTATCATGATCAGTTTTTACCTTGAAGTGTCTTCCCATTAGGTAAGTTCGCCATTTCTTTAGTGCATGCAGTATTGCTAACATTTCCTTCTCATAAATAGGTTTCTGTAAATACTTTCATTTGATTGGACGACTTTCAAAAGCAATGGGTCTTCCTTCCTGCATTAAAACAGCACCAATTCCATTTCCTGAGGCATCACATTCCACAATAAAGGTTTTTGTGAAGTCTGGTGTAGCTAAGACTGGTGCTCGACACATTGCCTCTTTAAGATGTTCAAAGGCCTTAGTTGCTTCATGAGTCCATGAAAATGCATCTTTCTTCAATAATGTTGTTAGAGGTGCTGCTATTCTCCCATAATTCTTAACAAACTTGCGATAATACCTGTTAACCCGAGAAATCCTCGCAACTGCTTTATTGTCTTGGGGACTTTCCATTCCTTAATGGCTTTAATTTTGTTAGGGTCTACTTTAACACCCTCGTGAGATATAATATGACCCGGATATTCCACCTCTTGTACTCCAAAGAAACATTTGGATGTTTTTGCATATAATTGTTTCTCCTGCAATAGTTTGAGCACCCTATCAACATGTTCAACATGATCCTTCCAAGACCTGCTGTAGATTACTATATCATCAAAAAATACTAGCACAAATTTTCTAAGGAAAGGTTTGAAAATGGAATTCATCAACCCTTGAAATGTAGAAGGTGCATTGGTAAGGCCAAAAGGCATGACCAAAAATTCATAATGACCCTCATGAGTTCGAAATGTTTTTTTTGGAATATCTTCGGTCTTCATTCTAATTTGATGATATCCTGAACGAAGATCCAACTTGGTAAAATAAATTGCTCCATGTAATTCATCCAATAATTCATCAATCATAGGAATGGGAAATTTGTCTTTAATGGTGAGCTTATTGAGCTCCTATAATCTGGACACATTCGCCATGATCTATCCTTCTTGTGTACCAATACTACAGGAGCAGAGAAAGAACTTTGACTAGGTTGAATTATACCCGCCTCTAACATTTCTGCAATCATACGTTCAATTTCGCTCTTTTGGACATAAGAATATCTATAAGGCCTGATGTTTGGAGGAACACTTCCTGGAATCAAATGAATAGCATGATCATGATCACGAATAGGTGGGAGTCCTTTGGGAGTTTCAAACACCATGGAATTATTGTCCAAGACTTGTTGGAGATCTGCAGAAATAGATGATTTTGATGTTGGGACTTCTAGTGAGCATAATTGTGCAATTACGCCTCGCTGTTCTTTCTTTAGAAGCTTTGTCATGACATTAGAGCTTATTATCCTTCCTGGCTTCCCTGCAATACCCCGTAATTCGACTTCCTTTCCTTCTGAAAAAAATTTCAAGAAAAGTTCTTGAAAATTAAAAGCTACCATCCCCAAAGATTATAACCATTGTACTCCTAGTACAACATCAGCACCTCCCATAGGAATGGAAAGCATTGGACTATTCAATACATATTCCCCCATGGTTAGCTTGATATTATGGCATTTTCCAGAGAAATTTATGGTTCCTCCATTTGCAACCATCACTTGACATTCTGGTGTTGGGTATAGGAAACAATTCAATTCCTTGGCTACCTTACAATGAATAAAATTATGGGTACTACCTGAATCAATCAACACTATTATCTTTTTCTTCTTGATATGTCCTTCTATCTTGAGAGTTTGAGGAGTGGTAATTCCTACCAATGCATTACACGATATGGTCGGACTCATTTCTTCCTCTTCTAGGGTTGGTTCCTGGTGTATATCCTCTTGTTGTTCATTTTCTTCTTCCTCTTCACAATCTATGTAAAATAATTTCTTCTCAGCACACTTATGACCTTTAGTGTATTTGCTATCACAACTGTAGCAAAGCCCTTTTTCTCTTTTTTCTTCCAATTTTTGTGGTTTCAACCTTGTAGGTTGTGGAAATCTAGGCGTAGCAACACTTCCTTCTTTATAGAATTGAGTGGTAGGCTTCCTTGTCGCCATAATTTTACATTCAACTTTTCTTGCCATCCTGAATGCCTTCTCCAATGAATCAGGTTCCAGAACACGAACTTCATGTTGTATGTTATCCTTTAAATTTCCTATGAAGAGATCAATCCTGTGTTCCTCTGGAATATCAGTTACCCTTATATTCAATTTTTGGAAGTCCTCAATGTGCTGCCCCACTAAACCCTTTTGTTTGAGATTTATCAATTGGCTAAAGAATGTGTTTCTCTTTGTATCCTCATAATGTGCTATCATTTCCTCCATAAAAATTGACCAAGTGACAATTTTTTTACGGGAGCAAAGCCATCGATACCATACAAATGTATTTTGTTTTAAATGTAAAGTTGCAATGCGTACCTTTTGTGTGTTTTGCACGTTATGGAGATCAAAATATTGCTCCATTTGTAGTATCCATGTTACAGGATCCTTTCCATCAAACTTCCTCATCTCCATTTTTGGAATATGGTGGTTCTTCCTGCCAACATTAGAGTTTGTGAAATCACGATTAACATTTATTTTTTTCTCATCATGAGTTTCTTCTCCTATATTTTCACCATTATGAAACATTTCTTGTATCAACTTTGTCAAACCTTCCATGTCTTCTTTTAAATCATTCTTCATGTTTTCCATGTTGTCTTTCATGTCATCCATCTTAGCTTCCATGCCAGCTTCCATGCCATCCATCTTAGCTTCCACACCTTTCTTCAAAACTTCCATTTAATTTTTTGTTTCTCTTTGCAAGAGCGAAATTTGGTGCACTTGCTCTTGTAATTTTGATATATCATGTTACAATTCTTCATCTTCATGAGTCATAGTAGAGCCTTTTGAAGGCTTAATGGGTGTTGAATTATTTTTATGGGGCATATTTTATAACCCAATACTGATATCTATTCTACAATATGCCCTTGGAATCAATTCAAATTGATTCTTCAAACAAGAATTATGCAATTTGGAAAAAAAATACACACCTTTTTCTTGCTTTTGAGGAGCTCGATATTGAAATTGGATTATCTTTGTGATTGTAGCACTTTAAAATTTGAATTTCAATACCAACGTATCCCTCTGAATTATCTTTCGAATGCCACAGGTCTGACCTGATTTGGATTCTCCAAGACAAATTTGTGTCCAATCTCCCACAATGACCTAATTATGGACTAGTTCAGTAGAGCGAACTTGTATCACTTTCCACGTGTCACTGTTTCATCCTTCAGCTCTAAAATTGATAGCCACAAAACTATATTCTATGTAATAGTGACCAATTTTTAAGACACTCCAATCTGATGCTCATAGAGAGAGTTATGAATCTTTTCCCACGATCACCTCTTTGAGATGAAATTCAGGATCATGAAAAAGCACTACCTTCCACAGATCATATCTCCGAAAATATTGCGAACCAAGATCTGAAATTTTTTGACGAGTTTCCTCAGGATTTATGCTTTTCACCCTCAAATTTTCAGATTCTGAACCTTCGTAGAAATAAATTTATAGCAAAAATTCCACGATTACTGTTTAGAGCAGCGAAACCCTAGAATCAAAAGCTCTGATACCAAATGTTGTGAAACCAGCTCCAAAAAGAGAAGAAAAGAGATATCAAAGCCTTAGAAATAAGCCACTTCGAGGGGGACACCTCCAATACATTACATGAATGAACAATTCTTGGATGATACAATTTACAAAACCTCCTTTCTATATATAAGAGTCCATGGGGTCATAATGTAATCCTAGTGGGGCCACAATGTAATCCTAGCCGACCTAACAATAATAATTTAAGGGCACAATAATAAAAATATGGGGGTTACAAGGGTACAATAACAACAATAAGGGGGTTACACTAACAACAATAAGGGACTATACTAGTAACATAGGGACCTAACAGGTGACCACCAGTAGTTTTCAGAGCTGTAGGTTGTTGGTTGGTTGAACCAGATGACTTGTGGCTAGTCTGAGATGATTGCGTCATGCAAACATTCGACGAGCTAGTGTGTGCGACAAGAGGGGGAATACCAGTGAATGCACCAAGAAAGGTGGAATATTTAAAGACTCTAGGTGAAACACTGGTAAGAGGTGCAACTGATTTCTTATTGGCCACCGAAGATATGATAGAATCGGGGGAGGTCTGATTCTTCGATTCATAATATGTCAACTGATCGATGGTGACGATCTTTCCATTGTGAGGAAATCCATCATACGGTGAACTGCAGATGTGAAAATATACATCATGTAGGTATAGCTACGAAAAAAGAGGATATTTTAATCCAAGGGGGCGTCAATGACTTCAATGTCAATAAAAATAGTCTTTCCTGCAAGAATGACAGGAAAATTGCAGTACATGCCAAGGGGTCGAGAAGGGTGATCGTCCCAGGCACACAAAGTGATGGTGGATGGGGCTAAGATAGGTAATCTGAGTTTATTCCAAATAGAGGTGGAAATCACGCAGGTGGATGTGCCCTCTTCAATGATACATCGTGAGACAAGGGAATTACAAATATTCACGGGTATTTGGAAGGCTACGGATGAAGGTAAGGGGGGATGATCTGACTTGTCAACATCAAGTATGATCAAACAATCATATTAAGGATCCACAGTGCCCAGAGCAGATAGTATAGTTTTACATTGTGAAGGGCACGACTAGAGGACTTCTAGCATTGACATGGTAGCAGGAGATTATTCAAAGTCATATAATATGCTATAAGTGTCGGTGGCATTGGCAGAAGAAGAATTTTAGCATAATGGCCCTTTGGGGATACTGGGAATAACCTCTACCTGTGGCTGAGGGATCTGTAAAGGAGCATTGGGTGTCAAAATGGACTACGTGGAAAATTTTATTTGGGACTCGGTTACAGACGAGGCAGGTGGGTTTCCATGTTGGTGCAACCAAGTTTGAAGGTTGACATCAACGGTATTGACCTCTTCTGAATTCATCATAATAATCTGGTACTCAGGGGTACCCAACTATGAAGTTTGAGGGGCGTCCTTACCTTGAGAGGGTTTCACATCCACATATCCTTTCTGAGGGAAAGAATTGGTTAAAATAGCCGGTTAAACTGGTGCAGTATTTGGAGAAGCCGAAGCAGTAGTTTTTTGTCCTCTAGATGCTGCTTGTGCTTCCCACAATTGGTGCATCTAGGGTAAAAGGGGAAAATCATGACTATAATGGCCATGGACACCACAAAAATAACAAGGCTTATTCGTATGAAGAGGCATGTTCTACTTGGGATAATCACCCTATTGTTGGTGGTTAGTGTTAGGCTAGTTCCCTTGGGGTGCGTTTGGTTGGTTACCTTTTTACCCTTGATTTCCTTGCGCTGGTTTATTTTGGTTTTCTTTCCTCTTTTTCTTGGAATTAGGAGGATTAGTCGCACTCTATTGTGCATACACCTAACTCTGAGGGGGAGTTGTTTGCTATGGCGGTGGAGGCTGAGAAGGCATGGGAGGCTCGGTTGCGGATGTCGTAGGGGTTGGAGCACCGGGCTGTGGGTAAGGATGGAAAGGGGGTTGAGAAACATTGGGGTAAACAAGTTGAGCAACAACTGGCCCTGGCATCGGTTGATGCAATGGGGAAAAAGTGCTTTGCCCTAGATACATGTTGTCGGGAGGGGGATAAGTGCTGGAGGAGTTGGCCCCTACCTAAGGAAACCATAACCCATGGGAGGATGAGTATACGGATGTGAAATATATCCAATGATATCGTTAGCGACGTGAGATGCCACTGGTGGGTTGGCACCACCAGGTCTAGGAAGATCCAGTAAAATGGTATAAACATAACCAAATTAGGTGTAGATCAAGTCATATTTCAATGTTATTTGGAAAGCTTCTTCCTCCTTCTAAGGAAATTGAGATGCAACATATTTACCAATAGAAGAAAAAAGTGTTTTGAGAAACCAATCCATATAGACAAAGTCATCAAATGTAGGATCTCGACATAAGCTCCTCCTTCTACGCCATTCATGGACATGATCAGAGAGGCAGGTGGCCGAAGTTTGACGGAATGCGATCAAAAATTTGGTACTGCTATAATATCAAAGAAGTAGCTGGAAATAGGACATAAATGCTTTATCAAGAGACGCAAAAGTGGAAAGTGAGGTAGCATTCTAGTCGACATACCACTTTGCAGCTTCTCTAGTGAGTGCACATTGGAATAACCAAATACGGATGGAGTCATCAGTGATAGAATTGGATGAAAACCACATGTGAAAGGAGCGGACGTGATTATTGGGTTCCTTCCAATGTTTCCTTAAAAATTAGGGATCTCTGGAAGAATCTTAGTTGGCATAACTGGCCAACCTAAGTCATGGTGTATAGGTTCGTTAATTAACTACCTGAAATCGGGGAGGCTTAAACCTTCCATAAAAGGTAGCAAAGGAGTAGCCAGAACAATTCTGGTAGTGTTTCCACTAGTATCATCTCCAGAATTAGGGTCAAAGCTACCACTAGCTTGAGGACCAGCACCTGCATTAGTGCTTGACATGGTGATAGAATGAGGTGGAGGAGAACCGGGTTTGGAATCAATGGGAGGACCCAATGGACCAGACTCAAAGTCGATAGGGGTGCTCGACAGAGGACTAACTCAGACTCTTGCTTTGGAATAATTCTTCCTAATGCAAACTAAGGATGAATTCCTAGGAGTATCCAGGATAAGCGCCTTGGGGGCATAATTATGGAAAAATACAAATACCTAAATAAGATGGAAGAGTAATAAACAAAGGCTCAGAGGGGAAGATAAATTAATTATAATGTTTATTTCTTTGCTTCGCAGTGTAAAGCAAGCACTCTTCGCTTTAGGTGCACGTGTCTACAAGCTGTGTGTTAATTTTAATTAAGCCCAGAAAGTTGTGTATAAATATAAATAAAAAATTCTAAATAACTGTAAATAAAACTGAAACGACAGTAAAATAAACAGCTAAATTTGCATAAGTTCAACCCAAAAGAAGGGTTCCCAAAAAAATATTCTAAGAGGTGGGATAAATTGACTAACAACGTACAAGATGGCCAAAATATATAAGGTCTAAGGGAGAGGGATATAATGACTTGGATCTACTAGAAAAGGAGCAGAAAACAGCAAGAAACCAGATGGAAAACTGCTGCAAAAAGGAGGCGAAAGGTTAAAACCCTAAGGGAAACAAGAGGAACCCTAAGGAAAAGATAGAAAAAAAACACAAGATGGGGTTTTGGATGGAATAATAATTGATCTAAAAGGATCTGAAAGAAGGATAGACTATACCCTAAACAATGTTTGAAAGCGCTGTAAAATCTCAGACTACCTACTCACCTAAACCCCTCCTATAAAGGTGGAAGTGTACTGAAAACCTTGGTCCTACTTCAAGGAGACAAATTTTTCATATCCAGGCCTAAGACAGGTTGAGACAGAGGTCATACAGCCATGAATAGTGCTTGTGGCAAACCCTCATAGTCACAGAAAAAATCCCACAAAATGTTGCAGCTTGCAGGTATTGACCTGTTATTTGTTGAAATCACAGTTTCTGGCCCCACAGTTATGACCTAAACTTGAACTCATAGGTTATGGTATAAGAAGTGAGAGCTTCAATTCTTGGATCCTCAAGTGGAAATTTGAGGAAAAAATTGTCATCTCTGGCACAGTTGATACCTGTTACCTGCAAAAAACACCCAGAAACACTCAGAAGTTGGAATTTTTATTGTTTTAGGGCATTAAAGGTAAAAAAACAACATTAAGAGACTAAACATAGTTGAAGAAAAACCATAGTTACTGAAGCACCTGGTCACACAGAAACCTGAATAAAACCCAGTGGAGTCGCCAATTGTTAGAATGAATTATTAACGCAAGTGTATGGAAAGAGATCACTTTAGCTACACATGAAAAACTTCCCTAACAACAAAGATGGTTGTCTAAATTCCTTAGATCTGCAATAGATAGTCGAAAAAAATGCAACAAAATTTGAGATCTATGTAGCAAAAGTAGATAAATAGTAAAATGAAATAATATTTTCTCCAAATATCCAATGGACAAGACAAGATATATAAATACTTTTGCATGTATTAACACCTAGGAAGGGAAGAAAGAATGATGTTACTAGTCCCCCTTAATGGGATGGGTTCTTGGTTGTCCTCAATGCTTCATATCCAAAAGTTTCTCTCTCTTAAAGGTGTGGAAAACCAAAGACATATTGAACTCTATGGGAGCTCAAGAAGAAAAATCATAATAAAGGCGGTCAAAGTATGACAATGATGAAAGGATCAAATGTAAATAATGAATGGAAAACCCTCCTATTTATCACAAAATATTCAGTTATCCTTGATAATGGTGCATAATAAAATATTATTAACTGAGATCTAGATCTAACTACTTGGAATATTTTATTATATTTTGTTTGAGGGAAAAGGAATTTTAATTGGTTAAATCTCTTTATTTAGAAATAATAAACAAATAAATGATTTATTTATCATTTCAAGGATGGGGTTAAGGAATAATTTAACAAATAATGATTTATTTTATTATTCCTAAATGATTTAGTCAAATTTAACATGGAATATTAATTAAATAATGATTTAATTAATTATTTCTAGAGAATAATAAGATAAATAATGATTTATCTGATTAAATATCATTCATAGGGTTAAATATGACCATGAATATTATTTAAACAGTGGTTTAATTAATTATTCCTAGGGTAAAAATCAAATAAATAAGGATTTATTTAATTATTCCTCATGGGGTTTCCCGTTTGGACCAGAAATAACTTAATAAACTATGGTTTATTAAATTATTTCTTATAGTGAAGGCAATTTTACTATGGTAAAATTGGTCATACATGGTGTATTTTGATCCATATAATTATAAATGGTTAGATGACCAAAAGAATTTGTAACAAAGACTAGGAGACCTTTGTAGTGAAGGGGCACCGGATTGAGTTGACCATACAAGACATATACTTCTTGACCAGACTGCCACCACTAGGGGTGGTGGGAGATATACATCTAGTGTTACCACAAGGGAAAAACATATCAAAGTTCTTGAACTCCACTGTAGACCAGATGCACGTGTTAAGGGCAAGACCATACCGATTGGTGATCTAGTCGGACTAGAGACACAGGTTGTCGTCGCAGCAATAATGTGGACCCTGGGAAACTAGGCATTGCACCACATCACCGAAGGGTATATGATATCAGTTGAGAGTGTAATGAGTCAGCCCTACTATGGGTGGGCCTAGATGATGTTTTCGTTGGTGAAACAACAGTTTTCACTATGCAAGCGATAGGTGAACCATGACTGTTCTTTCCGTACAGTTTTGTACATGTTCTTCTTTGAGCAGATCCCCACACTTTGACCTCATGTAAAGATCCAGGATGGGGGCCCACGAGATCCCAAGATATGTCGTTGGGGGTAGTTACTGAGGAGAGGAGGAGGAGGGAGAGTCAAACAAGTGTTCCAACCCTATTTCTTTGCACATTGGGACCATATTCCATTGTATATAGATGCCTATTGTAAATATGAACTTTCAGGGGGGCCTGAATTTATACTTATGCCGGGTCGAGCATGGGGACCATATGGTAAGTGAAATGTGCTATATATTATGATGCATTTTAAAGTTTTTAGAATATGTATATAGTACTGATTTTCTACTTTTGGTATGCAAATATAGCACCGGGAAGGCCGACAGGGTATATGGGACGACTCGCAGCGCCAATGGCTACAGATTCTAGTAGATCGAGAGGAGAACAGAGACATGGCTTGGAGGATCTGGTGGAGGATTTCAATCGTAGGAGAAAGCTAATGATGATCGGTGTCTCTGAGCATGGATGGAATAATATTGAGGACCGATACATTTAGGGATGTATTGGGCTACCCTTTGAGTGGCAAGAGGTCGTTGTTGGCGAGGTAAATCCCTTCTGCGGATAGAGGTGATCCCACTAGCCCTATAGTGGGTCTAGCCACAAACACGACATGCTATGACATTAATTCCTAGTTAATAATGGACAAATATGTGGTATATCACTTACTATAGGTCCTATGCTATTGTGTCGTCCAGAAGAATGGTTGCCTCTCACTCCTGATTCGACAGATCACGATTCACTCATCCTCACGCCCGAATACCTATACATACAAAAGAAATGAAGATGATACACAACATACTACTTCGCATTCCTAACTATCAGTGAGTCAAGGAAGACTAAATCAAATGCTTCAAATAAACATAAGACACAGATGGAATCAATACCATAGTCGAGTATATTAATTTAAAGAAGGAAGAGTACAACCAGGCTTTGACATTTTGATCTCCTCCAGCAGGTTTCTAGTGGAGCACGTCTCACAAATCTCATCGAGAATTCAGACGAGGATCTCTCTACGGGATCCTCCTTGGTTCAACCTTCTCTATAGCGATTACTCGGTTATAATATCTTTTCTCCAAGTTCATCTTCTTGGCTATATGTTCAGCTCTAGCTTTGTAAAGGGAGAAGGCCGGTTTATACAGAGGGAGAAGGAGAGGTTAGGATACCTATAATCATGGGAGAAGTCCTATCCTCTAAGAATGTTCCATCAACCATTTCCTAAAGGAAGAGATCTGTGGCTTATCGAGTTAACCACTTGCAATGAGTCATTCTTGAGGTGGTTAAAGGAAAATTTTTCCTCCAATTTGTTAAAAAACATTCCCAAAAAGGCTGGCGCGGGCTCAACATAGGGACAGAGCGCCAGCTAGCACAGCCTCTAGTGCAAATCTTCCCCATTGGTGCGAGGGATGAACTGTGTACCCGCGCCAATTCCAAAACATAGGTTTTTGAGTGCTTTCTGAGGAAATGTTCAATAGGAAGAATCATGTCCTTATGTAGAAGGATGCAAAGAAGGTATTTGCAGGGTTTGACACTACTCACAGGTCACGGGAAAGACCCTCCAATATACAGGGCGAGGGATTTGTATGGAAGGTGAAAAAATGTTTTGTAACATATGACCCCTAAAACATGAGGTTCGAGAGAGATGGAGGGGTGAAATGATTTATGAGAACACGTTCAACCAAAACACTGTTTTCGGAAAACCTGCAAGTACGAATAAAACTGATACATCTGATATATGACATGTGGCATGGGCGCAGCCATCCATAAGAAATTATATAAACAATGAGATCCGAGGTATATATATAGCCATTCAGCAGTAGGGATCGATAAATAGACTCAGGTATGGTTGCATCCATCCAATCAAAAGAGTCATACAATAAGTCATAATAATCCACAAAGAACCCACAGCCTAGATTTCATCAAAAAAAACCTATGGTCTTGTGCTCCATCTCGACCCAAACATAGTACAAATTTGAGCATGAGAATATGTGAGTTGAATTCGAACAGGCAAGAACATCATCTGATTACCAGCTAATGATGAAAGTTGTTAATAGATGTGAGAGAAACCACCAATAATGACAATGGCTCTCAAGGTACCAAAGTTACAATCCACAGAATGTGAACAATGATCTGACGTCGAACACCCACAGAGTCAGTCAATCGAAGGCCAATTATGTGAACCTTATGTCGAGTGCGAATAACCTGCCATTGAGGCATGCAAGCTCCAAGGTACCTGAAGGGAGTCTCTAGATCAACTTCCTGGATAATGAGATGAAGTCGACAAGAAGTGACCCTGATCGAAGGTGGGCCATAATGTTTCCCACATCATCAACATGAGACAGAGGAATATGATGTTTGTGAATCAAGACCAACAGAGAATCAGAGGGAGGTTGAAAAATTCAGAGGAAAACTTCTCTTGAACATATCGACGACACGACACTGGATTTCGTAGTATTTGACATCAAGGGATCTGAGGTCATGGTGACATGGAAAAGAGAAGATGAGTGGTAAAAAGATATTACCCAAACCCATGGAGGAAAACAGATAACGAGATGAGATGTCCCCAACCCGACATGAATGCAGACAAGTGCCATGTTCAAGAGCGACATATTGCCAACATGACTACAATCTTGATTCTATTTTCCCCCACCATTTCCGGTGAGTACCCCACTTATTTTTGAAAACAAGCTTAAAGGAGATAGCATGTGCTTGCAATGTAAGTTTTTCCTTCGGACAAATCCAACCTAGTACATTTTACGAGCCCTAGGAAGGAGGAACTCGAGTAACGTCATGACGACAGAGTCCGATGTCATTAGTTTTTAACGAGTCTGACAAAGGAAGTACTCGACATCTTTTCATATCTAGAGAGTTTGAAAAGAAGGTGCAAAAGAAAACTCCAACAAGGCCATTTTCATAAATTGTCCCTCAGATCCGAAAAGGTAGAAAACTGTGTCTAAGAGAACCTCTTAGTTGTGATCGAGTAAGGTATTACTTTTTAGTAAATAATCTATCCCAACCCGAAAATGGGGTAAACGTATACTGGGTAGATATCGTTTCGCAACCAATTTAACGAGCTCAAAACGATAAGTGACTCGGAGATCTTTTCAATTTTAGAGAGTCAGAAAAGCACTGAAAGGTGACTCCAGTAGTGACTTTTTCATGCTTTTACTGAGTCCTAAAAATTATAAAATACAACTCGTTTCTTTGCCATATCCATGTGAAAAACATGTCGTTGCACAAAAAGATGCATGTAAAACGTATTCCTTGAGAATAATATGAAAATATATCGAAAAATATGTTTTAAAACCTATTTTAGGACTTTGAAAAGTTATAAAAGACCATAAATGGTAAAAAATATTTACTTTTCACTTTTACCCCTTTGCAGAGCAATAGTGGCCCATTTCTCTTGCGATCTTCAGGCAACGATTGTGGACAATCTAGTGGACCAATCCGGATTCCGTCTGTTTCAAGTAAGAGCTGACTCCATTTGCCATATTTTAAGCTATATTTTACTTCATTTAGTTGTCCTTTTGGATCCCTTAGGGGACGATTGCCAATTTTTAGGGCATCGCGGTTGGCACGGGTTTCGGGCACGGACCCATGCCAACCGACCCATTTTTACATAGGGGTCGCGCCAGTTGGTGTGACTGTTAGCTAAACAGTCGTGCCAACCGTGCAACCCAAAATAGGCCTTATATTTTAGAAAATGCAACCAATAGACTGCAAATTTTAATGCCTAAGGGAGTTTCTAATGTTCCTATGATCATTTTATGTAGGCACAAAGTGAAAATAAGATGGTTATCGAGTGGAAGGAGAGAGAGAATAGTGAAGAGGATGAAAAAGGAATGGGAAATGAACATTGTATGAATACCCTCAGGAATTATGGGCTCAAGAAGTTCTTTATGACACCATGTCTCAGGGCTCAGCCTGAATTGCTGCAGTATCTAATCAGCATCTGGGACGAAGATCAGGAAAAGTTTGTACTTCGGGATAAAGAGCTCGAACTTGAAGTTTCTGATATGTATTTCATCACTGGGTTGTCATGTAGGGGTGCAGTACCTATCTTAACTGGTACCCGACATACCGAAGAAAGCATGGGAATGGTCATTGATAGGGTGTGCCATGGGGCATGAAAAGGATCAGGGAGCGGCAAAGTGGATATCCAGACCGTTCTTGATTTGGCACTGAGGGTAGTGCTATACACTATCACGTAGGCTGCGGGATTGTAGGCACCACACAAGGCCACGCAAACACAACTTCTTATTGCTTCAAAGTGTATGAACCCGACCATCTTCAACTAGGCTAAGGCCGTGACTATCAACATCAAACGACGGCTTAATAAATGCAAGAATACCAAACTCAAGTAGTTTGGGTATGGGTCGATCCTGGTATCATTATTCTTGGAACGGTTACCCATATTTCAGTGTCAGGAGGTTATAGTCCCGGAGCCACCTCCCACCGAGGCACGGATGGCCTGATGGGTGACATTGATGCCTAGAGCATGGGGTGGCCAACAGATGTCCTAGAGGCCAGAGTTTTTTGATTGGCTCCGACAACAACTGATTGTCATGGAGGATTGGCCCTACGCCGGCACAGACTTCACCAGAGCCCCAGACCTCCCACTCCCAGAGGGAGAGGATTGGGACGAAGAACTTGGTAAGACTCTTTTTTTATTTTTATGAGTTTATAATTTTTTTGATATATATGCATGTTCTGACAGTTATTCTTATATGTATGCAGATGTTGGCCCAGAGTGTCTCACCGGTATGTTTCCAATAGCGAGGCTGGCTCCTCGTGACTTTGATCCTTAGGGTGAGGGCATTGACGAGGAGTTAGTGTAGAACCTGGAGGGAATCGTCCGTGGGGTCCCAGATTACTCTTGTTTCGATGATGTACCTCGAGCCTACCAAAGGCACACTGTAGGAGTGCCAAGCCGTATCCACCACTTTCTGAGGCAGTTGGTATGGGCGGTGACGTGCTATCATGAGCACCACGCCAACTATGCACTTAGGCTTTATTTATGCACATATTGGAGAGACATGTTGTCTCATGATGTAACCAAAACAGACATATATTATTTTTTGTGGGTTTTATGATGCACACGTTGTAAACAATTGATATATATATATATATACATCTATTTCCTTCCATGGATCTTTTCATATGATGATGTTTTTACAAATTATGCAAATGTTTATTTAATACAATGTTATATAATGTATTGAAAATCCGTATAGTAAGTAACGACCCAGAAGATAGGAAAACATTCAAAAAGGACATAAAAGTCAAAATATTTCATTTTTATGCAAGCTCGAAAACAAAAGTAAACTATGCTTGAAAAATAGGCATGCCCCTAGCATGGTGACTCAATTCGAGGTACATGCCCCCAAAGCTTCAGTCCATATGAAAGGCAGATGGAGTGAAGGTTAAAAGTACAAGATCTGAGAAATACTCGACTGGGATTTTACGAGATCTGAACAAAGACTCGAATTGAAGGGGAACGTGTTTCATTGTTTTAACGAGGTTGACACATTAAAATAACTATCCTCATGAGCTAATTCATTTTTTAACGAGGTTAACATAGAATACAAACCATCCTCGGAGACATGGTTTCATTTTTTAAGGAGCTTGACACAAGAAAATGAACTATGATCCAACAACCTTGTTTCATTTTTTAAGGAGCTTAACACAAGAAAACGAACTGTGCTCCGACCAGCTTGTTTCATTTTTTAAGGAGCTTGACGCAAGAAAACAAACTCTGCTCCAAAGACCTTGTCATTATGATGAATAAGAGGTCATGGACTCTAAGAGGTTCCCATCTAATGGGAGAACAACATCTTGGAAATTAGGACCCAATGCCGCCAGAACACGATGCATAATGGCACTATCACTAGATATGGGCACGAGACAGGTAGCCACATAATTAATTGCGGCAGGGTAGATACAACCGGTGGATAAATACCCGGAAGGGGTGATGGTGGACCAGATTTCACGTTAGGACCAAAGAATGAAAGCTGATCAATGGTCACGATCCGACCTTTGTGTGGAAAATAAATCACATGAAAGAGGGAGGAGACAACTGCCCCCATGACATAGGTATAGTCATGCCCCAAGAGTAAATTAAAATCCAAGGGGCTTGGAACAACCATCATGTCTATATATATGGTTTTCCTTCTCAAAGTAATAGGAAACTTTGGAAGGATCATAAGCGGTGGAGAACCAAAAGCCTTCCAAGTAGTGGAAGAAAGAATGTTAACAGACGCGCCTTCATCTATAATGGTGTTGGGTACAACCAGATCAAAATTCTGTACCTTTATCTCAAAAGGCACATAAGAAGGAAGGCGATATCCCACCAATCGACTCCAATAAAAAGAAGCAACAAAACTACTTGGAGGAGGTATCATCAAACTGAGATGGTTTTCCCTCGACGTTATCGGAGCAAGAGGAGCATCTTTTGAGACATCCATCATGGGAGTAGGAGAAGAATTTTTCTGAACTATAGGGACGAAAGAATATTTCTCCAAGTCCGAAGAATCTAATGAAACAATAAGAACATGAGAGGGACAAGATCCACTCTCAGCTGAAAATAGTTGATGAACCATAGGTAGGATCAAGTCGATCGATTCCACGTCCAATGGTTGGTTGGGAATGGATTCTAGAATTTGAATTTCTGGGGGAGCGGGATCGACCAAGGATGACTCTTGACCGATTGTGGAATCAACTAGTGGAGGACTCAAAGAAAGTTTCTGATAACTAGCCAAAAGGAAGGGTGCAGAAATAGTGGAGTTTTCCAACACTCTCTTGGCTTCATCCATGTACAAAAAAAGGTGAATGGGATGATGCCCTTCACACAACTTACAGGGATTGGTGATCTTACTCTGTTTCTGATGAGTCTTATCAGCACTAGTCGAATATGTGCTACCAATACGACTTTCGGAAGCCAATGGCAACGGCAGACGGCCCTTGGACCATGCTTCAAGTACCTTGGGAATGCCAGGGCAGTCTCGAAGAAGGTGGTCACCTTTGCACAAAATGCAAGGGAATTTTACTTTCCATGGAAGTTTGGATGGTTCTGCAAGGGAAGGTTTCTTAAGCACAGTAGATGCAGCATTAGCCTCTTGCTTATCTGACTTCTTCTTATTTGTCTTCTTCTTCTTCTTCTCAGCCACCTGGTTATCGAAATCCATACTTTCACCAGGAAAAGTAGAAGAGGAGGATGAAGAAATAGGTGAAGAAGGGGATAGGTCCAGCTTAGAAGAAACATGATGCTGTTTTGGTGGAGGAGATTTTTGTACGGTGGATGGAACACTCGGGACCACCGAGGTTGAAAATAACCATACAGGCAACCCAACAGTTAACCCAGGCAGGGACAACATTGCCATATAAGGAGCACCAACATTCCAAAAAGTAGGAAAAGGACCAGGATTCCCTTCGAGAGGGATTACTGGGTTAGTAAAATCTGAAAATGTTGCAATCATAAACAACTTTAAAACAACACCCTAAGGAAACTAACTTTAACTAGGAATATTTCGTGGGAAGTTAATTTTAAGACATTGAAACCAAACTCTACT
The DNA here is from genome assembly GCA_034641835.2 of Pinus albicaulis. Taxonomy (NCBI): domain Eukaryota; kingdom Viridiplantae; phylum Streptophyta; class Pinopsida; order Pinales; family Pinaceae; genus Pinus; species Pinus albicaulis. The sequence continues at coordinate 818,455,665 of CM076584.1, read as the reverse complement.
GTTTCATCTTTTAAGAGTCAAGAAATAGGAAAAAGGTGACTCTATCACTTTTAGGTTGAAACGAGCATGAAAGGACAAGTGATCGATGATCTTTTAAAATTTATGGAGTCAGTAAAGACCAAAAATGACTGCTCAGGTTGTCTAGGTAAAAGGGTGTACTAGGTTCTCGTGAACTACCATATACACCTTGGTTATAAAATGAAATAAAAAATCAACCAAGGACTTGACGTACGTGCAATTAGTCTCCCCGAATGCTGTGTTTGGTGTATCATGGTTATAAGGTAGCAGACTCGGCTTCCTACGGATAAAAGGATTGCAACCTAGAGGGATCTCCTTTTATATACTTGACGGTAAGGGGAGAAAAAGTTCGTACTAGCGTTTTCTGAAGCCAAATGGTGAGCGACAACTTCTAGGTTTTAAGACACCAGAACACGTCTCTAGCTTAGACCACTAAATATTGTGTTAAGTTTCAATGTTGCCTTAGGTTAATTGAATAAATTTTAAGTTGATCTTGTATTTATGTTTCAATTCCAGGGTCCTACCAAATGTTGGAACTCACAAATCCCTGAATGCAAGCTACATGCTATAAAATACCATTTTTTTCAATGAAGAGCTATCTACGAGAAGGTTAGGAACTTTCAAGCGATAGAAAAATTAGAACACACAGAGGCATTCACAACAGAACCTGATGCAAACTAATGAGAACAAGAAATATTTCCTAGAACGCCCAATGCTAGTTATGCGAAATATTTCTCAATTCTACAATGCAAACAAAGATGTAAGCAAGAATAATTTTTGGATTTTATCAATGTAATAGATCAAACAGTGCACTAAATAACATGAAAAATGAATCTTCACACTAGTCCGAGAATGCCAATGCAAGAGTTGAAACGAAACAATTCAATCAACTCACAAGCAAAAAAAACAAAGACTCAAACAAATGTCACAATCTCTCAAATCAAAGAAATATGTCGAAATGGACCCATACAAGTAATGTGAGCTATGCTTGGAGCTACAGGAAGCAAAACTGAATGAAAGAGACAAGACTCACTCAAGACTCATTTCACCAAAAGAAACCACTCAAAATAGGTCCAGGGAGCTGAATGCAATCAAGCAAATAACGAAGGTGACCGCAAAATAAGAAACCCAAACTCCTACAGGAGGTTCAGCATGTCAAATCCCTAGAAATCCCTAAAGCCATGATGCTAAAAGAAATGAAAAAAAAAAACAAGGAAGAAGGCTGATCTCAGTCACAAACAAACCCTAAGCATTAAAATCAGGCTAAGAAAACACCCAGAGACACCAAGATGGACCAAAAACTCCAAAACAGGGAAAACCCTAACACCTACAGGAATTGGCGCGACTGTTTGGTTGTAATCAGCACGAGACAGGGGATGGCACCAGTGATAAACTGGTAACATGCACCAGTCAGCGCGATTTTCAAGCTGGAAACCGCGCCAATCAAGCCAACCTTGGAAAGATGAGAATTTGGAAAAACAAAGTTCAAATCTGATCCTCTGGGGCTGAATAGGGGCTTAAAACTCAGCAAAAAAATCCAGAAAATTCAATCTAAGAAAGAAAATACCAAGAATAAGATCTAATAGAAAAAAGGAAAACTCGCACTGATCCCCAGCAGTGTCGCCAATTTGTTGGTGAGGTAAATCCCCTCTGTAGATAGAGGTGATCCCACTAGCCCTAGAGTGGGTCTAGCCACAAACGAGACACGCTATGACATCAATTCCTAGTTAAGAATGGACAAAGACATGGTAGATCACTTACCGTAGGTCCTACGCTGTTGTGTCGTCCGAAAGAATGGCTGCCTCTGGCTCTTGATTCGAAAGATCATGATCCGCTTGTTCTCACGCCCAGATACCTATACATACACAATAAATGAAGACGATACACAACATACTACTTCGCATTCCTAACTATCAGTCTGTCGAAGAAGACTAAATCAAATGTATCAAATAAACATAAGACACAGATGGAATCAAGACCATAGTCGAGTATATTAATTTAAAGAAGGAAGAGAACAACCAGGCTTCGATGTTGCGATCTCCTCTAGCAGGGTTCCAGTGGAGCATGTCTCACAAAGCTCGTCGGGAATTCGGATGGGGCTTTCTCTACAGGATCCTCCTTGGTTCAACCTTCTCTATAGCGATTACTCAGCTCTAATATATCTTCTCCAAGTTCAGCTTCTTGGCTATATGTTCAACTCTAGCTTTGTAAAGGGAGAAGGCCGGTTTATATAGAGGGAGAAGGAGAGGTTAAGATTCCTATAATCATGGGGGAAGTCCTATCCTCTAAGAATGTTCCATCAACCATTTCCTAAAGGAAGAGATTCATGGCTTATCGATTTAACCACTTGCAATGAGTCATTCCTGAGGTGGTTAAAGGAAACTTCCGCCTCCAATTTTTTTAAAAACATTCCCAAAAAGGCTAGCGCGAGCTCAACACAAGGACAGAGTGCCAGCTGGCATGGCCTCTAGTGCAAATCTTCCCCATTGGTGTGAGGGATGAATTGGTACCCGCGCCAATGCCAAAACATAGTTTTTTGAGTGCTTTCTTAGGAAGTGTTCAATAGGAAGAATCATGTCCTTATGTAGAAGGATGCAAAGAAGGTATTTGCATAGTTTGACACTACTCACAGGTCATAGGAAAGACCCTCCAATATGCGGGGTGAGGGATTGTAGGGACAGTGACAAAATGTTGTGTAACAGTCATGCGGTGCATGGCGATGGCCAAATAGGCTGTGTGAGATCTGCAGGCTGTAGGAGATGATCCATTATCTCGGGACCCTCCATATAGTCATTATATATAGGGGCATGTGGTTCCCCCAATTTATATTTTTGTAAAATTCTATGGGCATGTCGGATGTATTAAAGTATAGGATTCCAAAACATTTATGCTTTTTTGGACACATATTATGGATTTGCATATTTTTATATATGACAAGTATATGGTTCACCATTTGTTTTGTGATTATTGTCTTGTGTTAAATGCATGTGATAAGTGCCAATCTAGAATAATGTTTGCAATGCTATCTACATAGTGATTATGGGTTCTAGGTACATGACTGAATGTAATGGTTTCAAATTCATGCACTAAGAACTTCACTCATAAATATATTTTAAAAAGGACATGGTTATTCACATGATACACCCCATTCAATTGCATTACAAGAAGCAAGGAATATAAATGAACATGAAGATGAAGGATGAGATGATCAAGGGAATTTACTATCAAAAAAATCATGACATCATACTTGGCATGCTTATTGGTGGAAAATTCAATGCATACACCATTGGAGAGGACTAATGAATGCATGGGGGTAAAAATGGCCCAAGCTGCCAAGGCCAGATTCTAGGAGAAGCAACTTGCACCTTCAGCATAGCCAATATATGGTATCGATGATGGATCCATATAAAAGGTGCCACAAGACAATAAATGAGATGATTAAAAATGCAATCTGCCTAAATGCATGACATAAATAAAACACCCATCTCAATGGGAGATGCTATGAGTAAAATTTCTTAAAGTAGAGTGCATTTTGAGCGTTAAGAAGGAGTTGGCCTTTAAAATCCTCTAGAAGGTATGCCCCCTTTCCCAAACATTGGGTGTTAATGTAATGGCCACAAGGTGTATGTGGAACAAATTCATGGGTTTGATGTAAGGGGGGATATATCCAATAAACTGGATGAAGTCTTTGGACTCCACAACATGTTGGTCATGGGTTTGTTGCGAAAGTACGTACGGTAGTGCATATCATCCCAGGGAAAGTTAGGGGTGGTCATTGCTTCCATAATGCCTTCATTGGAATGAGAGATGAGAGGACTGGCAGAATAAGTACCACATAACATGGTGGGGCTACCTGACATATCATCATGAGATATATGGTTCACATACGCATCGCTATGGAGGGGACACAAAGAGCTAGTAGGTGAAACATCTACCAATGTTCATCCCAAGGTGATTGTCGAAGGATGTTGGAACAACGTCTCCTACGAGCTCTGAAACTGGTCCATTTTGAATAATTTTGATTAGATTTAATCTAGCGCGGGGGTTTTGGGGTGGGTCAAGGCCCTGAAAGCATTGTAATGGGTAAAAGGGTAAACCAAGGGTCCGAAAACCACGATTTGTGGACCATAGGAAAGTCTAATCTAGATTATTATAAATAGAGGAACATTTTGTATTGTCAAGTATAGATTTGAGAACTATTGATGCGAATTGTGGTTTAAGTTATCTGTTTTGGTTTGTGGGGAAAGGATTCCTGCTGGCTGTGTGGGTGGAGATCCAAGTCTAGCTGTGTGCAGACCCTGCTACTGTGTGCGCAGGCTGGGAAGGGAATTGTAAGAAGGAATTGATGAATTGATGAATAAGAAAGGTTGATAAAGAACTGAATCTACGAGTAATATTTGTGTGAATCGTTGGTAATTACTGCATTGTGCGTTTTCTGTATTTAAGCTATGAAGATTTGTGTAAGTGTGTTTTCTGTATCTAGATCTGTTTTTTTATGTTTATGCGATGTGGTGCTACTGTCATAAAAGCATATAATTATAGATCTAGCGCACGTAGATGCGAATAGAGACCCGCTTGGCCCTGTGAAGAACAAGGTGATCTGGGTATCACAGGGCCAAATGTAGCTCTTCTTGCCTTACCTGTCCTTTAGTAGGGTGCAGAAACCTAGTTCCAGCACCCACCCATACTACTTTGAGTGAGACTTTGACCTGCACAAGTAGGTCATTGCCGAAAGGGCCAGTAGTATAGGGGTTTGTTGGCAAACCTTGAGCTCCGAACCTGGGTCAAGACCCCTCGAGCTAAAAAATGGTTCCGTTGCCAGGACTTCGATAATTTTGAGAAAGTGATAAGGTAATGACAAGCGAATACTAGAGATCTAATGCAGAAGTGAATGAGCACTACTCTAGATGAAAGCACAACATGGAGCGATAAGTACTATCGAACCAATCAAGAAGAGGATCACTTTGCTCATAGCTAGTTGAGAAGAGAAACTATGCAAGGTCCTCTAGTTACCCCAACGTCAGACTCACGAGAGAACACGCCCTCAACTAAAAACTCACTAGAAGGAGACATGGTAGTACACTTGAAATTACCTACCTTTAAAGGCGCAACCGATGAGGACATGGATCGTTTTTGGTTCGTGGCCGACTTGGTATGGACTGCGCAGGGGGTGGTAAGTGATACTATGAAGAGAGCACAGTTGTCACTGGCCTTCAAAGAAAGAGCTTTGGAAATGTATATGTGGTACATCTCTCAAAACAGGAGCACATCCCTTCAAGATATTAAGGATGCCCTAAAACAATAGTTCCGGAAGCAAAAATCTTACTCTCAGTTGGTATCCAAAGTAAACTAATTCAAGCAAGATGCGTCTGAGTTGGTGTGGGAGGTCGATTAGCGATTGAAGAAAGAAATCAGGGAAGGAGGGTTCAAGTATGACGACAAGAAACACACGGAATGGTTCATCGCTATGTTGCTACCTCACTTACGGATACCAATGGGCCACCGAACCTTCGAGTTGCAGGAAGAAGCCTTGGAAGCTACCATGAAACTCGAATCTGCCCCTAAGGACAACACGTTGGGGGGAATACAACAAATTCAAGAGTAGCTCAGAGCCATGCACATGGAAATTTAGAGCTTACGGATGAAACGGGGAAAAGGAGCTAGCCTGTGGTGCATACGATGTCGGGTATCTGGCCATACAAAAGACTAGTGTCCTCTATTGACGGATTACTTGCAGGTAGGGGGACCTAGTCCGCTATGGCCCAAATCTACCGGATCAGAACTATGGTGTGATGACTGCTAGGTAGCAGTACTACATGATACTGCCCAATGCCCTCGGCTAACTATGGGTGAGTTGAAGCAAAAATGGTGTAGGTTCTTCCAGTCGGTAGGGCACGATGAGCAGAAATATCGCACGTATGACTTGATGGTAGATCAAGGAAACCTCTATAAGGTACAATCAGACCCTGCATCGGCGATATCCCCCGCAAACTTTGGTGGCTTCCCCGCAAGGGGCAGAGGGGGTCGGGGAGGAAGAGCGAGACGGGGGCGGGGGCAGCTGATCTACTATAACTGCGGAGAGGTAGGGCACTTCACCAGGGACTGCCCAAATCCCATTAGGAAATCCTGCAAATATTTCCGGTAGCTGGACCATGAGATTGAAGACTATCCAATCCTGATAGAAAAAATGCAGGAAAAACAACCCCCCCCCCCTACGCAGAATGTGCAAAGAGTTAAAATTGAGCTAAGGAATGTAGAATCAAGTGTAAAATTCATGACACGCAGTGGGATGGTCACCTAAGGAGCCAAGGAAGTGCTTGCCTAGGATCCTACGACCTCTTCAAAAGGATTGAACATCGGAGGGCAAGAAACACTAGCAGCTCCTGCGCAGCCATCGACGCACCTCAAGGTAGAGGAAGGAGTTGAGCGCGTTCTGCAGGCATGTCTAAAGCTTCTACGTAACTCGCAGGCTTTAGAAACCCTTCAAGTATTACTTCATACTTGTGCAACCTAGCCCAATATAGTTCCTGACTCCAGGGATGTACACAAGCTATACAACTATAGCAAATGCACCGGAAGAGAAATATGGTATACTGTGCAGATTGGCGACTACGAGACGGATCAAGTTATTCTTGATATTGGGTCAGATGCGAATGTATTACCAAAGAAAAAATGGAGCGTAAATTGGAATGGTCCACCATCTAGCTGCGCATGGCGAATCAATAGAAGATCATCCCTCTGGGAAGGTTTCCAAAAGACATGGTAGATATCGCAGGAGTAAAAGTCCTAGCTAACTTTGAAGTCATAGAAATTGTGGAGGATGCAGATCCTTACCCTTCACTCCTTGGACTGGACTGGGCTATAGATGTGGGGGGTGTCATTAATCTCAAAAAGCGCAGCATGGTGTTTGAGAATAATGGTACACACATAATAGTACCACTAGACCCCGCCAAAGGTATACGGTATACAGAACCAGCATACGAGGAGGAGGAAATAGATCACATTTACAAATTGACTATGCAGGACGAAGACCGGATTGGCCCCACAACAGACAGAATACTTTGTTGGGAGAAGGACAATGAATTATTTTCTAACCTTGATGGGGAACTGGAGATTTGGCAAAATTGGTTACATGATTTTTCGGGACTACGATGCCCTCGGGTCGCGAGGACCCTCTACTGCATTTCTTCGGAGGTAAGAGATATTCCCCACTTTGATGGGTCTGGTAGCATCCAGGAATTCCTTGGAACACTAGAAGCTAGGGTGCCAAGAGAACGACGGCTCTGGGCCCTTAATCTGGCTTTGTTTGGGACACCTGCATGGTGGTGGGATACCCACAAGAATGCATTCCTAGATTGGGAAACGTGTTGGGATAGGATTATTCTTCGGTTCGCCCCTCTAGCTAATGTACACACCAAGATATTCCTCGGACCCAGGGATCCCCATGCACATCTACATACCTGGATGACCAATTGGTCTGACCAGACTACAGTAGAATGGGTCCATCTATTTTTTCATGCCTTGGGCCCTATCCCTGCCACTTGGTACTTAGATGCGGAGTTACACCATCGTACCCACCACTGGGAAATACTAAAAGAGGACTTTATAGGAACATTCAGACTAATTGGGGGGATGGAGATGATCGATGAAGCTCTGCGGGACATTGATGTGTTTATATTTAAGAAGTCTCACCACCATGCCGCACCAACGGCCCTGACATGGGAAGCACAAATGCAAGACATAGTCAACTGTCGGAGCTTGGTGATTGACGAAGAAGAAGATAATCCGCGAAACATCTTTGTTCCAAAATCTGAAGGGGAACGCACCGTTATTGGACCCTCGCTGCAGAATATTGATGTAACACAACCTCTCAAGCTGCGTGAAGTTAATATTGGGATGGAAGAACACCCTAAGCTGGCTAAAATCGGGGACTATTGGGATGAAGGAACCATAGGAAAAATTGCAGAATTACTTATGGAGTATCAAGACTTATTTCCGAAAAAAATTTCCAAGCTCAAAGGAATCACCAGAAACCTAGGCATTATGCATATCACTCTAATACCTGAGGCACATCCCGTAAAGCAGCAGCCTTACTGAATCCTAAATATAAGAAAAAGGTCAAAGAAAAACTAGACAAAATTCTTGCTGCAGTTATCATTGAACCGGTCGAACAATCAGATTGGGTAAGTCCAATGGTCATCCAGGAGAAGAAGAAAAAGGGGGAAATATGCATATGTGTGGATCTATGCAAGTTAAATGATGCCTGTGTCCATGACCCCTTCCCTACCCCCTTCTTCGATGAAATCCTTGATATCGTGGGTAGACAAGAGGCCTATTCCTTCACCGATGGGTTCTCAAGGTACCATCAGATCCGAATTGCAGTTGAAGATCGCAGTAAGACTACATTGACGACTGAATGGGGGTCCTTTCAGTATACGGTCATTCCCTTTGATCTCAAGAACACACCTACTATCTTCTCAAGGGTCGTAGTTGTTGTATTCAAGGAATTTATTCATAAGTTCCTGGAGGTTTATTTCGATGACTGGACGATTTTTGGCCTGGTAAAGGAGCATGTCTCTAACCTACGATTAATGTTGTTTTCATGTCGAAAGAACCAGATTTCCTTGAATATCAAGAAGTGCATCTTTTTTGTTCCATTCAGAATATTTCTTGGACACATAGTCTGTCAGCAAGGATTGATGGTTGATCCTGCAAAGGTAGCCATAATTAAAAACATTTCAGTCCCAACAATGGAAAAAAAGTTGTGTTCTATTCTCAGACACACAAGCTATTACAAGAAATTCATTCAAGGGTATGCTCTGATCACAACATCCATGGAAAAAATATTTAAAAAATATGTTTCCTTTTTTTGGAATGATGAATTTCAGAAGAGCTTTGAACTGCTCAAGCAGAAGATGATCTTTGCACCCATACTAATATTTCCGGACTGGTCGAAGGAATTTCATGTACATGTGGATGCATCAGGCATCGCTTTAGGCGTTTTCCTCACTCAACCTAGAGAAGGATATATTTATCACCCAATTGCCTTTGCGAGTCGGAAACTCTCGGGCGCAGAACGGAACTACGCTACCACTGAGCGTGAAGGACTGGCTATGGTATATGCGTTACAGAAATATTAGCACTATCTACTGGGTGGACACTTTAAAATGTTCACTGATCATTCGGCTTTGAAATACCTGGTAAACAAGCCTATGTTGGGGGGGAATATTTGCCTTTGGCTGTTACTATTCCAGGAATATTATTTTGAGATCATCTTCAAGCCCGGATCATCTGTCTCGCATCGAAACAAAGGAAGAACCTACTAACTTGGAGGAGGGCTTACCAGATGTGCAGTTGTTCACCATTAGGGTAGTTGACGCACACTTTGCTGATATCATTGAGTTCCTCACTATAAGCATGGCCCCTGTAGAATATTCGGTGCAACAGAAGAAGGATTTGGTTACTCGGGCAACAGAATTTACTATCATCGTCGGTCAATTATACAAGATAGGCATGGATGAGATACTATGCAGATATGTCCTGGAACATGAACGACCTGCCGTTTTAGCAGAAGCACATGAAGGTGTTTCCGGAGGCCACTATGCAGGACAAGCTATGGCACAAAATATTTTGAGGGTTGGGTTATGGTGGCCTACCCTGCATTAGGATTCTTACACCTATTGTAGATCATGTGATACATGCCAACAGATAGGAAAACCCTCACGCCAAGATGAGATGCCATTACAGCCTCAAGTGGCTCTATAGGATTTTGACAAATGGGCCATTGACTTTATAGGACCCATCAATCTGCCAAGCAAGAAAATAGGTGCATGCTACATTATTACTGCCACTGAATATGTCACTCGATGGGCCGAGGCACACGCGGTGAAGGATTGTACTATGGATACTGCGGTGCACTTCATCTTTGAACAGATTCTGACCATGTTTGGCTGCCCAAAGATCCTAATGAGTGACAGAGGTACACACTTTGTTAACCAAATGATTCAAGCCTTGAATGAGGAATTCCTGATCCACCATGAAAAGAGTACACCATACCATCCCTAGGAAAATGGGGCGGTTGAAGCTTTTAAAAAAAAATTGGAGCATGCATTAACTAAGGTTTTTAATGCCGATCGTAGTGATTGGGATGTTTGCATTCCCTCTGTTTTGTGGGTCTACCGAACGACCTACAAGATGCTAACAGGAAGGACCCCCTTCCGAATGGTCTATGGCAAGGAGGCCATTATGCCCCTAGAGTACGTTGTTCCTAGCCTACGCATCGCATCTTTTAAAAATATGGCGGACCTAGATATCATAGAGGAGTGTCTTGCACAACTTGTGGCTTTGGAGGAAGATTGATTTATTTCTAATTTTCATCAAAAGGTTCAAAAGGCTCGTGATAAAGCCTGGAATGATCGACATATTCACCAAAATACATTCACCACAGGTGATCTCGTCCTTTTATACGATATCCAATTTGCAAAACACCCAGGAAAATTCCCGCAGCACTAGCTTGGTCCGTACACAGTTAAGGAAATCGTCGATGGTGGAGAAATCCAGCTAGCTACCCTACGCGGTGACATCTTACCTGGCGTTGTCAATGGTAGTCAACTCAAGCCATATCGGGTTCAATGACTATATGGTGGCCACAGTGACTCAGGACAAGTCACAAGATTGTGTTGGGGGACTGTTGGAACAGGGTCTCCTACGAGTTATCAAACTGGTCCATTTTGAATACTTTTGATTATATTTAATCTAGCGTGGGGGTTTTGGGGTGGGTCAAAGCCCCGAAAGCATTGTGATGGGTAAAAGGGTAAACCAGGGGTCCGAAAACCATGGTTTGCGAACCATAGGAAAGTCTGGGCTAGATTATTATAAATAGAGGAACATTTTGTATTGTCAAGTAGAGATTTGAGAAATATTGATGCGAATTGTGGTTTAAGTTATCTATTTGGGTTTGTGGGGAAAGGACTCCTGCTGGCTGTGTGTGCGAAGATCCAAGTCCAGCTGTGTGTGGACCCTGCTGCTGTGTGCGCAGGCTGTGAAGGGAATTGTAAGAAGAAATTGATGAATTGATGAATAAGAAAGGTTGATAAAGAACTGAATCTGTGATTAATATTTGTGTGAATCGTTGGTAATTACTACATTTTGTGTTTTCTTTATTTAAGCTGCGAAGATCTGTGTAAGTGTGTTTTCTGTATCTAGATCTGTTCTGTTTTGTTTATGCAATGTTGCGCTACTGTCATAAAATCATATAATTATATATCTAGCGCACGTGGATGCGAATAGAGACCAGCTTGGCCTTGCGAAGAATAGGGTGATCTGGGTATCACAGGTCCAAACACAACTATTCTTGCCTTACCTATCCTTTCTCAGGGTGCGGAAACCTGGTTCTAGCACCCACCCATACTACTTTGGGTGAGACAGACCTGGGCAAGTAGGTCATTGCCAAAAGGGACAGTATTATAGGGGTTTTTTTGCAAACCTTGAGCTTCGAACCTGGATTAGGACCCCTTGAGCCAACAAAGGAGGTTCAGTTGAAATAAAAGGGGATGTCCTAGAGGGGTCTTCCACCATGGATCTCATGGATGATTACAGATAGAGGATAGTAGCAAAAGTTTCTGTCATCTCGACATTGGGGGGAGGTATCACAATGGGTGAAGAAATGTATTCCGGTTCTGTTGAAGAAAACTCGCAAGTAGAGGAATATGGGATCCACTACGAGCAGCCTCTATTTGGTGAATAGCCTCAAGTGTGTTGCAAAAATCATCGAAATGGGGAAAAAGGTGAGAATAGTGGCCATAAAGATCACACAAATCACAAGGGTGGTTCATGTGCAATGATTTTAGCTTCTTATCTGAATCAGGTAAAGTAACATGGACCTCTGGAATATTGAATTTAGGAAACATCTCGTTGACCACAGTTTTTATCCAAGGAAGCTCAGGACAATTATGGGTAGCATGCCCAGTAACATCACACAAAGCGCATGGAGGTGACTTATTTGGAGTCTTATGAGGAGAAAGATTTGTTTGGGGGGCCTTTTCCTTAGGTTCCTTATTTTTGGCTTTTCCCCCCTCACCGAATGCTTTCGTGACAGTAGTAGATTCCTGTTGAGGTGCCCGAGGCACTGAAGTAAAGGGAGGGGTCAAGGAAATCGGTTGGACCAAGGATAAAGTAGTATAAGGTTTGACCTGAATAGGCAGATTTTTTACCAAAGGATCAATGTACCAAACTAGGATCCCCATGGTCAAATTTGGAAGGCTCAACATAACCATAACAGGCATCGAAAAGACTTGATTGGGGGGAGCTAGAAATAGTATCTAACCGAAAGGGTAATGGCCTGGTGGAATGGCTCCAAAATGGTTAATGCTAGGGGGAACCATTCCTGGTTGAAAATGGGTGGAAGGGACACCAACAAAGGGAGAAGGCCCTTTAAGAGAATGACCTGAAGGCTCCCTCAAGTGACCACTAGCAGGTTGCAGAGGCATAGGTTGCTGGATGCTTGAACTGGACCGCTTGTGGCTAGCCCGAGATGATTGCATCATGCAAACATTTGACAAGCTCGGGTCAGTGATAAGAGGGGGGTGACCATGGAATGAACCAATTAAGGTGAAATATTTATAGACTCCTATTGAAACACTAGTAACATGTGCAACTAAATGGTTATTAGCCACTGAAGATATGATAGACTTGGGGGAGATTTGAAACTTCGATTCATAATATGTCAGTCGGTCAATGGAGACGATCTTTCCATTGTGAGGAAATCACATATTACGGTGAACCGAAAATGCAATAGTAGACATTGCATAGGTATAGATACCACCAAAGAGGATATTGTAATCTAAGGGGGCATTAATGACTTCAATGTCAACACAAACAGTCTTTCCCACAAGAGTGACAAGAAAATTCTAGTAAATTCCAAGGGGCTGAGAAGGGCGACCATCCCAATCATGCAGAGTGATGGTGGATGGGGCTAAGTCAAATTAACCAAGTTTATACCAAACATAGGTGGACACCAAGCAAGTGGATGCACCCTCGTCAATCATACTTTGTGAGGCATCGGCGTTACGAATCTTAATTGGTATTTGGAAAGCGACAGATGAAGGTAAGGGGGGATGTTCGGACTTGTCAACATCAAAGACGATCAAATGATCAACTGAAGGATCCATAGCACCCAAAGCAGATTGTAGATATTTTTGTTTTTAATGGCATGACTGTAGGACTTCTAGTGTTGACATGGCAGCAGGATATTGTGCCAAGTCATCTACTATGTTGTAGGTGTGGGCGGCTTTGGAAAAAGCAACATTTCCGCATAATGGCCCTTTGGGGATGTTGGGAATAACCACTATATGAGGCTGAGGGATCTATAAGGGAGAATTGTGTGTCAAAATGGACTCTGTGGAAACTTTGGTTTAGGACTCAGTTGCAGATGTAGTAGGTGGCTTTCCATATTAGTGCAACTGAGTCTGAAGTTTGACATCAGCGGTATTGGCCTTGTCATAATTCATCATGATAATATGGTATTCAGGGGTACCAAACTGTGAAGTTTGAGGGGCATCCTAACCTTGAGGGGTTGGGCAGACACATATCCTTGTTGAGGGAAAGGATTAGTGAACATAGTTGGTTGAGCTGATGTAGTATTTGGAGGAGCTGAAGCAGTGGCTTGTTATCCTCTATATGTTGCTTGTACTTCTCAAAACTCGCACATATGGGGTAAAATGGGACAACCATGAGTATAATTGCCATGGACACCACAACCATAACAAGGCTTGTTCTTTCAAAGATGCATGTTCTTCTTGGGATGATCTCCCTGTTGCTAGTTATTAGTGTTAGGCTAGTTCCCTTGGGGTTCATTTGGTTGGTTACATTTTTGTTGGAGAGGTAAACCCTCTCTACAGACAGAGGCGATCCCTACTAGCCCAAATCGGGTCTAGCAACAACCGAGTCACGCTAAGACGCAGGTTCCTAGTTACAAAAGACCAAGATGCGACAAGAGGCCTACCTTAAGTCCCACACTATTGTTTCTTGTAGAGAAGAGGGCGCTTCTGTCCTTTTCTTCGGAAGATCACAATTTCCCTGCCTAACACGTTCGAACACCTGCACGTGCACGAAGAAACAACAACACACAAGCGTAAAACCTAATACATGCAACTATGTATCAGTTGAAGAAGATACAATTCATAACATAAGACATGAACATATGAATGGAACCATAATCGAAGTCGTTTATTATTAATTACAACGAAAGAAAGATACAACTTGAGCTTTGACGTTGGATCTTCCTTCGGCAGGTCAACAGTGGAGCACGTCTTAATGAAGCTCATCGGGATGGGACAAGGCTCTCTCTCTTCGGCTGTCTGACGATAGTCTCCTTACTAATGATTCAACTCTATTCAAGCTAGCTTGAAAACGGAAAATGACAAGCTTATATAGATGCTGGAAGGGGAGTTTGGATCCCTACAATGGTGGGATTGGCCCTATCCTCAAGGAAGCTTCCATGATAGGTGGAAAACCACTTCCCCTACATGGATATCTGGAGCCAAACATCCCAACTCATTTTAGAGACTCGTTCAGGAGTTGGTTGGAATCAAACTTCCACCATTTATTTTTAAAAAACAATCCTTATTAAGCTTGGTGTGAGTAATACACTGGGATGGAGTGCCAGTTGGCACACCCTCTTTGGTGGATTTCCCCCATTGGCGCGAGGCCTGAACTGGCTGGTCACGCCAAGGCCAAAAGGTCTATTTTTAGGGCTTTTCACAGGAAACTGTCTTCAGAGGAATGATTTTCCTTGTCAAGGGGGATGCCATGAAAGTGGTTTTAGGTCATTTCATTGCTCACAGGTCACAGAATAGGCCCTCCAATGTGCGGGATGGGGGATTGCAGGGACGGTGAAAAATTATCATGCAACAGATGCCCCCTAAAGCATGAGGCCCGAGAGAGAGAGAGGGGTGAAATGCTTTACGAGAACGTGTCCAACTGAAAACACTGCCATCGGAAAACCTACGTAGAAAAGTACAACTGATATCTCAAATACATGATTTGTAGTATGGGCGCAGCCATCCATGATAGAGTATACAATAATCAAGATCCGAGGCATGGACGCAGCCATCTAGTGAGGATCGATAAATAGACTCAGGTAAGGTTGTAGCCATCCAATCAATGAGTCATGTAGCCAATCATGATAATCCACAAAATCGCAGCCTGGATTCCAGCAGACAAAACCCAGGGTCTTGCACTCCATCTCAACCCAAACAGAGTACAAGTTCAAGCATGCAAATAAGTGAGGTGAAGTCGAACATGCAAGAACATGGTCTGATTACCAGCCAATGATGAAAGGTATTAACAGATGCGAGAGGAACCACCAACAATGACAATGGCCCTCAAGGTACTATAGGTACAATCCATAGAATGTGAACAGTGATATGGCGTCGAACACCCGCAGAATCATCCAATCGAAGGTCAATGATGAAAACCTTGTGTCGAATGCAAAGAACCTGCCATTGAGGCATGCAGACTCCAAGGTACCGGAAGGGAGTCTCTAGATCAGCTTTCTGGATAATGAGCTGAAGTCGACAGGAAGTGACCTTGATCGAAGGTGGGCCATAGTGTTTCCCACATCATCGACGCGAGACAGAGGAACATCATGTTTGTGAATCAGGATTAGTAGAGAATCATAGTAGGGTTGAGAACTACAGAGGTCAACTTATCTTGAACATATCGATGGCACGACAGTGGATTTGGCAGTATTTGACATCAAAAGATCTGAGGTCATGACGACGAGGCAAAGAGCAGATAAGAGGTCAAAAAGGATCACCCAAACCCATGGAGGCAAGCAGAAAAAGAGATGAGATGTCCCCAACCCGACATGAATGTAGACAAGTGCCATGTTCAAGAGTGACATACTACCGACACGACGATGATACTGGTTCCATTTTTTCCCCCACCATTTCTGGCGAGTACCTCTTTATTTTTAGACAAGCTTGAAGAGGATACCATATGCTTGTCATATAAGTTTTTCCTTCAAACAAATCCAACCTAGTACATTTAACGAGCCCTAGGAAGGAGGAACTCAAGTAATGTCATTACGACAGAGTCTGATGTCATCTGTTTTTAACGAGTCTGACAAAGGAATAACTCGACGTATTTTCATGTTTAGGGAGTTTGGAAAGACAGTGGAAAAGAAAACTCCAACAGTCCCTTTTCATAGATAGTTCCTCAGATCCGAAAAGGTAGAAAAGTGTGTTTGAGAAAACCTCCTAGCCGCGATAGGCTAGGGTATTCCTTTTTCGTAAATAATCTATCCCAGCCCGAAAAAGGGGTAAACGTATACTGGGTAGATGTCGTTTCGCAACCAATTTAATGAGATCAAAACGACAAGCGACTCGGCGATATTTTCATTTTTTATGAGTTAGAAAAGAGTTGAAAGTTGACTCCTCCTAGAGGAACGAGTGGTATAAAGGGTAGCAACTGGTTCCGGTAATGGTGGAACTGCTCAGAACAAGTAAAGGTTAAGAGGTTGGCTAACAAGACCACTCATCACAGCGGTTCCTTAGGAATGGTTAAAACAACCAAGTGAAGGCATATGATCGGCCAAGCAGATAGTGGCGATGGAGTGAGAAAACCAAGGCTCATTTGACAAAAACAGGCTGATAAAATGGAAATCACAAGAGGTAAAATGGGAATGGTTTTATTTTTACACAAGCTTGAAATCAGAAAAATCTGCTTGAAGTTGGTTTCATTTTTACACAAGCTTGAAACAAAGATAAAATATGCTTGAAACTGGTTTCATTTTTACAGAAGCTTGAAACGGAAACAAACTATGCTTGAAAAAGTAAGCATGCCCCCAGCATGGTGACTCAGTTTGAGGTACATGCCCCCCAAGCTTTAGTCCATATGAAAGGTAGATGGAGTGAAGGTTCAAGTTACGAGACCAAGAGAAAGACTCCACTGGGATTTTACGAGATCTTATCAAAGACACGAATTGAACAGGAATGTGTTTCATTGTTTTATCAAGGCTGACACATTCAAAGAACTATCCTCAGATGACCTTGTTTCATTTTTTAAGGAGCTTGACACAAGAAAAATGAACTCTGATCCGATGACCTTGTTTCATTTTTTAAGGAGCTTGACACAAGAAAACGAACTCTGCTCTGACCAGCTCATCATGATGAATAAGAAGTCATGGCTTCCAAGAGGGTCTCATCCGATGGGAGAACAACATCTCGGAAATCAGGACCCAATGCCTCCAACACTTGGTGCGCAATGGCACTATCACTAAGTACAGGCACGGGGTAGGTAGCCACATAGTTGACCTACGGTGGGGCAGATACAACTGGTGGATAAAAACTAGGAAGAGATGATGGCAGGCTAGTTGCCACATTAGGACCAAAGAAAAAAAGCCGATCAATGGTCACGATTCGTCCTTCATGTGGAAAATATACCACACGAAAAAGGGAAGAGACAAGCGCTCCCATGGCATAGGTGTAATCGTGCCCCAAAAGAATATTTAAATCCAAGGAGCCTAGAACAACCATCATGTCCATATGGACGATTTTACCTCCCAACGTAACAGGTAACCTTGGAAGGATCCCTAACAGTTGACTAGTTCTTCTATTAAATGCCAACAGATTCTGCGTAACAGGCACAAGCAGCAGCGAACCGAAAGCTTGCCAAGTAGTTGAGGATAGAACACTAACAGATGCACTTTCATTTATAATAGTGCTAGGTACGACCAGACTAGAGGTCTGTACTGTTATCTTGAAAGGCACATAAGACGGAAGGTGGTATCCTGAAAATTTATTCCAATCAAAGGAAGCAACCAAACTACTTGGAGGGGCTACCATCGACCTGAGATGGTCTTACCTTGGTGTTATGATCGAAGAAGGAGCATCCTCCACGACCTCCATCTCGAAAGAGGGAGGGATATCCTCTGGGACCTCTATCACGGGAGATGGAGGAACAACTTCTTGAGGTGTAGGGACAGGAGAATATTTCTCCAAGTCCGAAGAATCTTAAGAGACAAGAAGAAAATGAGGGGTATGAGATCCACTCTCCATGGAAAAGAATTGGTGCACCGTAGACGGGGCCAGCTCAACCTATCCCACGACCAAAGGTTGGTCGGGAATGGATTCCTGAATTTGAATTTCAGGGGGAGCGGGATTGACCAAGGATGACTCTTGACCAACCATAGGATCAGCTGGTGGAGGACTCAAATAAAGCTGTTTATAACCAGCCAGGAGGCAATGCACAGAAGCAGTTGATTTGTCCAAACTTTCTTGGCTTCATCCATATATGGACAAAGGTGAATGGCATGGTGCCATTCACACAACTTACAGGGATTGGTAATCTTACCCTGCTTCTTAGGAGCCTTACCAGCAGCAGCCGAAGACGTGCCCCCAACCTGACTCCCAGAAGCCAAAGGCAACGAGGGGTGACCATTGGACCATACTTCAAGCACCTTGGGAATGCCAGGGCAGTCTTGAAGAAGATGGTTTCCTGTGCACAACATGCAAGGGAACTTGACTTTCCATGGAGGGTTGGAAGGTTTATCAAGAGCGGGCGTTTTAGGAGTAGTAACTGCAGCTTTAACCTATGTTATCGGAATTCTTCTTGTTTTTCTTCTTCTTCTTCTTCTTAGCCACCTGGTTACTCGAATCCAGACTTTCACCAGGTGAAGTAGAAGAGGAGGATGCAAAAACACGAGAAGAAGAGGAGAGGTCCACCTTGGAATCAACATGATGTTGTTCAGGCTGAGGAACTAATTGATTAGTAGCCAGGACATTCGGGACCACAGAGGTTGAAAACAACCAAATAGGCAACCAAACATTTAACCCAGGAAGGGACAAAATTGCCATATAAGGAGCACCAACATTCCCAAAAGGAGGAAAATGACCAGGATTCCCATCGGAGGGGATTCCTTGGTTGGTGAACTTCAGAAAATTTGCCATAGGAAACGACCCAAAACAACACCCTAAGGAAACTAACTTAACCAGGAATATTTCATGGGTAGTTAATTTTTAGAACATTGAAACCAGACTCTGCTGTTTCATATTTTAAGAGTCGAGAAACAAGAAAAATGTGACTCTATCTCTTTCAGGTTGGACACAAGCTTGAAAGGACAAGAGCTCGATGATCGATGATTTAATGAGTCAGAAAATATCGAAATGATTACTCTAGAACTCTAGGCAAGAGGGTGTACCAGATATCCGTGAACTGCAATATACACCTTGGTTAAAAAATGAAAGATAAATCAACCAAGGACTTGACGTACGTGCAGGAAATCTCCCCGAATGCTGTGTCCGGTGTATCACGGGTATAAGGCGGCAGACTCGGCTTCCTACAGATAAAGGATAGCAACCTAGTGGGGTCTCCCTTTATATACACGACGGTATGGGGAGCACAAGTCCATACTAGCACTGTCTAAATCCAAGAGGCGAATGACAGCGACTAGGTTTAATGACGCTGGAACACGTCACTAGCCTAAACCTTTAGATATTTTGTTAGTGTTTCAATGCTTCCTTAGGTAAATTGAATAAATTTTAGAGTTGATCTTCAATTATTTTTCAATTTCAAGGCCCTACTGCATGTCATCTAACAATCTCCTATATGCCGCTATATGAGAAAAGAAATCTTTCAATTCGATGAATGCTATCTAGTTAAGGAAAGAGTCTCAAACAATGATGCAACAAACAGCAATACTGAAAACGAAACTTTTCCAAACTAGATGACTTTCACTATTCAAAAGTAATCTCAAACATTCAATGATGCAAATAATGCAATGTAATCTATGCAAAATCCTCTTTTTTGAAAACTATGCAATTTTAATCTATGCACAATTTCCCTTTTTTGAAAGAATAATAATGCACTCAATGCATTTTTTGATGAAATGAGAATCTACTTAATGCATGCCTTCAATGAAATATAATGCACTCGATGCGATTTTTAGCTTTCAATAATTAAAAAATGTGATCTAAGTTCAATGATAAATCTCAAAAATACTTTTCAATGCAATGTGATCTAATGGATTTTAACGAAAAGAAAACTTTGAGATGAAAACTAAATGAATGCAAATCTTCTTAGTGGAAGGACGAATGAAAAAAGGATGAAAAACTACACTAAGAATGCAATCGTTGTTTTGAACACTTTGTAATGAAATTCCTTAAAAGGCTACAAGACGTATGAGGTTAAGCACAAAAAGAACTTCCAAAGCATGAGCTCAAAACAAGGCATTCATTCCCTTTTACATCAAGCAATCATGGCAAGAAGACATTTCAACTGAAAAATGAGCAATGTAATCTATGCTCATACAGAGGAATGACCGAAAGGGAAAGACACACTGGTGAAGGATTTAGGGGAAAAATCACAATTTTCACACCCTGAAATTGGCACGACTTTTGTGGGTGAAACTAGCACCAACTGGCCAGACTTGCTCACTGACAACTAGCGCCAATGGCGAATTGGCACGGGTTGCTAACTAACAGCAAGCGCCAACACCTAAAAATTAAAAAACAAAGAATTCCTCCCAACCAAGACCAGACTCACCACTTCAAGAAGAATCCAAAAATAACCCAGAAGCAAAAATACTGACCATAAAAACTCCCGAACAAGGGAAAAACCTAACACCTACAGGAAATAGCGCGACTATCCGACTGTAATCCGTGCCAAACAGGGGATGGCATGATTGATGAACTGGAAATGTGAGCCAATGGGTGCGACTGTTAGGGTGGAAACTGCGCCAATAAAGCCAACCATGAAAAGATGAAAATTTCGAAAAAGCATAGGTTAGATCTGATCCTCTGGGGCTGAACAGAGGTTTTACACGAGAAGGAGACAGGCCAGAAGAGAAAATTAAGAAGGCAAAGACCAAAATCAATCGAAAAGACAAGAAAAACTCCAATCATGTCTCCCCAATGGAGTCGCTAGTTTGTTGGAGAGGTAAATCCCCTCTACAGACAGAAGCGATCCCTTCTAGCCCAGATCAGGTCTAGCAACAACCAAGTCACGCTAAGACGCAGGTTCCTAGTTACAAAATACCAAGATGCGATAAGAGGCCTACCTTAAGTCCCACGCTGCTGTTGCTTGTAGAGAATATGGTGCTTCTTTCCTTCACTTAGGCAGATCACAATTCTCCCGCCTAACACGTTTGAACACCTGCATGCGCACGAAGAAACAACAACACACAAGCGTAAAACCTAATACATGCAACTAGGTATCAGTCAAAGAAGATAAAATTCATAACATAAGACATGAACATATGAATGGAACCATAACCGAAGTTTTTTATTATTAATTACAACGAAAGAAAGATATAACCTGAGCTCTGACGTTGGATCTTCCTTCGGCGGGTCAACAGCGAAGCACGTCTCGATGAAGCTCGTCAGGATGGGACAAGGCTCTCTCTCTTCGGCTGTCTGACGATAGTCTCCTTACTAATGATTCAGATATATTCAGGCTAGCTTGCAAAGGGAAAATGACAAGCTTATATAGATGGTGGAAGGGGAGTTGGGATCCCTACAATGGTGGGATTGGCCCTATCCTCAAGGAAGCTTCCATGATAGGTGGAAAACCACTTCCCCTACATGGAGATCCGGAGCTAAACCTCCCAACTCATTTTAGAGACTCGTTCAGGAGTTGGTTGGAATCAAACTTCCACCATTTATTTTTAAAAAACAATCCTTATTAAGCTTGGCGTGAGTAATACACTGGAACATAATGCCAGTTGGTGCGCCCTCTTTGGTGGATTTCCCCCATTGGTGCGAGGGCTGAACTGGGTGGTCGCTTCAAGGCCAAAAGTTCTATTTTTAGGGTTTTTCACAGGAACATTTCTTTAGAGGAATGATTTTCCTTGTCAAGGGGGATGCCATGAAAGTGGTTTTAGGTCATGTCACTACTCACAGGTGATAGAATAGGCCTTCCAATGTGCGGGACAAGGGATTGCAAGGATGGTGACAAATTACTGTGTAACAATTTGCGTCCCTAACTACCTTAAATTGGTTGATTTTGGTTTCATTTCCTATTTTTCTTTGAATTTGGTGGATCAGTCTCACTATGTTTCACATACACTAAACCTTGAGGGGGAGGTGGGTGCTGTGGCAGAGGTTGAGAAGGCACGGGAGGCAAGGGTGTTGATGCCGAAGGGGCAAGAGAACTGGGTTGTGAAAAAGGATAGAAATGAGGTGGGGCAACATTGGGGAAAACAGGTTGAGAAATAGTTATCCCTTGAATCGATTAATACAATTGGGAAAATGTGTAAGGTGTGATTTGTCCTGGATACATGCTGCCAGGAGGGGGATAAGTGCTAGAGGAGTTAGCCCCTCCCTCAGGGAACCCATAATCCATGGAAGGATGAGTATACGGATCTGAAAGATATCCAACAATATCATCAGCGGCGTGAGATGCCCCTGGTGCATTGGCACCACATGGTCTAGGAAGATCCAGTAAAACAATATAAACATAACGAGATTGGGCATAGATCAAGTCATATTTCA
This sequence comes from Pinus albicaulis, assembly GCA_034641835.2. Lineage (NCBI taxonomy): Eukaryota > Viridiplantae > Streptophyta > Pinopsida > Pinales > Pinaceae > Pinus > Pinus albicaulis. Next base: position 818,433,157 of record CM076584.1, on the reverse strand, counting down.
ATTTGACTTAGAGAGCTTCTTCCTCTGTCTCAGGAAATTGAGATGTGATATATTTACCAATAGAAGGATAAATAATTTTGATAAACCAGTCCATATAGACACGGTCTTCAAATGTAGGAGCTCGACACAAGCTCCTCCTTCTATGCCATTCTTAGACATGGTCATATAGGTCGGTCGTAGAATTTTGACGGAATACAGTCAAAAACTCGGTACCAGTATCATAGTGGAGAGGTAGATGGAAATAGGATAGAAACACTTTAGAAAGAGTCACAAAAGTGGAATGAGAGGCAGCGGCATGGTCGACATACCACTTTGCAGCTTCTATAGTGGTCGTACATTGGAATAACCAAAGACGGATGGAATCATCAATGATAGAATTGGATGAACATCACATGTGAAAGGAGCGGACATGATTTGTAGGGTCCTCTCCAGAATTTACTTAAAACTTAGGTATGTCTGAAGGAATCTTAGTTGGCATATCAGGCCAACCTGGGTTGTGGAGTATAGGGTCGTTAATTAACTGGCTGAAATAGAGGAGGCTTAAACCTGCCATAAAAGGTAGAAAAGGAGTACCCGGAATGGTGCTGGTAGCAGCTCCACTAGTATCAGCTCTAGCATTAGTGTTGGAGATACCACTAGCTTGAGGATAAGCACCTGCATTGGCCCCTTACACGGTGACAGAATGAGGTGGTGGGGAACAGGGTTTGGAATCAGAGGAAGGACCTGATGAATGAGAATCAGAGTCGGTATGGGGACTCAGGGGAGGACTGACTCGAATTATATGTGGTGGAATAAGTATTCCTAACGGAAACTGAGGATTAAGGCCTTGTGGTCTTGGAATAAATGCCTTGGGGGTGGAATGATGGAAAGACACAGATGACACCAAAATAATGAAGAGTGATAAACAAAGGTTCAGTGAGGCAGATAAATTAAATATGATGTTTATGTCTTGGCTTGGAGATGTAAGCCAAGTGCTCTTCACTTTAGGTGTGCATGTTTGTAAGTTGTGTTTTAATTTTAAGTAAGCCCAAATGATTGTATAAAGAAATATAAAAAATGTTGAATAATTGTAAATAAAACTTAAACGACAGTAAAATAAACAGCTAAATATGCATAAATTCAACCCAAAAGAAGGCTTCCCAAAAAACTAGTCTAAAGGGTGGGGGAGATTGAGTCAAAACACACAATATGGCCAAAATACTTAAGGTCTTATGGACATGGATCTAATCACTCATATCTATAGAAAAAGTGAAAAAAACAGCAAGAAACCATAGGGAAAATTGCTGCAAAAATGGAGGAAAAGGTTAAAACCCTAGGGGAAACAAAGGGAACCCTAAGGGAAAGACCAAACAAAACTCAAGAGGGGGTTTTTGGATGGAATAATAACCTATCTAAAGGGACCTGAAAGACGGATAAATCAGACCCTCAACAATGGTTGAAAGCACTGCAAAATCTCAAACTACCTACTTAGCTAAACACCTCCTAAAAAGGGGGAAGCGTATTGAAACCCTAAGGGGCTTGGTCCTACTTCAAGGAGATAAACTGAGCATATATAGGCCTAAGAAGGGCTAAGACGGAGGTCATACAACCCTGAACAGTACTTGTGGTAAACCCTGATGGTCATAGAAAAAACTTAGGAAAAAGTTGAAGCTCGCAAGTACTGACCTGTAAGCTGGGAAAATCACAGTTTTTGGGCTGATAGCTGCGAGTTCAGGCAGAAATTGCAGCTTTTCGGCCAAAAAATGAAATTTCCAGATCCAAGATCCTCGAGCGGCAGGTTACGAAAAAATTTGTCGTCTCTGGCGCGGCTGATACCTGTTACCTACGGAAAACACTGGAAAACACACGAAAGTTAGAATATTTACTGTTTTATGGCATAAAAGGTAAAAAATAACATCAAGAGACTAAAAATATCTGAAGAAAACCCCTAGTTATTAAAGCAGTTGGTCACGCAGGAACCTGAATTACAACAATGGAGTCGCCATTTGTTAGCATAAATTCTTAATGCAAGTGTACGAAAAAAGCTCATTTTAGTTGTGTGTGACAAACATCCTAACAAAAAAGAAGGCTTCTTAAATTCCTTAGATCTGCAATAGATAGTCGAAACAAAAGCAGCAAAAACCCAGATATATGTAGTAAAAGCAGTTAAACAGTAAAAATAAATAAGTGTTGCTCTGAATATCCAATGGACAATACAAGATATATAAAGAAATTTATATTTATTAACACCTAGGAAGGGAAAAAAGAATGATGTTACTGGTCCCCCTCAATGGATGGGTTCCTAGTTGTCCTCAATGCTTCATATACACTAAAGTTTCTCTCTCTCAATGGTGTAGAAGTTGAACTCTTTGGGAGCTCAAGAAGCAAGAAAATAGTAAGAGCAATGAGAATGATCAAAGGGCGACAATGAAACTGATCAAAGTGAATAATGAATAGAAAATCATCCTATTTATAACAAAATATTGAGCTATCCTCGATAATGGCGAATAATAAAATATTATTAACTAAGATCTAGTTCTAGCCGCTTGGAATATTTTATTATATTTTGTTGGAGGGAAAAGGAATTTAACTTGGTTAAATACCTTTATTTATAAATAATAAACAAATAAATTATTTATTTATCATTTCAAGAATGGGGTTAAGGAATAATTTAACAAATAATGATTTGTTTAATTTTTTATAGGTGATTTAGTCAAACTTAACAAGGAATAATAACTAAATAATTATTTATCTAATTATTTCTCATAATTGGGTTAAATATTACCATGAATATTACTTAAACAATGGTTGAATTAATTATTCCTAGAGGAAAATCAAATAAATAAGGAGTTATTTAATTATTCCTCATGGGGTTTTCTTTTTGAGCCAGAAATAACTTAATAAAATATGGTTTATTAAATTATTTGTTATTGTAAAAGTCTTACATGGTGTATTTCGATCCATCTAATTTTAAATGGTTAGATGACCAAAAATTGGTGTAACAACCACCGACACATATAACATAGTAGATGACTTGGCGCAGTTTCGTGTTGACATGTCAATGCTGGAAATTCTCCAGTCGTGCCCATCCCAATAGAAAGATATACTTAATGTCTTGGGAATTGTGGGTCCTTTAGATGAATGTGTGATCTTCTTTGACATTGACCAATCATAACTTCCTCTGCATCATTCATCCGTTTCTTTTAAAATATGAGTCCAATAAGAAATGACATTGTACAACGGTGTATGATTGGCGAAGGCTCCTCCACCTACATGATTCCTACTACTGTTTTGAAAACATTTTACTCACCAGAATTGTCCCCATCCACCATCACTCTCTGTGCATGGGATAGTCATCCATATTGTTATCACTCCCCCCCGTTTTCCAAGGCTGAGAATGGAACTGAAGGAGGTAACCTAAAACCAATCTTTAAGTCTCGTAACTAGCCCTACCAAAACCATAAAGGGCTCTCTCAATGTCACTTTTATAGTAAATGAGATTACTGGGTATGTTATGATCTTAGGCTAGGTAAAAGCTCAGTGAATTAGGGTTTTGTTTTGAGTTTTTGCTGGATAGGAATGACAGTCAAGGAACTAGGTCTAGGTTTTAGGTCTGATTTCAAAGGTTCAGTTGCAAAGATGAAAATGAGGCCAGGTAGGTATAATTAAGGACATACTTTAATTTTCATTGTGTATAGGGTTTGAAAAGAGAGAGAGAGTCAGAATGAGCATGTTAAATGAATTCATTCATTAGAAGAGTAGAAACACATTTATGAAAATCTTATAAAACAGAGCATGAAAAGAAATATTTTTGTTCATAGAATCATAAGATCAACATATAGAAGCATACATGTGATGGAAATAAAACATAACATTCAACTTGATGAGGTTACTAAGAAAAAACAATTCTCATAAGCATACCATTGGAGTCCCAAGATTATAGCTGCAACATGTCTTTGATTTCACTGAAAAAAAATTGTGCAATAGCTCCACACCACAAATAACAACTTTCCAACCTCTAAAATGACTTTATTTGGAAAACATATATAAATAGAATATATTCCACCTCATTGGGTCGAACCCTGATCCAAAATACATCATAAATGCACCCTATGAGTCATTACCTAGAATTTAGGGAAGTTAAAAATAATCCCCCCAAATTTAGCTAATAACTAAGAGTGTTTGTCTCCTAGAGTAATTACATAATTCCTCAACAATCAGAGACAAAATAGAATTCTCTTATCCACAAAAAATCTCACAGGATAGCTGTGACCTCAAAATTTGGACAACACCTGTCTAGAAAGAATCCAAGACACAAGCGTCGCGCCACTTACAGAAGTGGTGCGCCTTTCAGCAGAAGCATTGCGCCACTTTGAGGGAAATTTTGGGTGGCATTAAGGAATCCTCCTACTAATTTTAATATTGGGATAGGTAGCCCTTTGTTTCCTCTTTCCATTCCAACCTAGAAACTGAGAAAATACCCCCTGGAAATCCTTCAAAAGCTCATTCTCCAAACCTTACTTCAGAAGCGTCATGCACAGGAAAAGTGAGTGGCACAAGCATGAAAAAAGGGATATTTTTGTATTTGTTCTCCAAAAATAAAGGGTTTCATGCCAACACGAGACCATATCTATGAAGTATAAGTCAAAATCCATCCATCCATATAAAAAATACCTCATTTGGATGCTCTAAGGAAAAGCGTCGCGTTGTCGCGCGATGCTTCTACAAAGACCAATTTTCCATTACTTTCAAAAAGTCACCAAAATACTCAAAATGTTAAAAATATTCTGAAATTTGTTTCAAGACATCCTTGGATAATAAATTAAATAGCTAAATATGCCTCAACTAGCAGACCCAAGTTACCTTCTCCTTTGGCTTTATTAGGGTTTCCTTAAGCTTTATCCTCAAATTCTTCACCCTCACTTTAGCGATTTGGTTCCTATTGTAATAATGTCTCACCATATGCTTCCGGAGGTTAATATCCATTTCTTCCTTCTTCAAAATATTCTCAAGATGAAAATTTACCCTTTCAAGCCATATTTCTTTGCCTTTCTCAATTTCAGCAGCGATCAACTCATTAAAGGTTAGGTCACCTAATCGAGGAGATGTCTCTCTTTCTTGCTCTTTTTGCCTGGTTAACCCTCTTGTTCTTGGCCTCCTTGTTTTTGTTTCAGCATCTGTGTCCTCCGATTTATCAACATCTACTATTTCTTTTCCTTTAACTTTATCTTCCTCAATATTTTCCTTTGGTTTACTTCGGAGCAATTGTTTTACCTTCAATTGCATATTTTCTTGTTGTAGGAAGGTAATCAATAAATTTTCCTTTGAGAGGTTGTTCTTCAACTCTTCTATCTCTGCATCGTTTTCCTTTATTATCTCCTCAATTGTATTATATTTTACCTACTCTACCATATCAATCTCCATGGGTGCTTTTTCCTCATGTTGTTGCAATGACTCATCATGAATAGGTGATTTCCCCATGGTTTCTCTTTGCTCAACTATAGTTTCAGGTGCAAGCACACCTTTGATGGTCTTATGAGAAAAAACCATATTCTTACCCTTTTCATAGGTTTGAGTGATTTCAACCTTAAGCACCTTTGGAACCTCTATTTTCCTATTTGAAGAGCCAACCTCCTTTGGTTGTGTTGATGATGATGGCATGTCCTGAATGATGGGTGGACTAGTAGTAGGCATTGATGCAACTGTCTCCATGAAAGTTTCCCAAGACATATTGATTACTGAGAGATGATGCAAAACAATAAGCTTGACCAAACCATGGTGGAACAAGCTAGGGTGATGATATTTTCCTTTTCTCTATACCTTTTCAGTCATCTTGACCAAACTCCTAAATAAATAATTAGGAAAACTAATTGGCTTGGTAGCAGTGAAGTGCATCAATAACCTGATATGATACTAGTATAGGCTTGAGAATCACCCTTCACATGTAAAATAATTCATAATTAGCTTCATAAAAGGGGCATATTTATAAATTAAATGCCTGAAAGGGAATATGTGCTCAAGATCGTCTTTGCAATGAGGTTTTAAGAACATTTTGTAATTATCAATATCCAAGTACATCCCTTTGAACTTGATTTCTACATGGTTCAGGATACCAGTTGCTAAGGCAATAATATATGTTGATATGTTGAATTCAATGCCTACTATGATAGCCTTATCTCTCCTGAATCTAGTGGAAAAAATGCTTTTCAATTGAGCATGACATCCTACCTCCTAGATTCTCTCACAAAACCTCAAACAACCACATTTTTCAAAAGACCTCTTAGCATAAGGATAACCATTGATCTCCTGCAATTTGGATGATTCAAACCTTTAATGATGACCTCCCTTATGGATTATCTTTTCACCATCCATGATGTTTTTTGAACAATGAAAACCCTAGCTTGATGTAGTGGATATGGAGGTGGAAAATTAGGAAAACAGGGGATAGTGCTAGAGTGTTTTTAGGGACAGAATTTGGATGAAGGAAGTCGAGGTAAAATCCCAAAAAAATTGGGGAGGTAGGGTGATGAGTTGGATACAAGGTGCAAGTGGAATTTTTGGAAATGGGCATGAGGATGGTGCAAAAGGGCCTAACCATAGATTTTACCTAGTATCTCTGCAAAAGCATAGTAAGAACTAGGGTTTGAGTGAAAATGATAGTTATGAGAGGTATGAATGATATGTAGTGATTTGGTAAGGTATATGAGTGATGTGTGAGGATTTGTATGTGATGAAACTAGAGGTTTTCCAACTAAAAGCAACCAAACATCTTAGCAATCCAAAAACATAGTTGAAAACCCTAGAAGATGGAATCCACCCTTTGCTAAATAAATTTAACTGAATGAAAGGTGAGGGATATTCACTTATTGACTTGGAGGCATTTTAACTTGTGAAATGCTGATTTGACCCTTCTTGTAGCTCCTTTGGCTTTACTTTCTAATTTTCTAACTCTCATGATGGTGACAATGGTGATGACATGACTCCCATGTATATTTGATGACACCTCAAATGTAATCCTATACCATGACCTAGATGATGGTATATTAAATAATCCATGACCATAGGCACTTAAATGAAGACTTGACCATGATGAGTAATGATAACATGAGAAAGTGGAGGTAGTAGCATGACCTAGATAACAAACAATGATCAAATTTTATTTGAAAACTTATTTGAAACTATAAAATTTGACCTAGGACCCTATCAACTAAAATTGAAAGAGTACATTTGATCACTGGTGAGTGATAGACACTAACACATATCAGCCCCTTGTATTACTTCGCAACTATCTTATCACTATTTTGGGCAATATGGTCTCCATTTATATTGAATTCATCGACACCCCAATGGATTACAAGATCCTTCTGGGTCGTAGTTACACCTATGCCATGTTAGTTGTAGCATATGCGGTGTTCTGTAAGATGTTCTTTACCCACAAAGTAAATATTGTTAAATTCGATCAACTAAATTACTATCATCCTAAGGAAAATACCTCTCCTCAAACCAACATTTCATCCATGACTGATGATACAGCTGTCTCATCCCTCACCAATGTCTCACCAAGAGTCTATGAATATTTTTCTTTTCTTGGTCCCTAATACGGTCCACAACCTACCCCTTCTGATCCGAGCTCATCCAGTATTTGTATGCTGCAAGAATCACAGGCTTCTCACAAGCAATCTATTATGCCTGTCTTATAGCCATTTCCTTCGCAACTTTTTGTCCTCAATTCAACCCAGCATACATGTATAATTCCTCAAGGACCATCTCCTTATGTTGGTGTCTCTCCTAATCCATTTCAACTAGGAACAATTCCTCCAGGCCTTCACCATCCAGGAGCAGTCATGCCTGGCCATTATCCTTTGGGTCAGATACCTTTCTTATTCCCCCTCCCAGGAATTTTCTTTTTACATGTCATGGCTACATTGATTTTACCCAAAATTACTCTAGGGATCCCAGTCTAGTACATAGATTCCCTCATAAACACTCCACCTGATCACCTTAATGCTTACACATCTTTGACCCTGGTGCACCCGGTTGTACCTTCCCCTTCTTTTTCTTTAGTTCCATAGCAACTTTAGCAGATGCCTACAACTATTGTGAAAGCATCTAGTGATGTGAGAGGGGGGGGGGGGGGAAGTCCAGAAAAAGGGAGGAAAACACAAAGGACCCCAAACAACTCCAACTCCTCCTAAGCCTCCAAAGTCGAGACCTATGTGAACTTTATGTGATGTTTTTGGGCATTCCACAAATAATATTCTTGAACTCATTCATCTCAAAGAGGTGTTTGATGATACGTTTCCTGACTCTAATGTCCTGGAGGTCCATGTTACCTTACCTGAGTTGGACAAGAAAAACAAATTGTTATGAACAGATCACCCTTGTTATTTTTGTGACAACTTTGGTCACTATTATAACCATTGTCCCTGTCTCGAAGATTTTTTTGATACCCATCAGGAAATTCTTGAAATAGAGTTTGCCCATAATGAACCCTATACTTATTTACCTACGGATTCATGCCACCAATAATTTTCCGCCTAGGCCTATCTTGTGTGGCAGCATCATCGAGTCACCCTTGTTCAGAGCATCTGAGATGAGTCATCCTTGCATTTATGGAGTTTTTTATGAGTCCCATTATGTCATGTTACTGTATTTCATCCATATTTGCTTCATATTAATCCCATGTTTCTATTATTTTCCTCCAGCTATAATGTCTGTCATCGAAAAGATTCCATTTAAGTACTTGACCATCCCCTCTAGAATCGATTCGGTCATTGTTAGTTCAACCATGAATTTTATGCTCTGACAAGGGAATTTGTTAGTCCACCTCTCAGTTTATCTACCTCCATTATCATCCCTGGTGTCAGTCCATCAGTCACTTTACTATGATCCCTCGTTATTTATTTTAGGATTCATTATTTCCTCAGATCTGGCAAGCAATCTTCTATCGGCTTCAACACATTCATTCTAGAAGAATGGTCTAGAGGGTGGTGTACCTTGGTTCCAGCTTTCATCATTATTCAAGTACCTCGAATAAAAAAAATGGAATCATCATTTCCCTTTGACTTGGTTATTTCTCACGTGCTCGACCCCAGCTCATTTTCGCATGATTTAGAATCATACACTTGATGGTCCCATAATACATCAGATTGTACCAATGATTCCTGGATGTGTGTGAGATGTTTCATACCTCATGAGGGGGTGGCCCTTTAGGTATCCCACCACATGCCTATATGACCTCATATTATTCTCCAGATTTAGATGTATTTCAACAAATTTGATGGGTTTGGTTCCAATCGTTTGTAGTGCCCACAACATCCATGTATCGTCTAGATGATCCATTCATATCTTCAGATCCATTTCTAGTTCAGCGAGGCTTCTTTGGTTACGGTCTCACATTCCCATGTCAAATGGAGGGGCATTATGTCTTATGTACTCATATTTTATTGTATTTAGTCTTGGCCTATTTTTTTCCAAGTGCGTTATGTTTAAGGGATTCATTGTGTTATGTCATGGCCAATTGATGCCAGTGGATCATGTATTATGTACTAATTTGTAGCTCAGTCCCACATTTTTTGGCTTGACATTATTCTTTGTACTCAATTATCTCAGCGGGTATGGCTATGCCACCCCCACCTCATTTAATATCATGTACTCACACATAAAAGGAGACTTATATAAGTTTATTAAGTCTCACCCTCTCCATTGTTTTCCTTCCCCGTATCGCTTCAGTCATATCTCTCTCTCTTTGACTCCCATTTGGTGTCTTGTGGAAGTTTAACTTGCAACGTATTTTGGTCATACAATTTTCTCCTAACGCTCGTACGTTGGGGGGCAATTTTTTATCACCAAAAAATGATCACTTAATCATTTCTAACTAGGTGGATCGAAACACACTATGTGAATTCAATTTTACCATAGTAAAATCACTTTCACTCTAAGAAATAATTTAATAAACCACTTTTGTTAAGTTATTTTCGATTAAAACCCATGAGAATAATTAAATCAATCATTATTTATTTAATTTTCTCTAGGAATAGTTATCAAATAACTATTAATAAATATTCCTTGTCAATTTGACTAAAATCACCTATGAACAATTAGATAAATCATTATTTCTTATTTCCATATTTGAAATAATTAATAAATCATTATTTAATAGTTATTTCATTTTCACATTTTTCTTAACATTCATGAAACAATTAATAAATCATTTGTTTGTTAATTATTTCTATATAAAGTTATTTATCCATTTTAAATTTCTTTTCCCTCTCCAAAAATATAATAAAGTATTCCAAGCGGTTAGATCTAGTTTTTGGTCATAATATTTTATTATTCTCCATTTTCGAGATTAACCCAATACTTTGCTATAACTAAGAGGGGTTTTCAACCATATCTCACCATGATCATTATCATCGTCACCATTATCGTCGCATACAAGTCGATCTTCCATTTTTTAGTTCTACATTGATTTGGTTTTCACACATTTGAGAGAGAAGAAGATATGAATAATGAAGTGAGAAGGACATCAAAGAACCCATCCCATTGAGGGGGCCTTAAGACCCTTTGTAAATCTCCTTCGCCAGGTGTAATTAATATAATTAATTTTCTTTTAAATCTTTTCCAATATTGGATTTTTACATTAGTTTTATATATGTGTTTGTGCTTTTATATTTTCATAAATCCATCGTTTTTGCAGTTTTCCTCACATATTTGTTTTAGAACTGAATTATTAGCAGCCACAATTGTTGCTAGGGTCACGAGTCACTCATGACTTAAATCAGATCTTTCTGGTACACCTTCCAAGAAATTTCATACTAACAAATGGAAACTCCACTAGGTGAATTTTGCATCAGAACTTTCAATTTCCTCGATGACTTTTGCTTCAAATATTTCAGGGTTTTCTGAAGTTATTTTTAGCCTATTTTTTCTATTTATGGTGCTCTCTCCATTTTTCTATCAAATTTCTGGTTACTAGTGGTTTTCTGGTGTTTTCCGCAGGTCACAAGTACCAGCCAAGAAAATGGCAACATCTTTAGAAACCTTCCGCCAGAGAGCTGCGAAGACCAAAATGTAGTTTTTAGCCCCAAAAGTTCATTTTGAGGATAAAAACACCATTTTTGACCCAAAAAAAAAAAAAAATTCCTTCAAAAACAACTTTCCTTCCACATCACCAGGAAGGATTGCACAGTTCTAGGGAACTGGAAACTCTCGGTTCACTACACTACACAGTTTCTAATCATGGTGAGTGATTGCATAGTTTTTGGGCTCAGTGCTAGGCATCCTGTCATGAATGAAAATTTTATGAGCTAGAGGTTTGGATTCCAGTCATGACTACATAATTTTAAAAATCAAGTTCAATACTTGCTTCATTAATTGTGCAATTTCTGGAGGCAAGCCCAAAACTTTTGCAAAAGGCTTAGAGAGGAGTTCATCTTATGACTTAGAAAAATTTCAAAGTGGGGAGAAAGTGAACACAAGAAAAAATGAAAGATGAAATTAAATAAAATAATATATACTTAATATTGGTGCAATATAATCTCTCATGAAGGGTGGTTAGGCTCCAAAACCTAATCAATGGGAAAATTTTGGAGGGTGGTAGTAATTGCTACAACATTGGTGACACACTCGTAATACTCTAGCTCTCTAAATGAATCTTATCTTGTGTAAAATCAGTCTCACCCTTTCAGAAGTATTGTTCAATTAATTGTTTATTATAGTTCCTCACTTATTCTAAGTTAAATACATAACCCCTTTTTTTCCTCTTCATTGGTGGAACACTGACCAAGTTAAGTCACACTGAGTTGTTTCAATTGGGGATGGGAAGTGTTTAGATGCACAAGTAAAAGAAAAATGTCAGTCTTTATTTTCATTTCTGGTGTTTCTATGCTGCTAGCAGGCCTGGATGGAGTCACTTCAGAAACATAAACATTTCTCTGCTGCTAGTAAGCCTAGACAATACCCTGGTAGATTTGTTTTCTTCACCTCTCTGCGAAGGAATCCTTTCTCTTCTTTCACACTTTATTTTTTTTTCTTTTTTCCTTTTTTTAATTTTTTCAAAAAACTCTTCATAGGAACTTATTTATTTCATGGGGAAGAAGAGTCATCCCTACCTATTGAGAGCATAATAGGTTGTTCATTCGCAGAAGTATGTTTATGTACACCTCTGACATACTTGTTAAGGTTTTCCTCCCCTCCTTACTCTACTTGATTAGAGTGACAAGGATTAACCAAATATATAAAAACTGATTGGAGTAGGCATAACCAATTAAAACCAAAGAATCATTATTTCACCATGACTCTCTCTGATAAGGAACGCATTTTCCATATGATTATCAGAAATCAAAATGGAAAGGTAAGATTCGTGCAAAGAGAGGGAATAGCCAGAAAACTAAGTTTTGATAGTTTCACCATGCTTTCTTCACAAGCCAAACGTGGTCTCATGTGGATACTATCCTAAGACTAAAAACAATCAAAGGAAAGGAGTGAAACAAAACATATGAAGGAATAGTAAATGAAATAAATGGAAAAGGAAAAGAAAATACTACTCCTACTCCTAACCTAAGAAGAAAGTAGGCCTACTCATGTGAATTGATATTTCTAATGCAACCAGTGGTGAATTGGTAGGCCTATGCAGGCAAGGGAATACATGTCAAGAAAAATATTCAAGTAACACATGAAACCAAAAATATAAGACAATGTAAACCAAGATGTTTGAAGTTTGAATGAATTCTCATAAAAATAAAAGAGGAAATTGTAAGGGAGAAATTTCGTTGTTGTGTCATGGTGTCCTGACACACTACGAAGTGAATACTTACACACGCAAACCTTCAACCTGTGAGGTCAAGAAAGCATTATAAAAAAAATCAATTTCTCCACGGTGCTCGCCAAGTATGACTCCTCCAATGACTGAGCGATAGGGTTGTTAAAAACAAATGGAGGATGTGAAAGTTGTAAAACATAAGTATTTTCAATATGTGCAATGGAGTGATGAGTATCCTCAAAAGATTCAACACTCTTCTAATCAGAGGAGGAACTAACTTCAAGGTTACGAGAACCTAAAATAACCTTCAGCTTAGGCTGAAGTGCCTTTACAGCTTGAGGAACTTCCAACTCATTGGAACATAAACCATTAGAGGTAGGTGGCTTCGAACAATTGACCATGGAAAAATAAACATCATGACCAATTGAATCAATGAATAGGTTGTTATGTCTCCATTTTGCCCCATTTTTACACCCTTCCCAATCCTTACTTCTCTTATTTATTAACTCCTTTTGGCCCTAATTATGCTTAGCTCGGACATATTATCTATTTTTTGCTAAAAGGGTAATATAAGCCTAAGGTATGTTAAATTAACTTAATAAGTGTCATTTTGCATTAGACTTAACATAGTCTTTGATGTAGCCATAACTATTACTGAATTACTACTTCCACTGATCTAGAACTTATGTGCATATTTGTTTTAATTCGAAGTAGTTCCACAAAATATTGAAGAAAGCTCATGTAGCCACATTTCCTGTAGTCGTTACGGATTTCCTGTAGCTGTTCCGGATTTTCTGCAGCCATTACTGATTTCCTGTAGCAGATCCAAATTTCCTGTAGCCCTTGATTTCCTGTAGCAGATCCAGATTTCCTGCAGCCCTTGATTTCCTGTAGCAACATCAGCGGTTGACTGTATTGTACTTATTTCTAGATCCAACGAAGACTTGGGTATTTTAGGGAATTGGTTGCACATTAATACTATTCCATTGGCTGCTTCAAACCTTTTTTTTGAACAACCCGAATTTGCAGATTTTCCCCTCGAACCAGATTTCCTATAGCTTCCGCTATGTAACAGAAAACGTCTAATCCATGCTTTCAATCATGGATTAGACTTAAAATAAGCTATATTTGATAGCCTATATCTGTATTATTGGGTGATAGCTTATATTATTCATTCAAGCCAAATATGGGCTTTAGATATTGTATAAAAGGGGATGTATTTCACATTGTTAAGGGTTGTTGGGTTGGGATTTCTACTGATAGACAATATATCATATTGTACTTGGTTGTATATTTGCATATTAATATAAATCTTATGTTATCTCCATTTTTTTGAGCAACCTCTTCAATTTTTAAAGGGGTTGTGAGTGATGGAGGGCCCCCTTCACTCACAACTCCTGCAGCACAGTGTGTGTGTGTTTCTTTTCTTTTTATGTAGTAATAATTCTTTTACACAGCTAATGCATTATTTCCTAAGTTTTAGCAGTAGGATGTTAATTGATTAGATGATTTAATTTCTAATGTTAATGTGTTAATTTCATTTGATCAATGCTTGGATTCATTATTGTCTAAATTTATTTCCAAATTGTTGTAATTTGATCTTTTATCTTTTCCATGGTCAATATCAGCAACACCCAGAGCTGTAGAGGGATGTTATATTCCACTCCATAGCCTTACTAGTACATTATTGATACAGGAAAGAAGCATAATCTTGTGTGTGTGTGAATGATTAATTTATGAACACTTCCAGTAATCAGCCTGCATATATTTTGCATAGTATCTCGCAAGCTTACCTACCTTGGGTTGACAATTTATGATTGGAAAATTATAAGTGTATAATTAAACTCAACATTTTGGCGTCATTTCTGGGGAGGTGCTAAGGGATGTTACTGAAATTGTTCTAGATTTATTTTGCTGATTTTTTTTTGCAGGACTGGGGGAGTCAAAGTGATAAGATGAAGGGTAAAGCCTACGCACCAACAGAGGTCTGAAATTCGCCAAATCCATGTCATGATTATTGGGTAAGTAGAATTTTTTTAGTTGAATAGGGTCCAATATTTTCAAATGATTTTAGTGGTGGTGTGCGCACCACTTCATTTAATAATACACTGGAGGAAAAAAAGGAAAAAAAGGATGAACTGGAGAAAGCCTTGGTTGTATTTTGCTCCAAATGTAGGAAGAAACATGCTCTAGGGGAATGCCCTGCTAACAATATAGAGGTGTGTCGAATTTGTGAAGCTGAGTATTCCACTTATCAATGTCCTTCTCTACCCAAAATCAAAGTAACATATATGGTAGATCAAGAATTTTTCAATGCACTTTATGCAATGGAACATCAAAAACCATGGAAGCCATGTCCTCCAGATATGTCACAATCGCATTTTCAATTTCCTTATGCTCAAAATCAGATGTGGAATGTTCCAATTCCCTAGAAGCCTTGGTCCCCTCAGTAACCTTGGAAGGGGAACTATTTTTACCCTAATGCACAAAGTTTCCTAACTCAAAAATTTTATCCTTCGCAGCCCACACCTCAATAAATGATGCAACCACAACAACAATTTCAATTAACTGCCCCACCAGATCAACCTTGTCCCACACATCTACCTTCTCAGCTAGTGTCTAACACCAACAATAAAACCATCCAAGCCACTCATAACATTGGATTGGTCACTTATCCCACTTTTCCTACCTAGTGTATTGCACCGCATCCACTGTATGAAATTTCTATTCCTCTGGCAGGAATTCCTCATGCCACTGCAGGAAAGTTATGTTCCTGCATTGCAATAATTCCCCATGCTGCTGCAGAAAATTTGTGTTCCTACGTTGCAGGAATTGTTTGTTCCACTGCAGTAATTCTATGTGCCACTGCAAGAATTCCCTATGTCGCTGCAGGAAATTAAAATTAGATCGGGAAAAGTGGTGACTCAACCTGAAATAATTGAAGAAATTGTAGACGAGGATAGCCTGGAAATGGCTGAAAATGAAACCACACCTGAACCGGAAAAGTCATCTAGGCCACAATAATCTTCCTCATCCCATACAATCCATCCTCCTTTTCTAGGGAGGTTGTAAATGGAGATAAAACCTAAATATCCCAAGTTTGATCTCGTGTCTGGACTGATAAATATGTGCATCAAGATCCCATTGCTGCAATCAATCAAGGATATCCCAATATATGCCAAAAAAATGAAGGAACTATGTACTAAGAAACCAGGAAGACAAAATAAAGAACCCTCCACAATTCAAGTAGGTGGAAATCTTGCAAGTTTAATGTCCACCGGATTTGTTACTGAAAAACATGTTGACCCAGGAATCCCCATCGTCACCACCTTTATCAAAGGGTATCCCATAAAGAACACTTTGATTGATTTAGGTGTAGTCATTAATGTTATTACTATGGAGACTTTATCTCATATAGGATCAGTTGACTTATTACCCACTCCTACCATGTTAGAATTAGCAGACATGTCTAAGGTTAAGCCAGAGGGGGTGTTAGAAGACATTTTCATCTCATTAGACTCTTGGGAGTACCCTGATGAATTTTATCTACTTCATCCTAAAAACAACTTGGGGGGCATCCATTTATTTTGGGGACGTCATGGTTAGCCACGGTTGATGCCTACATAAGGTGTAGATCTGGAAACATGACCATCACCCATGGGGCTGAAACAAAGCACATAAATTTATATCCCCTCGCTAAACCCCTCTCAAGATCACAAAATACACATTGGGTTAAATAAGAAGAGCATGATTATGAATGCACCCAACTAATTTTAACAATAGCCCAAGCCATGAGCCTTAAGGAAAATTATGAGGAAAATCTGATAAATTGTTATATTTCTAATCTTGATTTTCCGTAGCATTTAGAAGAATAATCTAGTCTTAATTTGATATCATTTCTAATCTGCAAGATTTTTATGAACATAGTACAACTTCTAAATTAAATTCAGACCTCTTATCCTACATTTCTTTCATATTCAATGTTTGAATGGGGGAGTAAGGTAGTGGAAATATTTCCTGAAAAATCTTTAAACATTAATTCTACCTTAACTTCTGAACAAGAAAAACAATTAATTCAAACATTGAAAAAATTTTCAGATACATTTGCATGGGAATATAGTGATATGAGGGGAATTCACCTAGACAAATGCATTCATCATATTTATATAGAAAAAATTCTAGGCCCATAAGACAACCACAAATGAGAATGAACCCCACTTTAAGGGAAATTGTAAAAGATGAATTGTAGAAATTATTAAATGTAGGGTCCATTTATCCTATCTCGAATAGCCAGCGGGTTTCCTTTCTTGTTATTGTTCCCAAAAAGAATGGTAAATGGCAAGTGTGTTTATATTATAGGGAATTAAACAAAGCTACGTTAAAATACCATTACCCTTTACCGTTCATAGACCAATTACTAGACACTCTAGTAGGGAAAAAGTACTTTTCCTTCTTAAATGGGTTCAACAGATACAATCAGATTAGGATAGCTCCAGAGGATCAAGATAAGACAACATTTACATGTCCCTGGGCTACCTATTCATATAAACTATTATTATTTGGTCTATACAACGGACCTACCACATTTCAGTAGGCGGTCCTTGGTATTTTTTCTGATCTTTTGCATGATTGAGTAGAAGTTTATATGGATGGTTTTAAATTTATGGGTGATAATTTTGATGAGGCTTTACATAATCTTGAAAAAAAATTTTGCAGAGATGTAGAGAAACTGATCTTTTATTTAAGTAATGAAAAGTATTTTATGCTTATGACTGAAGGTATTGTTTTGGGTCATCATGTTTCTGCTGCAGGAATTAAAGTTGATCCGGTGAAAATTGAATTTATTGTAAAGTTTCCCCCATCAATCAATCAAGAGGGAGTATGGATTTTTCTTGGACATGCGGGCTACTACAAAAGGTTTTTTGAAAATTTTATAAAGGTAGCCTCTGCATTGTTTAAATTATTGACTAAAGAATCTGAATTTTATTGGAATGATGAGTGTCAAGCTGCATTTGAAAAAATCAAGGAAAATATTTCTTCAGCACCTGCCTTGAGAGACCGAGATTGGACTTTGCCTTTCCATATCTCCATTGATGCCTCTGATGCAGCCATAGGAGTGGTATTGGGTCAAAAGGAGGATCCTATAACCCATGGTATTTATTTTTTTAGTAAAAAATTAACTCCTACAAAACTAAATTACATGGTAACTGAAAAAGAATTCGTTGTTGTGATTTATGCTATTAAAAATTTTAGACAATACATCACAAGTTATGAAGTTTTTGTACACACAAATTATTTTTTTATTTGTTATCTCATGAATAAACTAGTCACTAATGGCAGAATCACAAAGTGGTTGTTGCTGCTACAAGAATTTGACATCACAGTGTTGGATAGGCCAGGAAAAGAAAATTAGGTAGATGATTTCTTGTCTAGGCTCAACCATGTAGGTGAGGATGTTCCTGTTAATGATAACTTTCCAGATGAAAATTTGTTCACCGTCTTTGATAAAATGCCTTGGTTCATAGACATGGAAAATTACCTTGCTATACGGAAGTTTCCACCTTACGTTTCATCTAATCAGAAAAAGGGAATTATTAGAAAAGTGTTGATTACTCTTGGATTAAGGGAGATATCTTTTTCACTGGACCTTATTTGATTATTTGCAGGTGTGTTAGGGAAGATGAGATCTATGACATCTTGAGAGCCTGTCATGATGAACCTTGCAGGGGACACTTTGTAGACAAGCATACAACTTATAACATCCTTCGCACGGGTTATTATTGGCCTAGTTTTTTTAAATATGGAAAGGAGTATGTTTGGAAATGTGATAGCTGCCAAAGAATAGGGAGGCTTGTACAATCAGACGAGATGCCTTTGTAGCCACAAGTTCTCATAGAGCCTTTTGAAAGGTGGGCTCTTGATTTTGTAGGTCTCATCAATCCTACATCCAAAGGTAACAAGTATATCTTGGTTTTTATTGATTATGTTACAAAGTGGGTGGTGGAAAAAGCACTAGCTAGAGCAATGAAAAAAGAAGTGGTAGAATTTATTTTCTCTGATATTTTTGTGAGATTTGGAGTACCTAGAGAAATATTTATTGATCAATGTTCTCAGTTTATTTCTAAGCTTATGCAGGTAATTATGCAAAAAATATCATATTAACCACCATAAGTCCACCTGTCATCATCCACATGACAATGGGAAAGTGGAATCAACCAATAAGGTGTTGGAGACAATCCTTACTAAAACAATGCAATTACATAAACAGGATTGGTCTGACTAGCTCCTTGAGGCATTGTGGGCTTATATAATCACATGGAGGAGTACCACTAGATTTTCTCCTTATGAATTAGTATATGGAAAACAATTCTTGCTGCCCACTGAATCTCATATCAGAACTTTCTATACAACAACAGATTTTGGGATAGACCTTGATGAAGCACAACAACAGAGAATCATGTAGCTCAATGAGCTAGATGAGATTAGACAAGATTATTTTCATCATACTAATTTGATCCAGCAAAAAAGGGTTGAGTAGCATGATAGATAAATAAAAAAGAAGGAATTTAGAGAGGGAGGCCAGGCATTGTTGTATGATTCAAAATTTAAGAAATTTAAGGGGAAATTTAATACCCATTGGCTAGGCCCCTATGAGATTGAGAAAAATTTTGAAAATGGATTTGTTTAGCTAAAAAATATTCATGATGGGAATGTTACCTTCTTGGTGAATGGGCACAGACTCAAGCTATATAAAAAACCCCAGTCAAAGTAGGAATTTATGGAAGAAATTGTGAAGAAGAAAGAGATGGAAATGGTAAGGGAAGGGATGATTCCTTCCACTATCTCTTCTTGAATTTCCTGCTTATACAATGAGCTTACTCAATTCCACCTCATGCTCATTAAACGATGACAAGAATGTCTATTGGGTATATGTTTATTCCTTTTTCCGGGCCCAATGGAATGATTACGGAAAAGGAAACTGCTGGAGTCTTCTTTTTTAGTATTTCATACTCTCTAAAATTGAAATCTGGTGAGCATGGACTGCCACCAGGCTCGTTAAAAAAACAGGCTAGTAGAATCTTTTGGATCCTCTCAATAAAATTTGTTTATTTTATTTAATCAATGGATTTCTCATGTTGTATTGATGTGGGATTTCTTAAGGCCCTCCTTCCAAAAATCTTGGCCCATCAACATCAGCAACTTATCTGGGTGAAGGATTAGAGCATTTTGATGCCTTGAAGCCTGTATGCCCTAATGACAAGCTATCTCGCCAACATCGATGGAGAAACATTATGGCTCCTTTGCTACTAGATCCTATAGGGAGTTCAATAGCAGCTCATAAATTCACACATGATAGGATGCATCATGGTACCTTGGTCCTCACTCTCATTAATGGTGATGGGCCTCACATTGGTTAACAGTCGCCATAAATAGTTGGTAATCCAAGGATATTGTTGCACATTCAACTTCAACACATTCGTTCATGTGTAATGGACTATACATAGACGGTGGGGAAGATCAGTTTCAATTCATGCAGAAGGTTCAACAGAAATTTTATTTCCTGCAGACACGGTCTCAATTC
Organism: Pinus albicaulis; assembly: GCA_034641835.2. Taxonomy (NCBI): domain Eukaryota; kingdom Viridiplantae; phylum Streptophyta; class Pinopsida; order Pinales; family Pinaceae; genus Pinus; species Pinus albicaulis. The sequence continues at coordinate 818,412,833 of CM076584.1, read as the reverse complement.
CTGCAGAAGGTTCGATAGATAGTTTCATTTCCTACAAAAACAATATCAATTCCTACAAAAGGTTCGATAGACACAATTTCATTTTGCTACAGACACGGTCTCAATTCCTACAGCAATGCCCTCGGTCCTTGAAAGACAAAAAAATTATAGACAGAACATTAGTTTTAATTATTTGATATAGTACTAACAGTCATTATGGATCGAAATCCTGAATTATGTGATCAAAAATCTGATGTAATGTTAAGTTATCATTGCAATGATAGCAACATCATCAAGGACTAGACGGATGGAGGTAAGTTTGGTAAGGTACAGCTGGTGAAAAGATGCTTGAGGTAAGGTATAATGATGCTTTAATTTTTAATAATTTTCTTGACTTAGGCTATGGTAACCCTTGTGGAAAAAACGTGGTTGAAAGCTGTTGTGGCATAAATCCCATGACCTGTCATCATATTTCTGAAATTATGGTGGTTATACATCTGATGCCTATCCTGCAGGTCGGATCATGATGATCATCATGATCATGACCTATCGCTCAAAAATGTCGTGCCTTGCGATTTTTCCCATTTAACCTCCTCTCTTTGCCAAGAAATATATTGTTAAGGTCTCGGTCTGCATTTCGTAAACTATGTGCATTATTCTTTTTCGTCTGCATTCTGTGAGCCGCACTTGCTTTATTCCTTCCTTCCTCCTCCGCTCTTTCTATTCCTCGTTCACCATGTCCATACCATGGCCTCCTCTCCAATTTGAGTCGCAGAGCCTCGCACTGCTAGAAGCCGACCTGCGCAACAAGGCAAGGATAGAAAAAGAAGGATAATTTCCCTTCTTTCAAAATTTCGATGGCCACAACTCCGAAGTAACAAATTTCTTCACATTGAACCTAAATTATGATAAAGCACAGGTTGAAAATATTCAATTTTGACTAACAGAGGAGCTAGTCGCAAGAGCATGTGGAATTTTGGAAGATGGGGAGCAATGGTTCAAAAACTGACGCTTCAACAAGGGGATGTGTGTGTCTTTCCTTTGGAAAGATCATCTGAACCCTGACAGGGGAAAGGGGATTCTGCAAGAATTTTTTAGGAGTAAGTATCGTCACCTACTGTTCTTGTAGAAGTACATTACTCACAAAGGTCGTTATGGCCTTGCATTTCTATTTCATATGCGGCTCCTCGAGCAGTTTTAGGATCATCCCCTAAACCTGCCAAATTATTTGAAGATGTCTTTGGCCAAAATGTCCTCAGTTGTGAAAGAAAGGGTATCCCACATAGAGGAAAACCTCTACCACCATGGGCTAGTGAAAATTATCCTGATAGAGGTCCTGCAAAAAATAAAAAATACATGAGGGGACTTTCTAACCGAGAACCATTTTATGGAAGATGGGTGTTTTAGCTCCCCAACGCTTGAGGAGGAACAGTTAGCAGAGAAACCCCAGAAGGAGCCGCAAACTTATGGGCCATAAGTAGAAGAGGATGGCGAGGATGAATAAGTAATCATGACTGGTGAAACCATTGTGAAAGGTTCCCAGCAGAAAGGGTTGGCTGCTCCAGCCAAAAGAGTTACGAGGAGCCAGGTTTCTAAGCTGGCTATGAAGGATAGCATAAAAGGGGGAACACCACACAAAAGGTCTGATGAGAAGAAAGAAAAATCCCATGGTCCGACCAAGGGAAAGGAGACATTGGAACTAGGAATTATCATTGACAAATATACCATGTCGTTCCAGAGCCCTTCACTACAGGAAAAAAGTTTAGAGACTAAGGAAGAGAAGCAAGGGCAGGGGGACCTTAGTATGCCCCAAGCTTCCCAGGAGCACCATGAAGGGAACGTTACTCCCCATAGGAGCAATCTTGCCAGGAGTTGGAAGAGACCATTAAATAACTCACCACTTCGGAGCGGGCCTTAAAGAAGGAAAAGTGGCACTAAAGGAGAACAGCCACAATATGCAGAAATAACATGAGGAGTGGAATGAGAAAGCAGCTAACATTATGAAAAAGAAGCAAGCTCAAATAGACCATCTGAAGAGGAAGAATGAAATGTACAGGGGTCAAATTCAGGTGGAGACTAGTTGGGCTTGGTTGTATCATCTAGAAGAAGTAGATGCGGCCCAGGTGAACGACTGATTTTTTTTGTTTTTGAAGGTTGCTACAGTTTTTCTTGCATAGGGACATGCAAGATTTTCGGTGTGGGGGAGATGTTAAGTCTCCATTTTTCCCATTTTTTACACCCTTCCCAAGCCTTGCTTCTCTTATTTATGAACTCCTTCCGACCTTAATTATGCTTAGTTTGGCCATATTATCTATTTTTGGCTAAAAGGGTAATATAAGCCTAAGGTATGTTAAATTAACTTAATAAGTGTCATTTTTTCTTAGACTTAACATATTCTTTGATCTAGTTGTAACTATTACTAAATTACTACTTCCACTAATCTAGAACTTATGTGCATATTTGTTTTGATTCGAATTAGTTCCACAAAATCTTGAAGACAACTTGTGCAGCCACATTTCCTGTAGTTGTTGCAGATTTCCTACAGCCGTTGTGTATTTGCTGTAGCTATTGTGGATTTCCTACAGCCATTGTGGATTTCCTGCAGTGGATCCTGATTTCCTGTAGCAACATCAACGGTCGATTTTATTCTACTTATTTCCAGATCCAGCGAAGACTTGGGTTTTGTATGGAATTGGTTGCACATCACGACTATTCCATTGGCAACTTCGAACCTCTTTTTGGAACAACCCAAATTTTCATATTTTCCCCTCAAACCAAATTTCCTACACCTTCCACTATGTAACAGAAAACATCTAATCCATTCTTTTAGTCATGGATTATACTTAACAGAAGCTAAATTTGATATCCTAGATATGTATTTTTGGCTGATAGCTTAGATTAGTCATTCACTTCAAATATGCGCTTTAGAGATTGTATAAAAGGTGATGTATTTCACAATGTGAAGGGTTGTTGGGTTGGGATTTCTACTAATAGACAATATATTAGATTGTACTTGGCTGTATATTTGCATATTAATATAAATATTATGTTTTTCCCTTTTTTTCTGAGAAACCTCTTCAATTTTAAAATGGGTTGTGAGTGAGGGAGGTCCCCCTTTTTTCACAACACCTGCAGCGCAGTGTGTATGTGTTTCATTTATTTTTATGCAGTAATAATTATTTTACACATCTAATGTATTATTTCCTAAGTTTCAAGAGAAGAATGTTAATTGACTAGATGATTTAATTTCTGATGTTAATGTGTTAATCCATTTGATCAACGCTTGGATTCATTATTGTTTAAATTTATTTCCAAATTGTTGTAATTTTATCTTTTATCTTTTCCGTGGTCAATATCAGCAACACCGAGAGCTATAGAGGGATGTTATATTCCATTTCATAGCCTTTCTGCTATAGTATTGATACAAGAAATAATCATAAGCTTGTGTGTGTGTGTGTGAATGATTAATTTATGAACACTTTAAATAATCAGCCTACATATATTTTGCATAGTATCTTACCTACCTTGGGTTGAAAATTTATGATTGGAAAATTATAAGTGTATAATTTGACTCAACATAGTTCATGATAGCCACAATCATAAAATCCAAGATCACGAATAGGTATCATCATGATCTAATGAATCATGCAGAGGGGAAGATGGAAACTGATCATTTTCACCCTTTATGTCTCCAGAAAGGAATGATGAGGAATTGGGAAGATCCGTGATAGAAAATTTATCTTCTTAAAATTCATATGAAAAACGATCATTACATGAATTATGAAAATGATTAGAATTATTAATATGATCAGAAAAATAATTCTCAAATTACTCAACCGGAATGATGGAATCGCGGATAGTGTGAGGATAATGTGGAAGAGCTGCAAAAGGAAGAGATTCATCCTTCATCGCAGATTCTTGTTCGACTCTTGACTCCCACACATAATCCTCGTAAATGACATCGCAAGTTGGTTTCTCAAAAAAAATCCATCCAACACTTGATCCTCATTAACATCAAATGAGAGATTTGAAATAGGTAAACAAACAAACTCACAATTCATAGGATCATGAGGGGAAACAGTTCATCACATACATTGGGCATGCAGTCCAAAACTACGCAGGGGTTTTGAGCATGTGAGATGGGAAGATAAGGTGATAGTTTAGTAGATAGATTCTAATTTTTTTCCACCTCAACCGACAGAAATAGAGTTTTTTGATGAGAAGTAGATGAGGGGTTACTTGGAACAACAACCTTATCTATCGTAGATTTGGAAGCTTTGTTTCATGATAAGCTAGGAGTGACTTGAAGCATTCTAATTTTTGAGAATTTAATGAAATGAGAACAAGATGTATAAATTATTTTGTTAATATATCCAAATCAAATTCATTTTCTATAAATTCACAACAAAGATGTACAAAATGATTGTGAAAATGGTGTAACAATTCATCGGGTGATTTTTCACAATTCTGAAATTTTTGGACACAGATGTTTGTGATGATTTCTTCCAAAAGGATGGGACAGTTTGATATAAAAGTGTTTGAAAGAGTGAATGGATGTGTTGGTCAATGTTTTACACCATTTCCTTACATTCCCTTTGAACATGAGAATGAAAAACCTACAAGAAACATCCTCATGGGAGATGTTGTGCTCTATGCAAAGTAAAAGAGAATGTTTAGTATGCTTAAGTAAGGTTGTTTCATCCTCATGATTAAACTTAAGATGTGACAAGTCATCCATGATATCCATCGACACTTGTAATTTTATATCTCTATAAAAACATGCAGGAAGTTTGATTTGGAAAGAAGTCATAAAATGAGTGTGGAAATTCAAAATAGACTTCAAGGGATCATCTTGTCATCCAACACTCCTTCTAGCGCCAGCAATTTTAATAGTGATGGACCCACCAAAACATAGGGGGTCTCCCCAATATGAAATCCCAACTAGACCTCAAACCATTTGGAGTAGGAGTCCTAGCAGTGCAGTGTTTAATGATATGCCTTAGATTTCAAAATCCATAGAGAGTTGAATAGTGTCTTTGGTTAAAGAAAGTGTGTGACCTTGTGGAAATTCAATATGATGCATAAGTGGTTATAACAATAAAGGGGGGAAGGAAGTGATCTCCTTAGAAGCCTGTAATATTGTGCATCTTGAAAGGAACACACGAGCTGAAAAGACATCACACAAACTAACAAACATAATAGTCCATAAGTTAAAGGTGATGGATTAAAACAAAAGCACACATTCAACCAGATTTATACAAATGAAAATGAAGTATTTCATAAGCATATGCATAAGTTAAACAACATACATCACAAACATAATTAGAATATTCCAACTACATTCACAATATATGCATGAAGACATGTTGGCTATAATTTTATTATAAGTGAAAGTTCCATTCATACATACAACATGACGAACCACTTGCCCCAATAATGGAATGTGATTTCAATAGAACCTTCTTGTCCCAAATAATTATACCTCCTTTAAACTACGAAGAAGCCAAGGATGACATAAAACTCCAAAGCCTTCTCTAAGCCTAAGCTTAGCCAAAATCTTAGCTCCAAAAATCCCTCTTCAAGATTTATGAGGATGTGTTTATAACCAAAGGGGGGTGACTTTTGGCATGCCCCCATGGTGACTCTTGGAATCCCCTCATGAATCCTCAAGTTACATATGACTCTTCACATTCCATCATGGACACATGGAATTTCACTTATACAATTGTTACAAATAACATGCACTTTCCACTTGTACCAGTATAAGACAAAATAGGGTAGAGAATCCTTGACAGCTTAACAAGACAAAACACTATGATGCCGAAGTTTGGGGGAACTTAAGCCAAGAAACCTCAACTTTGATGTCTCTTAGTTAGATACTCATGCAAATCTTGGTATTGTGTGATGATGTCCCCAAACTACAAGATGGTGTCAGGCAAGAACATAACTCTTTCTTCCATATTCATTCAGGTACAATTTCTTGGAGCTGGTTGGAACCTCTTGTTAAATCAAGAAAAACATCGTTCGAATCTAAAAAGAGCCACCAATTTATTTTTTTGTGTTCTATCAGTTTAGCTCCAAGTCATCCTTGGTGGCAATCTACTTCAGCTGATTCAAGTGCCCATCAATCTCCAGTCACACTTGGAGCTTGCGCTTAGCATGGGTGAGTGAACCGACTGATGGGAATTTGTGGGTTATCACCATGGAGTCAAAACAGTTGCACAATCATGCATATGCAGCCTAATTGTTTGTGATGAACATGACAAGCTACTTGTTTTTCTAGATCAGTAACTTGACCTTTTCTTTCTCCAGCTATGTCTGCAACTTCATCATATTTACCAACATGAGTGGTGTCACCTTGTACCATATTGTCCAATCATGCACATGAGTAATGGTAGCTTGCACATTCTTAAGGATAGCTGCAACCTCTCTAGATTGAAGTTGCAAGTTGTGAAATAGCACAACTGCCTTATGCACGACCATGAGCGCCTTGCATAAGTCTCTCATAGTATCTCAAAGTGTGGATACTTTAGTAAGTATCGCTTCTCTCATTTCTCCTAGGTGGAACTACGCAAAATTTTCACTCTCTGTTGTTGTGTGGAGTTGTTAAATATCTTGCCAACCATCTTGTAGGTTATGTAACAATTTTTTATTCTCAGCCATCAATTACTGAGTGTTTGATTTCACATCACCTTCGAAGGCCTATTTGGCTTTGGAAATAGTGTTTGGATTCCTTCTGGTGTCTGCCACAATCACCCTTTCTCTCATGAATTTATGAAAATGAATGATCATCCGGGAAGCTCTTTCTTCATTCTTGTACAATATTCTTCTGCAATTCACAAAATGACATATTTTACACATCTATCACTAGATCATCATCAAGGGGAACTACTTCCCTTTCCTCATTCGGGGCTTGCTCTACGGTTGAAGGTGGTGGATTTTGAAAGGTGTCCTAAGGTGCACTAGGAATTAGGTCCACATATTTGTCTTTCAGCTCCTGTCCCACATCCATTTCTATGATTTTAATCAAATGTTCAAGCTCCTTATCAAACTCTCATTCTTACATTTTTTCGCTTGCTCCTTTTATATTTGATGAGCATGTACTAACTCTTCAACATATATGGGTGTCGTCTCTTTTTTTGTGTCCCCTCACCTTTCTTCCTCTTCCTACTTCTATCTCTCCTCTTTTTCTCTTCTTCTAATCTCTTGTTCCTCCTTCAACTCTTGCTCTCCTTTCTATTCTCTTATCTCTACTTCCTCTGCTCTACTCTCTTTTGCCTCTACTTCATTTTTTTCTTTGATATCCAAAGTTGCTTTTATAAGTATTGGATCCATTTTCATCTTCTAGCTGTTTTCCTCCTCCGCACTGTCAGCAACCTTCCTCTTCTCCTTTTCTTGTACCAGATTATTTCCTTCTACTACTATTGTTGGAATTGTTGCCATTTTAGTGTTAAATCCTTTTCCATAAACAATTGAGTGTCTATATATATTGGCAAGTTAACTAACACTTGTTGAATTTCTTTCCCAGTACTGCTTCTAGTGTTTTAATTTTATTCATCTCTCTTTGGTGTCATTGTGACAGTGAATGCTGGAGATATTCTCAAAAATTATTGTACATATGGGACAGACAAGGCACTAATGGCAAGAAACCATCAATTTTAACAAAAACCAATTTCAAGGAATGTTTATGTTGAAAATTGGGCATCTGTTGGAGAGTATTGTGAAATTTTAACTAGAAAGAGGGGTTGGATACCTGTGGGAACTATATACTACACAGTCCCAACAATCAAGATTGACGCTTGAGGTCTAAAACCATGCAATGTGTAGTTCAGCCTGGGTAGAGAGCTGGAAGAGACTGTGAATTTCGCAGTCTAAGTGGACAGGGATGTATACTGAGCCCTAAAAATATAAAGTGCATAGTGGGGCCATATTGTACTGCACATTGTGCAGTTCTAGAAGTAAAGCTCTGATCTTGGGCCTCGATATTATGCAATGCAAAGCTCATTAAAGTGAACTTTGGACAAGGGAAGGGAAGATATGCCCAAGGGAAGTGTGAAAAATGTGCAGGTCTAAGATATAGTGAATACTTGATTGAAAATATGACTAATTAGAAATGAAACAAGACAAATAAAGTGTAGAAACCAAGTAAATGGGAAAAAAAAAATCGGTGAGGAGAGTCGCCGCAACGATGACCATCAGTGCAAAAATGAAGAAATTAGTGTGACACTTGTGAAAGGAAAATGATAACTTGAGAAAACACTTATACAGGCTAAAGCAAGTTAAAATGCTAGCATGTATGCAAAGAAATAAGAAAAAAAAAATTCACCCAAGCCAAATGGAAAAATGTGACATAAAAAAGTGACTAAAAGTGATAAGTGCAAAACTCACCTGGAAAAGTGATGATGATCGCACAGAGGGTTCCTTGATCTCTTGGGAATTCCAAAGCTCTGAGATCGAGTGTGATAATGAAATTTATGAGTGTTGACTATATAGATTTTAGGAATTAATTTTATGACGTGTATGCCACAAATCAAGGGAAAAGCAACCCAAGGTGATAGTTTCCAAAAATAGAAGGTGTGGTACCTTCAGGTTACTAAAAATAGATTATTGTGCCCATTTAGTCCCCATATTTTCATTATTGTGCCCCATATAAGCCCACTATTGTGATTGTTTTGCCCTTACATTACTATTGTTATGTCGGCTAGGATTATATTGTGACCCATCGGACTCCTATATATAGAAAGGAGGCTTTGTCATTTGTATCATCCAAAAATTGTTCATTTATTTAATTTAAAGGAGGTTCCCCCCTCAAAGAGATTTATTTCTAAGTTGTTGAACTATATTTTATTCTATTTCGTGAGCCAGTTGCATAACATTTCATATCAGAGCTTTGGATTCTAGGGTTTTTCTGTTGTAAATAGGTCATATTGGAATTTTCGTTATAAATTTTTTTCTATGAAGGTTCAGAATCTAAAACAAAATCCCATTTGCGATGAAATTATAAGGAACCTTGTGTAAAAATTTCAAATATTTTTTCGCTACATTTTCGGATCTATGATCTGAGGAAGTTACGGTTTTTGCAAGATCCAGAATTTCATCTCAAAAAGGGGATGAAGGGAAATTCGTCATAACTATAGTTTCAAACATTGGATTGGAATTATGTAAAAAGTGTCCAAAATTACACAGATTTTAGTTTCTTTTGTATCTATTTTAGAGCCAAAAGTAAAAAAAGTCACACATGGAACGCTGTACAAGTTCAATCTACTAAACCAATACATAATTAGGTCATTGTGGTATATAGGGCATAACTTTTCCTTGAAGAATCCAAATTAGGTCTGACATGTGGCATTGGAAAAAGACTCAGAGGGATAATTTAGATCTTGGAGATATGAAATTACAGAGTTACAATTGTTTCAAGGTCAATATCCTAAAAGCAAGGAAAAGGTATGTATTTAAAAAAAAAAATCATAAATTTTGTTGAAAAAATTAGTTTTAATTGATTCCAAGGGCATATTGAAGCATTTCTAGCAGTATTGAATTCAATAATTCCTACCAAAAATAATTCCACACCCATTGATCCCTCAGAAATCTCTACTATGATGCATGAAGAGGTAGAAGTTCAACATGGTATATGAAAATTATGAGACAAAGTGCAACAAATTTTTCTCTCTCAAAAAGTAACCAAAAATGAAATGGAAGCTATGTTTGGTGGTTTGAAGAAAGGAATGGAAGCTAAGAAGAATGGCATGGAAGCTAAGATGGATGTGATGGAATCTAATATCTATAGTATAGAAGAAAAACTGAAAGGCAACATGGAAGACATGAAGAATGATCTAAAAGTAGACATGGAAGGTTTGAAGGAAGGTTTGACATAGTTGCTACAAGAAATCATTCCTAATGGTGAAAAGGTAGTAGAGGAAACTCATGATGAGAAAAAAATAAATGTTAATCATGATTTCATAGACTCTAATGTTGGATTAAATACCCACCATATTCCAAAGATCAGTATAAGGATTTTTGATGGCAAGGATCATGTAACATGGATAAATTATATGGAGCAATACTTTGATATCCACAACGTGAAAAACAAGCAAAAGGTACGTATTGAAACTTTATATTTAGAACCCAATATGTTTTTATGGTATCAATGGTTTTTCTCTCGTAAACAAATTTTCACTTAGTCAATTGTTACGGAGTAAATGATAGCACATTATGAGGATACAAAGAGAAACACCTTCTTTAGCCAATTGATAAATCTCAAACAAAATGGTTCAATGGTGGAGTACATTGAGGACTTCAAAAAATTGAATATAAGAGTAAAGGATATTCCAAAGGAGCACATGACTGATGTCTCCATAGGTGCTTTAAAGGATAACATCCAACATTAGGTCCACCTTTGGGAACTTGATTCATTGGAGAAGGCATTCAGGTTGGCAAGAAAAACTGAAAGAAAAATTATGGAAATAAGGGAGCCTACCACTCACATATATAAATATGGAAGTGTTGCTACTACTATACTTCCACAACCTACACAGTTGACAAGACAAAAATTGGAAGAAAAAAGAGCAAAAGGGCTTTGCTATAGTTGTGATAGAAAATACACTAAAGGTCATAAGTGTGTTGAGAAGAAATTATTTTACATCGATTATGAAGAGGAGGAAGAAAAGGAACAATAAACTTCAAAAGAAGAGGATATACACTAGGAACCAGCCCTAGAGGAAGAAGAAATGAATCCAAAATATCATGTAATGCATTGGCAGGAATTACCACACCTAAAACTCTCAATATAGAAGGACATATCAAGAAGAAAATGTAATAGTTTTGTTTGATTCGGGTATTACCCATAATTTTATTCATTGTAAGGTAGCCAAGAATTGAATTTATTCCTATACCCAGCACTAGAGTGTCAAGTGATGGTTGCAAATGGAGGAACTATAAATTTCTCTGGAAAGTGCCATAATATCAAGCTAACCATGCAATAATATGTATTGAATAGTCCAATGCTCTCCATTCCAATGGGTGGTGTTAATGTTGTACTAGGAGTACAATGGTTACAATCTTTGGGGATGGTAGCTTTTAATTTTCAAGAACTTTTCTTGATTTTTTTTCGGAAGGAAAGAAAGTTGAATTACGGGGTATCACCGTGAAGCTAGGAAAGATAATTAGCTCTAATGTCATGAAATTTTTTTTGAAGAAATAACAACGAGGCGTAGTTACACAATTATTCTCACTGGAGTTTCAAACATCAAAATCATCTATTTCTTCATATCTCCAAAAATTATTGGACAATCATTCTAAGTTTTTTGAGACTCCCAAAGGACTCCCACCTATTCGTGATCATGATCATGCTATTCATTTGATTCCAGGAATTTTTCCTCTAAACATTAGGCCTTACAGATATCCTTATGCTCAAAAGGGTGTGATTAAACGTATGGTTGTAGAAATGCAAGAGGCTAGTATAATTCAACCTAGTCAAAGTTATTTCTCTCACCAAAAGTATTGGTGCACAAGAAGGATGGATCATGGCATATGTGTTCAGATTATAGGGAGCTAAACAAGCTCACTATTAAAGATAAATTTCCCATCCCCATCATTGATTAATTATTGGATGAATTGCATGGAGAAATTTACTTAACCAAGTTAGATCTTCGATTTGGATATCATCAAATTAGAATGAAGATTGAAGACATTTCAAAAATAGAATTCATAACTCATGAGGGTCATTATGAATTTTTGGTCATGCCTTTTGGCCTTACTAATGCACCAACCACATTTCAAGGTTTGCTGAATACCATTTTCAAACCCTTCCTTAGAAATTTTTTTTTGGTCTTTTTTGATGATATACTAATCTGCAACAAATCTTGAAAGGATCATGTTCAACATGTTGACGGGGTGCTCAAACTATTGGGGGAGAAATAATTATATACAAAAAGCTCCAAATTTTTCTTTGGAGTACAGGAGCTGGAATACTTGGGTCATATTGTATCTCATAAGTGTGTTAAGGTAACCCTAACAAAATTAAATCCATAAAGGAATGGAAAATCCCCACAACCATAAAGCATCTTCAAGGATTTATGGGGTTAACAGGGTATTATCATAAGTTTTTTAAGAATTATTGGAGAATATCAACACCTCTAACATCATTATTGAAGAAAGATGCATTTTCTTGGACACGTGAAGAAAATAAGGCCTTTGAACATCTTAAAGAGGCAATGTGTCAGGCATCGGTCTTAGCTATGCCATACTTTAAAAAAAAAATTATTGTGGAATGTGATGCCTTGGGAAATGGAATTGGTGTTGTTTTGATGCAAGAAGGAAGACCCATTTCTTTTGAAAGTCATACAATCAAAGGAAATTATTTACAAAAACCTATTTATGAGAAGGAAATGTTGGAAATACTACATGCACTAAAGCAATGGCGACATTACCTAATGGGAAGACACTTCAAGGTAAAAGTAGATCATGATAGTCTTAAGTACTTTTTGGAACAAATATTATCTTTAGAAGAGCAGCAAAAATGGGTCACAAAGATGTTGGGTTACGACTTTGAAATCAGCTACAAAGAAGGGGAGAAAAATGTTGTTGCAGATGCACTCTCAAGAAAGGATGAGGATGTGGAAGCATTTCTTTGTTCCATTTCTATCATCCAACCTGTGTGGAAAATTGAAGCAAGGGATGAATGGAAGAATAATGAAGAGGTGTGGACACTCATTCAAAATTTGTAGCAATATCCTAGTACATATTAAATATATATCTGGAAAATGATTCATTATGTTACAAATATCACTTATGTATTTGTAAGAATTCCCAACTCAAACAAAAGATTCAATTGGAATTTCACACCTCTCCCTTAGGAGGGCACTTAGGATTTTTAAAAACTTACCATGGGGTCAATAAGGAATTTTTTTGGGATGGCCTTAAATCTTATACTCAAAAGTTTGTGGAAAAATATTTGGTTTGCCAACAAAATAAATTTTAGACAATTAAGACCCCAGGTTTGTTACAACCTTTATCTATTCTAAGTTAGTGTTGGGAGGAGGTTTCACTAAATTTTATCATAGGCTTACCCAAGTTTGAATGAAGGACTGTCGTCATGGTGGTAGTTGATGGAATTACCAAGTATGAACACTTTTGTGCATTATCTCATCCATTTAAACCCAATACAGTTTCTACTGCATTTATGGAAACAATTCAAAATTGATCCAATTTTGGATTCTCAAATTTGTATCGAAATTACAAAATGACCAAGATGGTCATTTTGAAATAAGTAATTATTGATTATGTAATAAAACAGGTGGAGATGAAAAATTTTCGACCAAGATGGTCATATGTACAAAGGTTTCAATGACTCAAGTTCAAATGTCCGGGGTGATTTCAACATCAGTATCAAAGACTTAGCCATTAGCATCGATGTTTTTCTAAAGTCAAAACTGTCATCAAAGAAAGACTTCACTATGTCAACCTGATACATAAAAACACAAAAAGTTATGATTGTAACGACTTAGGGAAAAACAACATCCTAAGTCTTAAAAACATATAACTCTAAAGTGTTGAGATCGAAAATGTCAAGTGGCTAAGGCAAAAGGTTATTAGAAATTATAAGTTGTAAACCTTAAGGAAAAATAAATCCTAAGGTAAAAGGACTAATTCTAAATTCTTAGGTCTAAGTCTTAAATGAAGTCCTAAGGTGAAGGTCTAGCGCTAAGGTCCTAATACATGGTGTTAAAAACTTTACAAATACACCTAAGACTTATATCAAACCTAAAGTCGGGTTTAAAAACAAAACTTATGTTGAAAAACATTAAAACATATGTCAAATCCTTGTAGCGCAAAACATATATGTTGTAAAGGGTTAAGGGTATAAAGTTCGAGTGATATGTTTTAACACAAAACATTACATAAACTTTATTAATAAACCCACTACAGTGTTATTTTAACCGCATTGGAATTCTGCACCATGTGACTGGTCTTAAGAGTTACAAGAGACAAGTTAATGCAACCGTAGTGGAAAATCAAACCACAGAGTTAGTGAAGACCGCGTCGGGGAAAGGCTAACCATGTGAACAGAGAAATGTTACCACATCGGAGACCATTGTATTGACCGACAATTATAAAACTGCAGCAGTGTTACATGTGATAAAGTTTAAATACTGTGACAGGTTAAGTCAAAGCCGACAGTAGTAAATGGTGTAGAGACCACATGTGAATGCATGATATCGTAACCTCCCGGGGTTAAGGCCATAACCGCTGGAGCTACATCATATCCGCCGATGTTATCTCTGACCGCCCGCCTAATCACACGCAGCAGCTTCTCCTCCGCCCGGTTAGCCTAACTGTCGGGCTAAGATTTTATTATAAACTTTGTAAGTGGGTTTTCAGCATGGTATTTGAAACAGCAACCCTATCCTAATGACTAGAAACCCAAGAGCACTCATGATGCTATGGATTAGCATAGAGAACCATTAATTCGATGATTAATAACAGAAAATGAAAAACTCTTCGAAGATATACTGCCATGTTTATAGGCACTCCTCTTATAAAGGAAAGAAGAGATGTTTTTGTAAGTGGGAGAGGAACATGAGAGAAAGAGAGTGAATTATTTCAACTTCAGGAAGGAGGGATTACTCTCATTGAAGATCTTCTCAAATGCGTGGTGGAGATTTTTAATTTGCAGGTACATTGAAGGAGGAGAGCTCATCCTTTCTTGCAAATATTCAGTATTGAAGTACGTTTTTGTCAGCGTGATCTACTTCAATATTCCAAACTCTATTCAGCCACCATATTGTTCAAGGTCTTTAAAGCTTCAGATTCTCAGCTTAAGTGTGCAATTTCTCCTCATTTGTATTCAGTTAGCCTCTTCAGGAGATGATCCTTTTCTACAAACATCAGTAATGTTTCTTGACACTCTTCAACTGATTATTCTTTGTAGTCTTATTCTCTTGGCTTAAGGAATACAACGGACACACATTTCTGAGGTGGACCCGAAGACGTAGTCTAGGAGGGATGAACTCCATCGCAAAAATTCATTTGTTTTATGGTATCATCTATATGCATCTTGTGTATTTGTTAAGCCATAACATAAATAGATTTATACTTAAAAAAATTTGATGCTAACAGTTAATTTTGTTTAAAAGTAACTGTTCAGTAAAATACTTTTCGTTCACATATTGTATAGAGCTAGAAAAGATCTTGTCAATTCCGCATTTTAGATCAAGTGGTATCAGATAATTCTAGCTCTTTTCAGGTACAAGATGGGAAAAAACTCACGACAGCAACCAAGGTTGAAAGAACTCGAGGAGTTCAATCAGCAATATCAGCAGGAGAATTTTGCATTGCGAAGGATGGTGCAAGCACTAGAGAGTGACAAGAAAATCCTACAATATGAAGTTGAAGTTTTGAGGAAGAATAAAAGAGGAAATAGTCCTCTCATTGAAGATACAACTTCTAATGGAAAGAAGCCCACAATCTCTCTTCAACAGGAAGATAAAAGTAGTTCTTCCCTTTCATCCTCACCAAAGTCATCAAGGGAATCCATTGGATATTTTTCCTCACCTTCTGAGGAAACTCTTGACTCACCGATATCATCGAAAATTGATTCAGAGTTTGATGAAGTTTCTAGTCAGAAACAATGTGCAGTTCCTGAAATAAAAGGCGTATCCATGATGAAAGCCATGGGATACCAAGAAGGTGAAGGCTTGGGAAAATATGGACAAGGGAGACTTCTGCCCATCACAGTAAAAGAAATACCTAAGAATCTAGGTCTAGGATATGATTTGATGAAGTGTGACTACTGTAGAAAGCTTGGCCACATCTCTGACCAATGTTGGTCTATGCATCCTAAACTTTTTCCAAAGAAGCTCCAGGATAAAATGGGTAAGAAAAAAACAATCCTCTAGCAGTATTGATTTTTATAGTGACTTCTTTTATCAGAATTTGGTATAGAAACTATTAAGAGAATATATCCGTGTATGATTTTTGGTAGTTCTTGGCATTTTGTAGAGCAATGCTAGAAAAATAGGGCCTATAGCAAGAAAATTAGAGCTACTAAAATTCAGTCGCTAGAAGATGACAAGACACTTTAGGGAAAGAAGAGAACAAGACAAATTGCACTTCAATATACTAAAGAAGAACACAACTCAGAAAACTCAACAAGTACCAAGGAGAAATTTTGTCTAAGTCTTAAATTAAGTCCTAAGGTGAAGGTCTAGTGCTAAGGTCCTAATACATGGTTTTAAAACCTTTACAAATACACCTAAGACTAATATCAAACCTAAAGTCGGGTTTAAAAACAAAACTTATGTTGAAAAACATTAAAACATATGTCAAAGCCTTGTAGCACAAAACATATATGTTGTAAAGGGTTAAGTGTATAAAGTTCGGGTGATATGTTTTAAAACAAAACATTACATAAAATTTATTAATAAACCCACTACAATGTTATCCTAACCACATCGGAAGTGTGCACAATGTGACTAGTCTTAAGTGTTGCAGGTGACAGTCAAAAAACAGAGTTAGTGAAGACTACGTCGGGGAAAGGCTAACCATGTGAACAGAGAAATGTTACCACGACGGAGACCATTGTATTGACTGGCAGTTATAAAACTGCAGTAGTGTTACATGTGATAAAGTTTAAAGAATGCAACGGGTTAATTCAAAGCTGCATGTGAACGCAGGATATGAGAACCACCCTGGGTTAAGGTCATGACCACTGGAGCTAAATCATATCCGCCGATGTAATCTCTAACCGTCCACCTAATCACACGCAGCGGCTTCTCCTCCGCCCAGTTAGCCTAACCATCAGGCTAATATTTTATTATAAAGTTTGTAAGTGGGTTTTCATGCACTGTATTTGAAACAGCAACCCTATCCTAATGACTAGAAACCCGAGAGCGCTCATGATGCTAGGGATTAGGATAGAGAACCATTAATTCGATGGTTAATAATAGAAAATGAAAACCTCTTCGAAGATATATTGCCATGTTTATATGCACTCCTCTTATAAAGGAAAGAAGATATGTTTTTGTAAGGGAGATAGGAACATGAGATAAAGAGAGTTAATTATTTTAGCTTCAGGAAGAAGGAGGGATTACTCTCATTGAAGATCGTCTCAAATACATGGTGGAGAGTTTTAATTTGCAGGTACATTGAAGGAGGAGAGCTCATCCTTCATTACAAAGCTTCAGTATTGAAGTACATTGTTGTCAGTGTGATCTACTTCAATATTCCAAACTCTATTCAGCCACCATATTGTTCAAGGTCTTTAAAGCTTCATATTCTCAGCTTAAGTGTGCAATTTCTCCTCATCTGTATTCAATTAGCCTCTTTAGGAGATGATCCTTTTCTACAAACATTAGTAGTGTTTCTTGACACTCTTCAACTGATGATTCTTTGTAGTCTTATTCTCTTGGCTTAAGGAATAAAACGGGCGCACATTTCTGAGGTGGACCTGGAGACATAGTCTAGGAGGGACGAACTCCGTCACAAAACTTCATTTGTTTTACGGTATCATTTATATGCATCTTGTGTATTTTTTAAGCCATAACATAAACAGATTTATACTTAAACATTTGATGCTAACAGTTAATTTTTTTTAAAAGTAACTGTTCAGTAAAATACTTTCCATTCACATATTGTATAAAGCTATAAAATATCTTGTCAATTCTACATTTTAGATCAAAAATGTACAAGGAAACCCAAAGATCATTGTAAGTGACAGAGATCCCATTTTTATAGGAAATTTTTGGAAGAAATTATTTTCTTGTTTTGGTACTCAATTAGCTTATAACTCATCATATCGTCCTCAATTTGATGAGAAAACTGAGATAGTGAACAAATTTTTGGAACGATATCTATGTTTCTTTGTATCTGATAAACAGAAAAAATGTATCAAGTGTTTGCCTCTGGATAAATGGTGGTATAACACTTCCTTCCATACTACATAAAAAATGGACCCATTAATGGCACTTTATGGATATCATCCACCGTCCATCACATCAGCTTTAAGAGAAAACTCTAAGCTTCAAGCAGTGGAAGATCACATTGAGCATCAACAAAAAGTTCTCCAACTCTTAAAGGATAACCTCAATTTGCCACAAAATTGAATGAAACAACGTGCATATCAACATTGCAGTGAAAGAAGTTTTGATGTAGGAGACTGGGTATTTTTATGACTGCAACCATAAAAACAAATTTCCTTCAAGAAATCTAAGAAGGATAATAAATTATCACCAAAGTATTATGGCCCTTACAAGGTGTTGCAAAAGATTGGTACTATGGCATACAAATTGGAGCTTCTTGCATATTTTTGAGTGCACCTAGTTTTCCATGTTTCATGCTTAAAGATGGTTATAGGTGATAAGCCCCCAGTTCAAACAATATCTCCAAAACTTGAAAAAGAAGGAAAAATCATATTGGAACCTGAAGCAGTCATAGAAACAAGAACTTGATAGCTACGAAATCAATCACTTTTAGAGTATCTCATCAAGTGGAAGAACTTAACCGCAGAAGATTCGACATGGGAGGATATGAATTTTATACAGAAGGATCCATAACTACTCAAGCATTGAGGAGAACACTTTTTTGAAGGAGAGGGGCATGCTAGGTCCCTATAATACTAGTGTGCCCCATTATTGTTATTTTTAGTATAGCCCCCTTACTGTTATTGGTGTGCCCATGTAGTCCCCATATTTTTATTATTGTGCTTCATAGTAGCCCATTATTGTTATTATCGTTCCCTTAAATTGTTATTTTTATGTCGGCTAGGATTATATTGTGAACCATTGGACTCCTATATATAGAAAGGAATTTTTTTCATTTGTATCATCCAAGAATTGTTCATTTATGAAATTTAAAAGAGGTTTCCCCCTCGAAGAGGCTGATTTCTAAGTCGTTAAACTATATTTTCTTATATTTTGTGAGTCGTTTACATAGCACCCAGGAAAATTTTCCATGCACATCACTGGGTGGGATTGTGTTGTTCCGAGGAAATGGAAGCTCTCAGCTCGATGCACTACACAGTTTATGAGCTCAGTGAGTGACTACGTAGTTTTTTGTCTCAGTCTTGGGTTTCCCATCATGATTTCAAAGATTATGAGCTCAAGGATGGGCTTCCAATATTGATTGCATAATTCTGAACATCAAGGTCAAGATTTGTTTCATGAATTTTGTTGTTTCTAGAGGCAAGCTCGAAACTACTGCACAAGGCTTAGAGAGGAGGTCAGCTTGTGACTTCGAAAAAATTCTAAGTGAAGAGTAAGTGAACACAAGAAAACCTAAAAGATAAACATTAATAAAATCATATATACCTTGTAGCAGTGCAAGGTAAGCTCCTATGAAGTGAAGTTAGGCTCCAAAATCTAAGCAATGGAAAAATTTTAGAGGGTGGTTGTAGCTGCTAAAAACATTGGTGACACACTGGCAGAACTCCAACTCTTTGAATGAATCTTATTTCATGTAAAATCGGTCTCGCCCTTCCAAAATTATTTTTAAATTCATTTATTATTTCAACTTCCTCACTTAGTCTGAGTTAAAGACATATCCCCCTTATGTCCTCTTCATCAATGGAACACTAACCAATCCAAGTCACACTGAGTTGTTTCGATTGGGGATGTGGTTTATTTAGATGCACAATTATTTATGTTCATCTATGGTGTTGTTTAGATGCCAGTAGGCCTAAAAAATACCCTGACAAAGTCACTTTAGAAACACAAACATTTCTCTGTTACCAACTAGCCTAGATAGTACCCCGGCAGAGTTGCTTGCTCCACCTCTCTACA
Source organism: Pinus albicaulis (assembly GCA_034641835.2). Classification (NCBI taxonomy): domain Eukaryota; kingdom Viridiplantae; phylum Streptophyta; class Pinopsida; order Pinales; family Pinaceae; genus Pinus; species Pinus albicaulis. The sequence goes on along the minus strand of CM076584.1, from coordinate 818,393,079 downwards.
CAGGAAGCCTTTCTCTTATTTTTTCCTTTATTTAATTTTTTCCTTTTTTCCTCATTTTTTCAAATAACTATGTATAGGCACTTATTTATTTCATGGGGCAGAAGAGGGATCCCAACTTATTGAGAGCATAATAGGTTTTTCGTTTATATAAGTATGTTTATGTACACCCCTGGCATACTTGTTAAGGTTTTCCTCCCCTCCTTACTCTACTTGACTATAGAGACAAGGACTAATCGAATATATAAAAACTGATTGTAGGTGTAACCACTTAAAACCAAAACATCATGATTTCACCATGACTCTCTCTGATAAGGAACGTATTTTCCATTTGAGTATCATCTACAAAACAAAAAATTAAGATTCGCGCAAAGAGAGGGAATGGCCAGAAACCAAGTGTTGATAGAAGAACAACTTTCCTCTTCGATTTCACCATGCTCGCTTCAGAAGACAAACACGGTCTCGTGCACAGACAATCCTAAGACTAAAAACAAACAAAGGAAAGGATTTGAACAAAACAAAAGAATGAAAATTAAATCAAAGCAACAACAAAGGGAAAAAACACTACTCCTACTCCTAACCTAAGCAGAAAGTAGGCCAAATCGCATGAAGTGATATTACCAATCCATCCAGTATCATCTTGGTAGGCCTATTTAGGTGAGGGAATACATGTCAAGAAAAATATTCAAGTAAAACACGAAACAAAAAACATAACACAACGTAAACCAATATGTTTGAAGTTTGAATGAATGCGTGGAAAATAAGAACAAAAAGTGCAAGGGAGACATTTTTCAGTTGTGCCATGGTGTCCTGACACACTGCGAGTATAAGACTTACATGTGTAAACTTTCAAACTGCGAGTTCGAGCAGAAATAAAAAATAAAGAAAATTGTATTTCACCCTGGTTCTCACCAAGTACAACTCCTCCAAATACTGAGAGATAGGATTGTGAAAAATGGATGGAGGATGTGAAAACTATAAAACAGAAGGATTTTCAATATTTGCAATGGATTTGTGAGGATCCTAAAAATATTTAGCACTATTTTGAGCATAGATGGAATTGACCTCAAGGATATGAGAACCTGACATAACCATCATCTCAGGCTGAAGTGCCTCGAAATACTGACAAAGTTCAACTCATCGGAAGGTAGTCCATTAGAGATAAGTGGCTTCAAAAATTTGACATTGGAAAAATTAGCATCCTGGCCAGCTTAACCAATAAACAGGTCACGAAAGCCACGATTAGAAAATTCAAGATCACAAATGGAAGTATCCTCATGATCTGATGAATTGTGCAGAGGGGAAGATTAAAAATGGGAATTTTCACCCTCTATGTCTCCAGAAAGGCATGATAAGGAATTTGGAAGATTCGTGATAGCAAATTTATCCTATCCACATTCAGATGAAAAATTGGAATTCCATGAATTCTACGATTGATTGGAATTATTAATATGATTAGAAAATGAATTCTCGCATGACTCAACTAGAAAGAAAAAATAAAAGACATTGTGAGGAGAATCTGGAAGACTTATAGAAGGAAGAGATTCATGCTTCATGATAGATTCTTGTTCGACTCTTGACTCCAACACATAATCATCATAAATGACATCACAGGTTGGCTTATCAACGATAAATCCATCCGACACCTAATCCTAATGAAAATCAAAGAAGAGATTTGAAATAGGTAAACACACAAAATCACAATTCGGAGGATCAGAGGGACCGAAGGGTCGAGGATGAAGGGAAAACACTTCATCACACACATCGGGCTTGCAATCCAAATCTACATGGCAGTTCTAAGCATGTGAGATGGGAAGAGAAGGTGACAATTCAATATACAGATTCTGAACTTTTTCCACCTAAACCCATGGAACTAGATTTTTTTTATGAGAAGTGGACAAGGGGTTACTTGGAACAACAACTTTGTCCATCGTAGATTTGGAAGCTCTAGCTTTGTGATAATTTGGGAATGACTTGAAACATTATAAGCATTGAGAATTTAATGAAATACAAAAAATATGTAGAAATGATTCAGTTAAGATATCCCAATAAAATTCTTTTTTGGAAATTCACAACAACTATGTAAAAAACGATTGTGAAAATGGCATAATGATTCATCAGGTGATTTTAGCAATTCTAAATTTTTTTGGCATGGATGTTAGTGATCATTTTTTCCAAAATCATGGTAAATATCTGCGATAAAGTGTTTGAAAGAGTGAATGGATGCATTGGTCAATGTGTGACACTATTTCCTTATGCACCCTTTGAACGTGAGAATGAACAACCTATAGACAACATCCTCACGGGAGGTGTTGTGCTCTATGCAAAATTGAAAAAAATGTTTAGTATGCTTAAGAAAGTTTATTTCACCCTTGCCATTAAACTTAAAATGTGACTTTTCATCAATGATATTCGTCGATAGTTGTAATTTTATATCTCTATAAAAACATGTCGGGAGTTTGATTTGGGAAGAAGGCATAAAATGAGTGTGGAAATTCAAAACAAACTTCAAGGGCTCATATTGTCATATGACCCTTCTTCTATCACCAGAAATGTTGACAATGATGGACCCACCAACAGTCAGGGGATCTCCCCGATATGAAGTCCCAACTAGACCTCACACCATTTGGAGTAGGAGTCCCAATAGTGGGGTGTTTAATGATATTCCTTGGATTTCAAAATTCATAGAGTGGTGTACGGTTTATTTAGTTAAAACAAGTGTGTGACCCTGTGGAAATTCAATATGATGCATGAGCGGTTCTAACAACAAAGGGGGGGAGGAAGTGAGCTCCTTCGAAGCCTATAATAGTACACTGCTTGAAAGGAACACACAAATGGATAAGACATCATACAAACTAACAAGTAGAATATTCCACAAGTTAAAGATGATGGATTAAAACATAAGCACACATTGAACCAGATTCGTACAAATGCAAATGAAGTAGTTCATAAGAATTTGAATAAGTTAAACAACATGCATCATAGACATAACCAAAATAATACAACTACATTACAATATATGCATCAAGATGTGTTGGCTCTGATTTTATTATAAGTGAAAGTTACATTCATACATACAACATGACGAACTTGTTAGAAAATTATATATTACAGAGCAATGCAACACATAAAATATGTGGAAAATACAAGCACACAAAACACATAAAACCAGAGAGACACAGATATACGTGGTTCAACCAGTTTGGGCTACGTCCACCCGGAACAACCAATCCTTCCTTTCTATTATCCAACAAAATGAAGAGACAAAACCTACAGCAGATCCGTTGTAATATCCTCTGTTCTCTCTCACAGTCTCCCTATCTGTTTCTCGCTCTGATAATACACATACATTACACAGACGCAATAAAATACCCTCATAAAAGCGAGGGGTTTCCTTCTAGGGCAAAAAACCCTAAACTAAACATAACTTCTACCGTCAAATCATCTGCTTAATGAACGGCCCAGATTGACTAGAAATTACTATAGTTTTACAAGGCAATTTTACATTCTTTTTTAGCTTCGTGGGCGCTACCCCCAAAACCCCCGCCAGGGGGGGAATCCATAAAGTTGCTGCCACCCCCCTGGACCACCCACAATAGCGATTAATTATGGGCGGTGTTGCCACCCCATTTAAGGTACATAGGTCCAATGTTGTGATACAAAGTAAACAAGATAATCAGGTTCCACACCCAACAATCTCCCACTTGGAGACTGATTGTAGCAACTCCACCACTACTTCATTTGCTAGAAAATGAATCCTCTTTGGACCTGGTTGTTTCTCATCTTCATTGTCATCCTTGAAGACCAATTTAAATAAGCACATTCTCATTTTCTCCCTAGTTACAACTTTTGTTAGCATATCTACAGGATTCTGGCTAGTGTGTATCTTTTTCAGCTTCAAGTCTCCATCTTCCAATACTTACCGTATGAAATGGTACTTGAGATGTATGTGTTTAGTCCTAGAATGAAATGTTGAGTTCTTTGCAAGATGAATGGAACTTTGGCTATCACTCTATAGCGTGCCCATATCATGCTTCTTACCCAATTCATCCATAAACCTTTGTAACCAAATCATTTCTTTACTAGCCTCAGTAGTAGCAACATACTCTGCTTCTATTGTTGAAAGTGCAACAACACTTTGGATTTTTGAAACCCAACTGATAGTTGTTCCACCTATAGTAAATACATATCTTTTAGTGCTCCTCATGTTATCTCTATCACCTACCATATCTGCATCAACATATCCCTGTAGAGCAATGTTTGAACCATCAAAGCATAATGCTTGATTTGTGGTACCTCTCAAATATGTGAGAATCCATTTTGCTGCCATCCAATGTTCTTTTCCTGTATTATTCATGTAGCTGCTTACAACTCCCACTGCATGTTCAATATCAGGCCTTTTGTAGACCATTGCATACATTAAGATTCCAACTGTTGATACATATGGAAATTTAGACATATATTCCATGTCTTCTTGGGTCTTTGGGCACATCTCCTTACTAAGTTTGAAATGGCTAGAAAAAGGTGTACTAACTGGTTTTGCATTGTGCATATTAAATCTTTTCAACACCTTTTGTATGTATTCATTCTAAGACAGTGTTAATTTTTGATTTTTCCTATCTCTGGTTATTCTCATACCAAGGATCTGTTTTGCAGCTCCCAAATCCTTCATTGCAAATGAATTTGGCAATTTTTGTTTGAGAAAATTTATTTCCTACATGTTAGACCCTGCAACAAGCATGTCATCTACATACAATAACAATATAATATAGCTGCCATCATTTTTCTTTTTCAGATAAAAAAAATGATCAGAGTGACATCTAGTATAACCTTGTTCAGACATAAACTTGTCAAATTTTAGATACCACTGCCTTGGAGCTTGTTTTAAGCCATACAAGCTCTTATTTAACCTGCACACCAATTTTTCTTTCCCTTTGACCTCATATCCTTCTGGTTGCTGCATGTATATCTCTTCCTCCAAATCTCCATGGAGAAATGTTGTCTTTACATCTAACTATTAAAGATGTAAATCTTCCACTTCTACAAGACTCAAGATAGTTCTGAATGAAGTCATCTTAACAACAGGAGAAAATATTTCATCAAAATCAATACCTTTCTTCTATGCAAACCCCTTCACCACAAGTCTAGATTTGTACCTTTGTTTTCCTCCTTCTTCTTCCTTCAGCCTGTAAACCCATTTATTCTGCAATGTAGTTTTACCTGCGGGCAACCTAACTAAGTCCCAAGTCTAGTTATGCATTAAGGAGTCCATCTCTTCTTCCATGCCTAGCTCCCACTTCTTCCTGGTTTCAACCTGCATTGCTTCTTCATAACATTTGGGTTCACCAGAATCAATCAACAATAAATAATATAATGAAAGAGAGTATCGTTCAGGGGGTCTACTTATCCTGGTAGATATTATAACACCACTTTCAGGTGTTTGAGGTGCCTATTTTTGTTGCGGTGGTTGCTGCTACTGTGGTTGTTGATTATTATTATTTTCAAGCACCTTTACCTTTTTCAGTTATCTCATCAAGAACTGTGTATTCCTTGCTTTATTTTTCCTATTTCTTTTCGTGCAACTGATTTTTATACAAGACCTTTTCATTGAATATTACATCTCTGCTCCTAATGATTTTGTGATTTTCATAATCATATAAGCGATAACCAAAATCATTAACACCATATCCAATAAAGCTACATTTCTTTGATTTTTCCTCAAGCTTTGTTCTATTTTCTTTATTAATATGGACAAAGGCCTCACAACCAAAAGGCTTTAAAAAGGAGTAGTTTACCTTTTTACCTGTCCATGCTTCCTCTGGAATACCACCATCCAAGGAACTTGAAGGCCCTCTGTTTATTAGATAAACATCAGTATCTACAACATCTGCCCAAAATTGTAAAGGAAATCATGCATGCAATCTCATGCACCTTGCACGCTCCATGATTGTTCTGTTCATCCTTTCTGACACACCATTTTCTTGTGGTGTTCTTGGAACTGTCTTCTCTCTACGAATTCCATGCTCTGAACAATACCTATCAAAATCTTTGCTGCAATATTCACCTCCATTGTCTGATCTGAGACACTTCAACTTCTTTCCTGTCTCAATCTCAACCAAAGCTTTCCATTTCTTGAAAGTATCAAATACATCAGATTTATTATGAATACAATAAATCCAAGTTTTTCTAGTTGCATCATCAATAAATGTAACATAATAGCGAGATCCATCGAGAGATGATACCTGAGCAGGTCCCCATACATCTATATGCACAAGCTCCAATTTTTCGCTCTTCTTTTCTTTCCCAAATCTGAGAAATCTGACTCTCTTTTGTTTTCCATAAATGAAATTTTCACAGAAATCCAAATCAACATTCTTCAAACCTGGCAACAAATTTCTTGAGTGAAGAAGCTTCATCCCCTTCTCACTCATGTGTCTGAGCCTATGATGCCATAATTCTGCATCTACTCCTTTGGAATTTAAAGCATTAACAGAGTTAGAAATACCATTGCATAAATACAATGTACCAACCTTTTCGCCTTTTTTTTATTACCAGGGCTCCTTTGGTGACCTTCCAAGTTTTATCCGTGAAATTTGTCACACAACCTTCACCGCCTAACTTCCCTATTGAAATCATATTTTTTTTCAGATCTGGAACATGCCTTACCTCCTTTAATAGCCATTGGTTTCCATTCTGCTGTTTTACAAGAACCTTACCCATTCCAACAATTTTACAGGGTTTATCATCACCCAAATGGACTTGTCCAAAATCTCCTTGAACATAGTCATGAAAATATTTTTTATCAGGTGTGGCATGGAATGAGGCCCCTGAATCTACTACCCAGGAATCAGTAAAATTTTTGAAAGAAAGAATCAAAGCATCTTGTAACACATTACCTGTCACATTTGCTTCATGATTGTTTTCTTGTTGTGTGTCTCCTTCTTTTCCCTTCCGAGATCTACAGTCTTTCTTTAGGTGTCCTTTCTTTCCGCATTTCTAGCACACTATTCCCGATTTGGACTTGGATCTACCTTTTCTTGATTTACTGCGATATCCTGAGATCTTTCCTCTTTCCATTCTCCTTCCCCTAGACTCTGCAATCAAAGCATTACCCTATGTCTCACTAGAGCTTTTATGTTGCATTTCCTCGCTAAGGATAGCACCAACAACATCATCAAACTTTGAAGTACTAGATCCAGAGACAGAGTTACTAATGGCCATTACTAAACCATTCCAACTCTCTGGAAATGAGCACAAGAATAACAGAGCTCAAACTTCATCATCAAAGTTTACCCCTACAGAACTTAACAGACTGGTAACTGTATTAAAATCATTTAAATGGTCTGCAATAGATCCACCTTCCGACATCTTCATATTAAATAGTTGTTTCATAAGAAATACCTCATTTGAGGCTGAGGGTTTTTCATATAGTTTCACCAACGTCTACATCAAACCCTTTGTTTTTGTTTCCTTTGAAATATTGAAGGCAACTGATGTCGCAAGGCACAACTGTACTATTCCGAGCACCTTTCTACCGAGAATGTTCCATTCCGCATCTGTCATGGCTATTGGCTTCTTTTTTTTTCCGCTCAATGGTAGGTATATATCTTTATGATACAGAAAATCTTCCATCTGCATCTTCCACAGCGGGAAGTTTTGGCCGTTAAATTTCTTGACCCTAAATTTACCATCTTCCGCCATTGCTCCCACTCGAACCAGGAAACCCTTCTTTCCTGCGAGTTTATCAGCCAAATAGACCTTCGGCTCTGATACCAGTTGTTAGAAAATTATATATTACAGAGAAATGAAACACATAAAATATGCGGAAAATACAAGCACACAAAACACATAAAACCATAGATACATAGATATACATGGTTCACCCAGTTTGGGCTACGTCCACCCCGAATAGCCAGTCCTTCTTTTCTATTATCCAGCAAAATGAAGAGACAAAACCTATAGTAGATCCATTGTAATATCCTTTGTTCTCTCTCACAGTCTCCCTATCTGTTTCTCGCTCTGATAATACACATACATTACACAGCCGCAATAAAATACCCTCATAAAAGCGAGGGGTTTCCTTCTAGGGCAAAAAACCCTAAACTAAACATAACTTCTACCGTCAGCTCATCTGCCTAATGAACGACCTAGATTGACTAGAAATTACTATACTTTTACAAGGCAATTTTACATTTGTTTTTAGCTTCGGGTGTGCTGCCCCCGAAACCCCCCGCCAGGGGGGGGGCTCCATAAAGTCACTGTCGCCCCCACCCGGACCCCCTATGGCAGCGATTAATTACAGGCAGCGTTGCCGCCCCATTTAAGGTACATGGGTCCAATGCTATGATACAAAGTAAACAAGATAATTAGGCTCCACACCCAACAGAACGACTTGCCCTAATAGTTGAATGTGAAGTCAACAACACCTGCTCCTCCCAAATGAGTATACTCCCTATATGCTATGGAGAAGCCAAGGCTGACACAAAAATCCCAAGCTTATCTAAGCCTAAGCCTAGCCAAAATCTTGGCTCCAAAAATTCCTTTACAAGAGTTATGAAGATGTATTTATAACCAAAGGGGAGTGACTCTTAGCATTCTCCCTTGGTGACTCTTGGAATCCCCTCATGACTCCTCACATTACAGATGAATCTTCACATTCCATCATGGACACATGGAATTTCACTTATACAATAATTACAAATAATATACATTTTCCACTCGTACCCATATAAGACAAAATATGGTAGAGACAACTTGAAATCCTAACAATACAAAACACTATGACACTAGAGTTTGGGCGAACTCAAGTCGAGAAACCTCAACTTTGATGTCTCTCAGTCACATACTCATGCCAATATTGGTATTGTGCAATGATCTCCCAAAACCATGAGATGGTATTAAGCTAAAAGCGCACTATTGATTCCATAGTCATTCGGGTATAATGTCTTGGAGCTAGTTAAAACCTCTTGTTCAGTTGTGATATAATTTCTAGATCCATCGCATAAATTAAATTATTTTATCGACATTTCGTTCGAATCTAAACAAGGCCACCAATGTAATTCAGGGTGTTATGTTTCTTCAGCTCCAAGTCCTCCTTAGTGGTGATCTTCTTTAGCTACTCTTGGCTATGATGCTTAGTGTGGGTGATTGAACCGACTGATGGGATCTTTTGGGTTCTCACCATGAAGTCAAAATTGCTACACAACCATGCATATGCAGCTTGAGCATTTATAATGAATGTGGAGAGTTTATTATTCTCCTAGATCAGTAACTAAACCTTTACTTTCTCTAGCTCTACCTCTGGCTTCATCATATTTACCAACATGATTATTGTTTCCTTGTACCATATTTTCCAATAATGCACATGAGTTATGGAAGCTTGCACGTTCTTAAGGATAGTGACAACCTCTCTACACTGATAATCAAAAAACTCCCTTATGCATGGTCTTGAGCTCCTCGTATAAGTCTCACATAGTATCTCCAAGTGTGAATACTTCACTAAGTATTTCTTCTCTCATTTCCTTCAGGTTGAACTGTACAGAAGCTGCACTTTTTGTTGTTGTTTGGAGTTTTTCAATATCTTGTCGAGCATCCTAAAGGTTTTGTACCAATTTTTTGATTTCACATCACCTGCGAAGGAAAAGTTGGCTTTAGCAATATTGTTTGGATTCATGTTGGTGTCCTCCACAATCACCCTTTCTCTCATGAATGCAAGAGATGCATGATCATTAGGGAAGTGCTTGTACAATATTCTTCTGCAATTCACCAAATGACATAATGTACAAATATATCATCGAATCATCATCAAGGGGAACTACCTCCCTCTCCTTGCTCATGGCTTGCTCTACAGCTAAAGGTGGTGGATTCTAAAACATGGCCTGAGGTGAGTTTGGCATTAGGTCCACATCTTTGTCTAGCATATATAGTCCCATTTCCATGTCCATGATTTCAATAAATTGTTCAATATCCTTAGAAAAATCATGTTCCTACATTTGTTTACATTCTCCTTCTATTATTGGTTGATATTGTACTAACTCTTCAACCTTTATGGGTGTCATATCTTCTGATGTGAACTCTACCCAAGGGAAGGGTAGATATTCCCAAGAATAGATCTTCCCAAGGGTATATCATTCCAAGGGAAGCGTGAAAAACAAGCAGGTATGAGAGATAATGAATAATTGAGTGCAGATATGAATAATTGTAAATTAAACAAGACAAATCAAGTGCGAAAACCAAGTAAATTAGAAGAAAACCAAATTGGTGAGGAGAGTCGTCGCAACGACGACCATCGGTGCAAAAATGAAGAAACCGATGCGACACTTGTGAAAGGAAAATGATAACTTGAAACAACACTTTTACATGCTAAAGTAAGTTAAAAAATAAAAATGTATGCAAATAAATAATAAAAAAAACATTCACCCAACCCAAATGGAAAGAAGCAACAGAAAAAGTAACTAAAAGCAATAAGTGTAAAACTCACCCGAAAAAGTAACGATTTTTGCACTGAAGGTTCGTTGATCTCTTGGGAATTCAAGATCTCTAAGATAAAGTGTGAGGATGAGCTCTAGGAGCATCCACTACAAATATTTGAGGAATTAAATTTTATTACACACATGCCACAAATAAAGGTAAAAGCGACCCAAGGTGACAATTTCCAAAAATAGCAGGTGTGCTACCTTAGGGTTACTAAAAATAGATCCCTAGATTCTATGGATTCCTTTTTCTCTTCTCAAATTTTATTCTTTTCTCGGGAAAAAATTCCATGCACATCAGCAAGAATATTGTGCAGTTCCAGGGAACTAGCAGCTCCCGGATTAGTGAACTGTGTAGTTTCTAAGCTTAGTGAGTGATTGCGCAGTATGGGCTCAATGTTGGGCTTATTTTCATGATTGCGGATTTTCTGAGCTCAAGGCTAGGATGCCATTCATGACTGCATAATTCTTAGCATCAAGGTTAATATTGGCTTTGTGAATTGTGCAATTTCTAGAGGCAAACCCATAATTTTTACACAAGGCTTAGATAGGAGGTCGGCTTGTGACTTCGAAAACAATCTAAGTGAAGATCAAGTGAACACAAGCAAAAATGAAATATAAACGTCAGTAAAAGCATAGATACTTGATAGCAGTGCAAGATAATCTCCTTTTAAGGGAATTTAGGCTCCAAAATCTAAGCAATGGAAAAATCTTGGAGGGTGGTTGTAGATACTACAACAAGCCATTTTAAAAGTGGGGCATGGATTTCATTGAACCTATTGATCCCCCATCAAGAAAAAAAAGTATATCATTTTATGCACTAATTACTTGACCAATTGGAATGAAAAAAAAAGTATAACATTGTATGCACTAATTACTTGACCAAATGGAATGAAAAAAAGGCAGTAAAGGCAACAACTGAGAAAAATGTGGTTGAATTCATGAGGGAGATAATCTTATACAAATTTTTCTTTTTGAGGGGAATCAATCCTTGAGGAAGGAGCACAATTTACATAAATTTTGATTGAATATATTATGAAGCAACACCACATCAATCATAGGACATATAGTACCTATCACCCTCGAGAAAATGGGCAGTGGAAGTCACAAATAGATCACTGGAGAGCATCCTTACCAAGGTTGTTAGCAGCAACAAAAAATATTGGTCAGACAGGCTTGTGGAAGTCACTTGGGCCTACAACACCACTTGGAATACCACCACTATATTCACTCCATTTGAGATGTTCTATGGTAAGAAGGCCTTGCTATCTATTGATTTTGATTATAACACCTTGAGTATAGCATCTCAATTAGACTTGGATCTCACTACATCACAACAAGAGAGGTTTATCCAAGTCAATGGTCTAGATGAATTTAGGATGCAAGCTCTCATGCACACTAAGGTAATCCATCTACAAAGTCATATTTGGAAATAAAATCACATTAGAGAGAATAATTTTCAAGAAGGAGATTGGGCCCTGTTGTATGATTCAATATTTAAGGATTTCAAGGAAAATTTATTGACAAGATGGTTGTGTCCCTATATAGTGGAAAAGTGTCATGAGAATGGGCCTATCCAGATCAGAACAATTGATGAGGAAGGGATTCCCTTAACTGTAAATGGTTATAGGTTGAAGTTGTACAAGAGACCTCTATACAAGGAAGATATTTTCAGTTCAGTCAGCAGAGAACTAAATTTTTTTGGGAGGCTCATAGCCCTCGGTCCACGAAATTCCTAAAATAAAAAAAAACAAATAAAAATAAGAGGGCCTAGATGAAAACCTCCATGAGGCATATGAGGCCAAATCCTGGGTTTAAAACCTCTCTGACGTAGCCCAGTAGCAACAAAAGAAAGAAAAAATAAAACATCCCCAGGTGAAAACCTCCTCTAAGGCGCATAGGGTAGGCATGAAGGCTGAAAACCTCTACAGAGGTAGCCTGCTTGTCTAAAACAAAAAAGAGAAAAATAAAAACATAGGGGAGTTATTACATCACTTTTTCTAACATATTTTTTTGAAGGAATCCAAATAGAAAACAGAACCATGGTTAGAAGACATGATCTACAACTTTGTTCCTCTATTATTCCAGCCATACATTTTATTTCCACACTCTCCACTCACATACCTACCTCTCTCCATCATCCAGCTAATAGAAGAATTAATTTTTCCTCCTCGTTGTAATGCTACAGGAGAATCTTGAAATGCTACAGGAAGAAGATCAATGGAAAAAGAGACCAGGTGGTCATGCTTTCTTTAGTTAATGTTTGGAGAGGTCCACCAATATCAATTCCATCACCCATCCACTCCATCTAACAAAATTTAGCTCAAATTTCCACTCTTTCATGCATAAAAAAAAAACTGAGAAGATATTTTTTTTCCATTCTTCCAACACCTACACCTCTTCCTCATGATCCTAATCTTGTCCTCATACCTTTCATGAATTTCTCTCAATGTGATAAACAAAATGAGGTCTTAAAAAAAAAAATTAATGTTATGGGAAGGAGACTCCTCCTGTAGCAACATGTATAGTCACAACAGAACTCCTTATAATTTATTTTTTTCACCCAAATAGAGCATCATGGAGCCATTTCTGAAATAGAGAATATGCACATCATCCTTAGGAATCATTCCATCCACTCCACCACCACCAGCTTGGACACTAGGAAATAACCTGCACACACAAAAAATTTATTAGTCATAAGTTCATCAAGCTATGAAAACCTGAACAGATACAAGAAAAGAAAATCAACTCCCTCAATATCACGATGTTATGAGGACTATCTCTAGAATAAATAACCTCTAGTAATTCAATCCTCAAGTAGGCTTAGGTATGACAAACTTCACCTATTCCCTATGCTTATAATGTTAAAATGTGTTAATTGTAGAAATTATATAAATGATATGTTATATGTCTAATATTCTCCTGATCATACACTATTTTACTTCATGCACAATACAGAATATATTCCACCATTGATCATCATATGAAGAAATTAAATCAATTGCATGCACACATTAAAACCATAAAAATTCACACACATTAACACAACGATTTAAACGAAATATTGAAGCTAAAAACCCCAACTATATGTATATAATATATTTCATAGAGATCATGTAACAATCCTCATACAAAGCTTCTCACAAGCTCTCAGTACAATCCAATCGCTACACACTAATCAGGCTAGATCTTGCAAATCCATGCACCGATCTTTGCCACCTGCTAGCCTACCTCTACTGCGCAATCCCTGCTGAAGAATGGCTCTGAATGAACTCAAATTGGTCCAGCCTTGCTCATGCAATCCTCATTGGAATCTCCATGAATTTGTGGTGCAAAATCATGCAACACTATAGTCACCACTGATAGTCTACTTTCCCTTTCACCTATCTCTCCACTGGTCTCCACTGAAACTGTCCATGCACTGTAGTTAACTAATGTATTCTTCAGTTGATTAAGGAGTTAATATTTTGTGAATTAATTATTAATTAATTCACACCACTCTCACTATTGTATCAGTCAGTTAGACTAGATACAATTAGCTCAACTGTGTCTAACTGAGTTAAACTGAACACAACTCCATCAACTACTTCTACTAACTCCACCAAACTCTGTCACATGAGTTATAACTGAAGTCTCCATGCAATAGCTCCACTTAACCCTCGTGAATAGCGTAATTCCTTCTGTCATCTGTTGTGCCACATATGTGCACTTAACTGAAGTGCTCCAAGAAAATAAGTTAATGTTTATAGTCCAAATATTATTAAGAGCTAATAATATTCGACATATCTATTTTTAGACTAGAAATCTAAAAATAGATTCCACCCAATATGTCTAAAAATATAAGTCCATCTATTTTTCCAACTTGACCAACCATCCACAAATAGCATCATGCAACTCATAGATCGACATGTCTAAAAATAGACTTGTGCCAAAAATAGCCTGTGGGCCCACTTAGTGAAGGCAACTCTTTTCACTAAGCTCATCATCTTGTTGCAATCTCAACATTAATGGTCAAGAAATGAATTTTAATGAGCTAGAGAAGGCCAATAAACTTGGCCACCCTCGACTAGTAAACTCATGTTCATTCAGTCACACATGCAAAGTGGAGAAGTCAACTCAAGTGAGGTGGTAATTACAAGGAGTGAGGTGATGATCACAAGGAGCAAGGTAGTGATTACAAGGATTGGGGATAACGGTTCAAAAAATGAATTCCATGTAAGAGAAATGTCACCAAAGCGCTCCAAGCCTTTACCCCAAAATGGAATATTAAGTACAATGCTCGACCCCATTTAATCTATTGCTAATTTCTAGAAAAACTAGTTAGAGGAAGGATGAGCTAGTGCTATCAAACTACCTAGGGTCCCACCAAGCTGCTTCGAACTGTGTTTGCAAGTGTTGCAGGAGAAGCTACAAGAGGTTCGGAACTGCTACAAGAGGGCCGAGAAGAAGCTATAGGAGGGAACTGAAGGAAGAAAGGGACCCAAAGGGACCCAAAGTTATCCGCAAACCCTCATGCACATGACCAAGCTATTTTGAAAAGGATAAAGTAGTTTTCTCCCTCTCTAATTTCCATACGATTTCATGAGAAATTATGTCTGAAGTTAGTTCCCTATAATAGAAAATTGAGCAGTAGTTCCCTTTGGAAATTTTTGTGTGTAAAGACAAGATAGGTACAGAAAAATATCCTGTTTTGATATAATTTTTTCCTCCTTCTCCCTCACTGATAAAAAAAAAGTTTCATTGGGAGAATTTTGAGGTCTAAAATGGGCCTATTAAGGAAATTATAAAATAATAGAGGAAATAATAAAATAATTTTAGATTACATCATCAAATTTTAGAGGGAAAAAATAAAAAACAAATTTTTCAACTCGTATTTTCAACTTATCTCCCTTTAGGTTTTAATCAAATTTTGAGCGGAAACACTCGTTGGATGCATAATTTGATTCTTCATCCAAAGAGTACCCATTTTCCATACTTTCGATGAACCTTGGTACACGAAAAATGAGAAATACATGAAAAATGTTATTGCAATCACGTTTTTTCATATATTTATCATTTTTCATGTAGCATGGTCCATCAAAAGTATGCAACATGGGTACTCCTTAGATGAGGAATTAATTTTTTCATCCAAAGAGTACTCCCGATTGAAATTTGAGTAAAACCTTAGGGAGATAAGTTGGAAATATGAGTTGAAAAAGTAGGTTTATTATTTTATTAACTTTTATTCTTTTTACCTTTTTACTCCAAAAATGGTGAATCATCCCCCATGGTTGACATCATCATCTTGAATCTTATTGGTTCTTATCAATTTTATTTTGGTTGTACATTTTTCTTAGGAGGCCCATTTTAGACCTCAAAATTTCTCTAATGAGTATTCATTCTACAATCGAGTTTTCTTTAAGGAAACATTGAAATTTACACCTAAGTAACATTGAGAAGGAGAAGTAGAATAAATGAGGGTGGATTCAATAGAAGACATCCCATAGACATTAAGATAATTCACCAACACCCTCTTGTAGTAAACATGTTTCTAATACATCAATGGATGGGTTTATTTGAATAGTTGAAAGGGTATGATGATGACATCACTCAAGAATTTTCCATGACACTACATTCTCAAGTAGAATATAGTTCCACTCTTGTTGTTAGAATATTATCCATCTCTTTAAGTCTTGAAACCATAAGCAGGGTAACCACCTTACCCTTAGGAATATGATGGAGAAAGGATGAAAAAGAAGTAAGTGTTACATATAGGAATAACTTTTTCATTCAAATAGAAAAGCATGTGGAGGATAAGAATGGGGTTACAAGAGAATGCATGCCTTGCCCCTGGGATGAATTGGTCTACCACATTCTCAAATACATATCCTGTGAGGGGAGGTTTAGCATTTTATATTCCTATCATTTTAGGCTACTCCATGAGCTAATATTCAAAAAATATTTACCAAGCCCACAAAGACTAAGTTCTCCCCATTTCCTTGTAAAATAAATCATTGAAATGAGCTAGAAGGTGAGGGAAGGGAAGCATCAAAACATTTCTCACCATGGACTCATTAAGTTAATTGTGATGGATGCTTTAAGTCACTTAAGGAACCCTGTGTTATGGGTTGATTTTGTAGACAAGGACAGGAAAATATTCATTGAAAACCAATCCATCACATGTGTAGAAACACCAACCTCTAGCACTGGAGGCAGGGGAGGAAAAATAGAAGAAGAAGAGGTAGGAAAAATAGAAGAATAAGAGGAAACAGAAACAAAGGAAGAGAAAGAGGAGTTAAGGAAGAAGAAGGATAGAAACAAGTAGGAGAAAAAAAGGGCCCTAAGGAGACTTCTAAGCCCTAAGCACCAAGAGATAAAGAATCAAGTACATCAAACAATTCTTTCTCTAGGGAATACTAATAAAGAATTGGATGCAACATTGTCTACATTGGGCACACATGTGAAGCCCAGAAGAAGGAATCCAAGGCAAGGTCACCTATACTTCAAAACAATAAAGCGCACCAAGATTATGCAAGAGAAACCATAACCTCCTTCAAAAATCCCTATCACTATTGATGAGTCATCAATCAAAAAGGAAGAAGTAGGACCTAGTGAAGGGAATATTAAGGAGGTTACCTAGTGTAAGGCCAAAACAAATCATCTTGTGATACCTATAGGAAGACCCACCACTAGGGAAGTCACCTTTAAGAGACTCAAGACACAAAATTCTATTAGGAAAGAAGAAAATTAGGAGCTACAGGATGAAACATAGCAGCAACAGGAGAAACAAAGGATGTTACAAGAGCAGAAAGAGGAGTTATAGGAAGGAGTATCCACCTCAAAAAAGGATGAACAATGCCTCCAAGAGCTACGGATCCTGAGCCACACTCTACTAAAAATTTCTTATGTGAGTTAGGATTATACCCAAGATGTTCGTTGTAACAGCCTTGGTCAAAAATCCATATAATAAAGTTAATAAAATTAAAATAAGACCATGGTAATGGGATGCATATTCCAAGTTGAATTTTTGCAAAAAAATTAGTGATGGGGATCACTTGTGATTAATTAATGGCTAAGGAAATTGGAAAACACAATGGCAAAGGATTTGGAAAGGAAAAGTGGAATTTATTTCCATTTATTTGTGAAAATAATGGAAAATAGGAGAAAAGGAAGGTGAAAGGTCACAAGTTGCATATGAGGAGGAAAATGCAAGAAGATAATGGAAATTGAAGAAAATAGATGCCTCATTGATAAAAATACTTATGGGGATCAATTGGTGACTTTTTGTTTAGTTCAACTTTTAATCAGTTTAGTTTTGCAGCCCTCATTTTCTCTCTCTCTCTCTCTCTCTCTCTCTCTCTCATACTCTTAGACGCGGATTTTTCTTGGAGAACTCTTGGAGGAGTTTGGCATACTTGGGATTTGGAGCAAGAAGAAAAAGGAAGATCTAGAAATCATGAAAGGACATCGAGATTAGCAGCTACAACATGTTTTTCTTGTAGGTACCAAGTTGCACGTATGATTTTCTTGCTATTTTTGGCATGCATGGCATATGCTTGTGGTTTCCTGGTTATGATGTATAATTGGAATGGAGTATTGTCTGGATTGATAGTGGTTTTTCCTAACCTTTCCATTTCCTGTATTTCCATGGTGTTGTGGGTTTTACCTTTTTTTTATGTGTGGTTCTCATGTACCTTTGGTTGTGGGTTGATTTACTAGTTCCTGGAAGCCTTGGTTGGACAAACACTCTGGAAGCCTTGTAACAGCTTGGGTTGACTTACTAGTCCTGGAAGCCTTGGTTGGAAAAAAACTCTGGAAGCCCTTGGTATGTTGATGGTACTAGTCCCTGAAGCCATGGTTGGACAAACGTTGTGGAATCCCAATGACTTCATTGCATTGATTTACTAGTCTTTGAATCCCTGGCTAGAACAAACACTCTAGAGCCCTAGAAAGCTTGGGTAGAGATCAATCTGGTGATGGTTAGTGATGTATAAAAATGAGGTGGAATCACTGGTTGAGGGTTGAGGTGGTTTGGCCTCTGGAATCCTTTCATTTGGATTTTTCTATGAGATCACACATTCATTCTTGGAATATGGCACGAGGGTGATTGGCTTAAAGAAATATTAGGTTCATCCTAGTCTATGGTCAAGTGGTGATTGGTTGTGGGTTGAGTTACTAGAACCTAGAATCATTTGTTGAAAAAACACTCTAGAAGCCCTATTACAACTTGGGTTGAGTTACTATTCCTAGAATCCATGGTTATAAAAACACTCCGGAATCCCTTGGTGGGTTGAATTACTAGTGCTGGAAGCCGTGGTTGGAAAAATGCTCTGGAATCTCGGAAAACGATATGGGTTGAGTTACTAGTCCTAGAAACCCTAGTTGGAACAAACTCTCTAAAGCCCTGGAAAACTTGGGTAGAGACCAATCTGGTGATGGTTAGTGATGTCCGACTGTGAGGTGGAATAACTGGTTTAGGGTTGAGCTAGCTTGGACTCTGGAATCCCTAGTTTCGTTTTATTTGGATTGTTCCATGATATCCCACATTCATGCTTGGAATATGGCATGGGGGTGGCTGGCTAAAATAAATATTTGGTTCAGCCTAGTCTATGGTTTGGTGGTACATGGAAGTCCTAGACTTGGTTGCATTCTACACATGTTAATAACAGATTCCCTCCTCTTGTATTTTATGGGTAAATTTACTTGTTATTATGTGGTTTATATGGTTATTATATCCCTACTATTAAATTTCTTATATGTTTTTTATGAGTATGTTTTATAAGAGTGATAATGTATGGATCTCATCATGTTTTGATTAATATATGAATGAAAAATGAATATATGACCTAATAGTAGATAATCTGGCTATTGTGATGAGGTATCAATGCTTCCTAACGATTCTCAAATAAGTATGACACCCCATATACTCAGATCTATTATTATAACCTGTAGGATGCATATTTATGATATGTTTGATGAAATTCATATCATGGCTAGTAGGTTTCTAGTCAATTCCGTGATCAATTTTGTTATCAAAATAAGCATCTTCATGTATTTTATTATTTATTGAAGTTTCATAAGTTTATGGGAAGTGACTCAGTCCTAGCCCTGGAAAATAGCCTTAAATATCGCATTCATTGGCATAGCACTGGAAAAAAATGGCTACAGTCGCACTCAGGAAGGATCATGGGAGTGAATGTGGCTCTCAGTTTCTTGGAAGGCTTGGCAAGGGAGAAACTGGGGCTCTAAGTTAGTAAAATGTTAAGTTCCCTCAGGGGTTGGTCACCTAGAAAGGTTTTTTGGCTCCTCGAGGTTCTGTAGGATGTGTGAATGGTTAGGTTAGTTCTATTACATCGGTTCCACTTCCTTAAGGTGACCTAAGAGGTTGAATCACATCATAGTGGACTCTCATCACATGTTTACCCTGGTTGACTTATTAGCTTGGGTAAATGTGGGATGAGGGTGTTACAGAGTGGTATCAAAGCATGGTTCACCCCTTGGACCAAATGGATGGTATGTTGGTCATCCCTACATGTCAATTTCATATGTGCTCCTTATACTTGAAATCTATGTGCTTGTTGAATATGCATGGTGTGGTCATATTTGCAGTAGTGTTTCCATTTGAAATTTGATGGTGTTGTTGTTGTATATGGTCGTCATGAGTGCATGTTGATGGTGAATTGGTCATGTATGTTAGTGTATGTCGTTATGCATGCATTGTGTCTAGTTGGTGTGTTATTTTGGCATCATGCATGAAAATTGAATAAGGATTGAGATGATTTCTATGTATTGTTTTGAATGTGATTATGTCTATATATATGCATTACACTAATCTAGTTGATCTTGTAGCTGCGATACCCTCCCTGAATTAGACTGAGGTACATTGGTTTGTTTATGATTTTGTTTAGCTTACATGATATACTTTTTAGGAATAAAAGAATAAATATGGCTAGCAGAGTGGTAGACTATAGTTCACGATATTCTCCCTATGGATAAGATCAGCAGCATGCTGAGGAATACACCCCTCACATAATAGACACTCTCAGAATTCTAATGGAAAAAATAAGGAGTTACAAAGAAGATAAGGACCGAATCATTCAATCACAAGATATACTTGCTAGGGAAAAGGATAAACAAGCAAAATTCATTGTAGTTATCCTTTAGATCTTTTCATAGTTGTAGATATGGACAACTTCGAATCAGCCATGTGAAGGAGGATAGGACTAATGGGGCATATGGGAGTCAGTCTCATGGTGGGATAAGTTCAGATAAAGATGAAATGATCAGGCACGGTAGGTTCTTGGATACACCATATAGGAGAGGTGATGGACATAAATTTTATTCTATCTCTAGTTCTGACTAACATCATTATCATCATCGTTAGCATCCATATAAGAGGAATGATGGGGGATATTTTCTGGATGAGTTTAAGAAATCATAGACACCCACATTTAATGGATAAATAAATAAATCATATGATTTAGAAGGGTATTTACTTGAGATGAATAAGTTCTTCAGGTTGCATGATTACTCAACGAACATGAAAGCCATAATAGCTACGTTCAGTCTTAAAGGTAAAGCAAATATTTGGTGGGAAGATGTAAAAAATTCCAAAGGTATTCATGAATATTAATTGACTTGGAATGAATTTGAGATATTATTCAGGAATAAGTGTCTATCGGAGAGATACTATGATGATATGGCAATGGAATTCTATGATCTCAAGATGGGATCTACTACAGATGAGGAGTATACGACCAAGTTACTGGAGCTATTAAGGTACGTACCATATCTTAAGGATGAAAAAGCTAAATTTCAAAGATTCGTCAGTGGGTTTTTGGTAGTATTCAAGGATAAGATTAAGTTCGATGAGCCTAGATCATTGGAGGAGGCCATCCATAAACTAAAGTGTTGTTATGATAAATCAAAGAAAACACTTGAGACCAAACTGGACTGGAAGGGTAATTCAAGTAATAAATGGAAATGGGACAAGAAATGAGCAAGGCCTCAGGAAATATGTAAGAAAGAGAATGTAGCATCGCATAATAAGTTCAATTCATCTCAATCTGAGGAAAAAAAAAAGGGCACAGGTTGGAAGCCTTTACAGTGCTGGGAATGTGGTAAGGATCATTGTAGGAGATATTTCCCATAGCATCAGGGTGGTATACCGCATATTTACAATGCTTAGGAGGCACAAACAGTGGGGGGTGTTTGATATAGCATTCCTCATATTTATGCAGCATTGGATAACTGATGGCTAGATCATCAGGCAGCTATTGAGATGGACAATAATCTTTGTGATCAAGTTGTTTCTATTTTTATTAACCCTAGATCTAATTATAGTTATGTTAATATTAACCTAGTGGATAAGTGTGGTCTGAATAAATAAGTGCATGCAGAATCTTGGTTAGTACAGTTGGCTACAGGTACAAAGAAGCAAGTTCATCATTGGATAAGAGATTTTTCTTTTGATTTAAATGATATTCCTACATCAGTGAATTTGAATGTATTACCATTAGGATCATACAGTATGATTTTGGGTATGGAATGGCTATATCTTCATAGGACCAAAGTGGATTGTTATGAAAAATCCAGTGAATTATTGGATGACAATGGAGAACATAGAGTCTTATAGGATAATAAGAAAGTAACATCAGTTAGGATGGTGGAAGTTATGCAGGAAATATGTAGTCGTAGAAACTAGTGTTTGTTGTTTGTAGTACATATCTCTAGTGATAGAGGTAAGAAAATTGAGGATGCAGATATATTGAGTAGGTACCTAGTTTTACAGTAGTTTTAGGATGTATTTCTGTCAGATATTTGAAAGTTGTTTCCTCACAGGGAAGTATACTTTTCTATTGAGTTGGTACTAGGTGCAGCACCAGCATCAAAGTCATTGTACATAATGAGCACACTAGAATTATTAGAGTTGAAGTTGCAGTTGAAATAATTTCTTGACAAGGGATACATTAGGCCAAGTGTATCACCATGGGGTGCACTAGTATTTTTTTTGAAGAAGAAGGATGGTACTCTCAGGTTGTGCATCGATTACAGGTAGTTGAAAAATGTGACCATCAAGAACATGTATCCATTGTTGAGGATTGATGATTTGTTCGACCGACTGAAGGGAGTAGAAGTGTTCTCAAATATTGATTTGAGATTCGTATATCATCAAGTGTGCATCAAAGAAGAGGATATCTACAAGAAAAATTTTAGGACCAGGTATGGACATTATGAGTTTGTTGTAGTTCCATTTTTTTTTTACTAATTCTCTAGCTACTTTTATGTGCTTGATGGATAATGTGTTGCATCCTTATCTAGACAAGTTTGTTATTGTGGTCATTGGTGGTATATTATTATATTGTAAAAATGAAGAAGAGCATGTTGAACACTTAGCAGCAGTATTGAGATTACTAAGAGAGCATCAATTTTATGCTAAGCTCGTAAGTGTAGTGTATTTCAGACAGAGGTACATTACTTGGAGAATGTAGTTTCTAAGGAAGGCATAATAGTGGATCCAGAAAATATAAGGGCTATCATGGAATGAGAAACTCCTAGAAATGTGGATGAGGTAAGATCCTTTATGGGGATAACAAGTTATTATGGGAGGTTCATTAAGAACTTCTCACATATTTCTTATCCTATTAAATCATTTCAAAGGAAAGGTAATAAATTCAAATGGACAGAAGAATGTGCAACCAGTTTTAAGAAGTTGAAGGATTTATTGACAAATGCTCTAGTTCTAAATATTGCATATCTGGACAAAGAGTTTGTGGTATGTATAGATGCTTGAAAGAGAGGAATCGGTGAATTCTATATGCAGGAGTAATAGGTATTGTGCTATGAGTTACGAAAATTGAACAAGAATGAGCATAATTATCCAACACATGATCTTGTGTTGGCAACGATCATCCATGCATTTAAGATGTGGAGGCACTATCTTCCTGGCAGGATGTTCATATTGATGACTGATCATAGTGGGTTGAGACACTTGTTTAACTAGTTGAATATGAATTCCAAGAAAGCTAGATGCTTTTCCACAATTATTGAGTTCAACTTTCAATTTAGGTACATCAAGGGTAGAGAGAATGGGGTTTCATATGTTCTTAGCAGGCAGATACATGTGAATCATATAGAATCTATCAGTTTTATGGGACACAAATACAAGATCAGATATTACAAGAAGTTCAGTAGGATAACAAGTACAAGGAGCTCACTCATGGATTACAGTAGAGTACAGGTACATGTAGTGGTACAGGTAAATGTACAAGTACAGATATAGGTACAGGTGCAGGTGCAAGTGCACAGGATGTGGATTATTGTCTCACAGCAGACAACTTGATCAGATTTAGGGATAGGATATATGTGCCTTATAGTAGTGAGCTCAAGAAGAATATATTGAGAGAGTTTCATGTGAAACCATATTCAGGCCACCCATGATATCAAAAGACATTGATAGCAGTAAAGAAGTTTTATTATTGGCTAAATCTAAAAAAGGACATGGCAAAGTTTGTGGTTATATGACTGGACTGTCAATAAGTGAAATCAGAGTGTAAACATCCAGGTGGCCTACTATAGATGATTCTGATTCTAGAATGGAATTGAGAGTTTATTTCTATGGATCTTATCACAGGTTTGTCGATGACATCTAGACAGCACGATTACGTCATGGTTGTGGTGGACAAATTGACAAAGGTAGTGCACTTTGTTCCAATGAAGTCTACGTATTTTTCTAGTGATGTATCAAAATTCTTAATCAAATATGTGGTTGGATTGCATGGTGTTCGGAAGAATACTATGTCAGAAATGGATGTTAAGTTCACTTTCATGTTTTTAAATGAGTTGTTAATAGGATTAGGGATAGATTTGTCTCTTGGTGCATATCATCATCCATAGATAGATGGAAAGATAGAGAGGGTCAACAGGATATTGGAGGATGGGTTGAGGATGTGGGGGAAGCATCAGTAGAAGAGACTCAGAGGAGTACCTTCCTTTGGTTTAGTTCGCTTACAACAATGGGTATCAAGAGTCAATGAAGATGAGTCTGTTTGAGGCATTGTATGGGTGATTTTCAATACTCTCATTAGTTGGATTGATCTAGTCAATAAGGTGTTGATAGGTCTAGACATGTTGGAAAATATGGAACAAGAAATGGAGGTCCTCAAGAATAATTTTAAGGTAGCATAGGATAGGAATAAAATCTATGCATATCAAAACAGGTTGTTTAAAGAGTTTCAAGTTGGGGAAAAGGTGTACTTGCGCATCAATCCCAAGAAGAGATCCTTGAGGGTTGGATCATGTGCCAAGATAGCACTATGGTATTATATGTTATCACCAAAATTGTACCTGATTAGGCTGGCGATCAGACAACTCTAGTGTAACTATTTCAAACCAATCTTTGGACTGAGGCTTAGCCTCCTCAGTCTGAGAGGGATCTCTCAAGGGTTAATGATATTGAATAAAGATATAGATAAATGGCTAACTCTACTATTTCTGTTTTGGTTCAGGTTGAAAATATGAATGCTTGCTACCATTGGGCTATGGAGTTAGTGATAGGGCTCTCAATAACAAAGGATTTCCTTGTGGAATCTGAGGCTTGTATATACTTCAATGAAAGAGTAACACATTCATGAAAATCCCAATAACTTGAGGTTAAAAGGAAGTCAGAGCATGTGATACATGAATTTTGAGTAATGAGACATCAAGACATTGAAAGAAAAAAAATTCAAAAGATAGGACATAAACTCATTGAAATATCATAAGAATCTTAGGTGAAGGAAAGTGGTATTGTTACTGTATATATCAGAAACTCCAAAAGATTTGCAATAAAATAGTCTATTGAGATAACCTTTTCCAACCTTTAGGTTGAAAATAATATCAATATGTATCCATTGAGCTTATGGAGTCAAAATTTCAGTGATCCAGTGAGTTTACTTGACATGGAAGTTGAGGCAGGTTAGAGTTTTTAGTAGTAGGACACACACACATGAGACATGGAAATACACAGTCAATTCACTTATAAAGGAATTCAGAGCATCACAAGGATGAATTCTAAGTGATATAAATTAAAACCACTACAAGAGATACATAAAATTTAAAGATAAAACAATTAAGTACCAAAAAGTCTTTCAGAATCTCAAGTTGGCCAAGTAATCCATCTCTATATTGCTGAAATAGTGATTTTACAATAAGCTGCAATTTTGCCAAAAAGTCTCCAAACCTTGACAAATTTGACCCCATGGCCTTTAATAGACATCTTACATCATCATATGATCTACCTCTAGGCTAGATACATCGAATATTTTGCTAATGGCACCTTGCATAACCATAAAACATCAACTTTAATGATAAACAGACACCTATCCTACTTGACAGTCCTATTTCAAATAGTACTTAAACTGCTCATTATTATCATTAAAAACCTTATCTACTAAAATAAATCACATATTTGACAAGTACACATTCACATGGTCGAATTTGGATGATGGGATTCATCACTTTATGATCACTAAACTGACCTCCTTAAAACTAGGAAACAATACCCTGTTTTTTAGGCAAATGGTCTTCTTCTTCAAACACTTAGGTTGTCCTTTAATCTTCAACTCATGGTACTTGAATGTTAAATAATTTCTTGAAATTATCTTTAACTCTCCCATAACCTCCAGATGTCCAAAAACGGTTCCAAATCTGCTAAAAAGGCTGAAAGGCAGTGCACTACGAAAGTAAGGCAGTTTCGTAACGCACTTTCGTAGTGCTGCAAAACAAGCATTTGTCCTCCAAAAACTTGATTCTTTCCTCTTGAATAATTTTAATCACCCTTAAACACATATTTTATAGCAATTTTAGCTCCTAACTCATCCTTTAACCCCTTAAATACTGATCAAAAGAAGCAAAAAAGGCAGTTACAGCAGTTTCGTAGTGCTTTTCTGCTTTTTAAGCCTATAGGCGCTACGAAACTACTAAGTATGCAGTTTTTTTCATAAATTTTTCAAATGAAAAGTGTGGTTGAAAAAAAACTGAAAATATAACCTCTAATCATCATCTACAAACCATACAAACCATAAACCAACTTCATTTTAGCTTCCTTGAGGCATTTCTTGCAGATTTCTCCTGTTTTTTTTCCTGAAAAATAGGTCTTGGGACAGAGCTTATATCTCCTAATACATGATGTATTTTGTTGAATGGAAGGAGATTTTTGTAGGCCATTATTTATTTAATATAAACCTCCCTTGGTTTTTTGAAACACATCTCCTGTTGTCCAGAAACTACCTTTGAAAAACATGTGTAAAACAGGAAAACTCTATTTTCTAAAAATAGGGCTTCAAAGAAAGCCTTTTATCTCCCAAATAATAACACCTGTGAGAAACATGAGAGAGGTTATTATTATTTGATATGTTTTATAAAATAACCTCTCTCTGTTTCTTAAAATACCTTTTTTTTGCTCAGAAACGTCCTTTTAAGTTGACTACTTAAAACCAGAAAACAGAGTTTTTGCTTCATAACTTTCAGCAGTTTCAAAGCACTTTCTGCCTTTTTTACACTGGATGCGTTATGAAAGTAGGGATTCTTGGCTTATTTGGCACTTTCATAAGAATTTTTTTTTTGAAAATGATGAATGATTTGACTTGAAGCAGTTTAAAAATAAGTGTATTTGGACCTAAGGGTAAACTCAAACTATAAAAAATTTATAATTTCCCTTGGTCAAACTCAAAAATGATTCTTAAAACCTTATTTTGACCGATGAACCTATTTAACCTTTTCCAAATGATGCTTGATTTTTTTGAGTGATAACAATGGCTCCAATTGGGATGGTGTTCCCCTGTGGTACACCAAAGAACTAGTAGTTCCAGTGCTACTATCCATCTTCTTGAAAAAAACAACTCTGAAATTTATGAAAACTTCACCAAGCTCTTATGGCCTTCTCCTCGAGCTCAAGCTTGATGATTACTGCTGAAAAAACAACTTTTTACCTACTTGCAATATGCTCATTCACCTTTGAGCTTATTCACACACTCCTACCTACCCTATTAGCTGAAAACTCCATTTTTAGCTCAAGCAACATGAAACTTCCAATGAAGCCTATCATTGATCTGATTTGACACTTGAACCTCTTGATTGTGCTTGAACCAAAAGTAAACATGATACTGAAATGATCAAGTCAACATAATATGTATATGATCTTCATAATGAAAACATAATTGTAAATCTGGACTGTAGAACTCTTCCATGAAGTCAGCAATAGGATCATAGAAGACATGATCTATTTGATGCTTCTCATGACATTCTGCATCTTTGGACAACTCATCCATGTTTTGATCAACCACATAAGAATTTAGTTGTGTGCTCTCAAACTACTTTCAAAAACAGTGTATTCTTCCTCAAACTCAAAGGAGAATGGTGGCTGCACCCTCTCTTTTCTTTCTGGAAAAGAAATCATTTGAAAAGACTGATTTTGATCATGAATATTATGAGATTGAATTCTATCTTGTAAAACTTCAATGTCTTTCTCAATTTTCTTAGCAACTTCATCCAAAAATTGAATATTATCTTTTGACTTGCATTCAAATGATTTTAGATAAGAAGACAAGGACAAAGAAAAATTCTCATCTAATTCCTCATTAATATGATCATCATACCATTGTTTAAAGTATTGAATTGAAGGAGAGTCTGCCACCAACTCTATTTTGTCTATCCATTCTTCTAAAAACATAAGCCAAAAATATTCAAATGACTTAATAGATATGACAGGAAAGCTCTCAATCCACTGTTTACATTTTCCTTGAAATGAATCATAGAAAAATATGATGCAAACATCTTCATGTTTGACTCTAAGAAGCTCAGTAAAGTCACAGAACTCTGATATATGCTTCAAATTCAAACTCAAATCTTCTCCATTGAATTTTGGACCATTTCTTAAAAATATGCATCCTTGGGAAAATGATTTGGGAAACCGTGAAGTCCTAAAAAATCTATACATGCATACCTTGAAACAAGAATGGTAGCATCTGAGCTCTTCATATGTCGAGTGGAATCACCATGAATCTATGAATTTTGAATTCTTCAACAATGGAGTCGCCAAGGTAGTTGCACACTCGAACAGATTATGAGCTCCTGCTACCTCTAAGAGTTCAGCTTCATAATTTTTGAGAGATGTATATCTTCAGACTCCCGGCAGATGCGCCAAAATGTAATCACCAAATCATACCTGATTAGGCTGGCGATCATACAACTTTAGTGTAACTATTTCAAACCAATATTTGGACTAAGGCTTAGCCTCCTCAGTCTGAGAGGGCTCTCTCAAGGGTTAATGATATGGAATAAGGATATATATAGATGGCTAACTCTATTATTTGCATTTTCATTCAAGTTTAAAAGATGAATGATTGCTATCATTGGGCTATGGAGTCAGTGATAGTGCTCTCAATAAAAAAGGCTTTCCTTGTGGAAGTTGAGGCTTGTATATACTTCAATGAAAGAGTAACACATTCAGGAAAATCCCAATAACTTGAGGTTCAAAGGAAGTCAAAGCATGTGATACATGAATTCTGAGTAATGATACATCAATAAATTGAAATAAAAACATTTCAAAAGATAGTACATAAACTTATTGAAATAACATAAGAATATCAGGTGAAGGAAAGTGGTATTGTTACTGTATATATCAGAAACTCCAAAAGCTTTGCAATAAAATAGTCTGCTGAGATAACATTTTCCAATCTATAGGTTGAAAATAATATCAATATGTATCCATTGAGCTTATGGAGTCAAAATTTCAGTGATCCAGTGAGTTTACTTGACATGGAAGTTGAGGCAAGTCAGAGTTTTTAGTAGTAGGACACACACACATGAGACATAGAAATACACAGTCAATTCACTTATAAAGGAAGTCAGAGCATCAAAATTATGAATTATGAGTAATATAAATGAAAACCACTGCAAGAGAGATACGTAAAAGGTAAATATAGAATAATTAAGCACCAAAAAATCCTTCAAAATCTCAAGTTGGCTAAGTAATCCATCTCTATATTGCTAAAACAGTGATTTTACAATAAGCTGCAATTTTTCCAACAAGCCTCAACCCCTTTAAAAATTTGACCCCATGGCCTTTAATAGACATCTTAAATCATCATATGATCTTCCTCTAGGCTAGATACATCTAATTTTTTCCTATGCCACCTTGCATAACCATAAAACATCAACTTTAATGATAAACAGACACCTATCCTACTTGACAGTGCTATTTCAAATAGGACTCAAACTGCTCATTATTATCATTAAAAACCTTATCTACTAAAATAAATCACATATCTGAAAAGTATACATTCACATGGTTGAATTTCAATGATGGGATTCATCACTTTAAGATCACTAAAATGACCTCCTTAAAACTAGGAAACAATACCCTGTTTTTTAGGAAAATGGTCTTCTTCTTCTTCAAACACTTAGGTTGTCCTTTAATCTTCAACTCATGGTCCTTGAATGTTAAATAATTTCTTGAAATTATCTTTAACTTTCCCATAACCTCTAGATATCCAAAAAATACTCCAAATCTGCTAAAAAGGTTGAAATACAGTGCGCTACGAAAGTAAGGCAGTTTCATAGTGCACTTTCGTAGTGATGCAAAACAAGCCTTTTTCCTACAAAAACTTGATTATTTCCTCTTGCATCATTTTTATCACCTTTCAACACATATTTTATAGCAATTTCAGCTCCTAACTCAGCCTTTAACCCCTTAAATATATATCAAAAGAATAAAAAAAGGCAGCTACAGCAGTTTCGTAGTGCTTTTCTACATTTTAAGCCTGGAGGCGCTATAAAACCGCTGAGTATGCAGATTTTTTCATAAATTTGTCAAATGAAAAGAGTTTTTGCCCAAAAACTCAAAATATAATCTGTCCTCATCATCTACAAACCATACAAACCATAAACCAACTTCATTTTAGCTTCCTTGAGGTATTTCTTGCAGATTTCTCCTGTTTTTTTCCTGAAAAATAGGTCTTGGGAAAGAGCTTATATCTCCTAAAACATGATGTAGTTTTAGGAACTGAAGGATTTTTTTGTAGGCCATTATTTCTTGAATAAAAACCTCTCTTTTTTTTTGAAACACATCTCCTACTTTCCATAAACTACCTTTGCAAAACATGTGTAAAACAGGAAAACTCTGTTTTCATAAAATAGGGCTTCAAAGAAACCCTTGTATCTCCTCACTGATAACACCTGTGAGAAAAGTGAGAGAGGTTATTGTTCTTTGATATTTTTTTGAAACTAACCTCTCTCTATTTCTTAAAATACCTTTTTTTTGCCTAGAAACCTCCTTTTAAGTTGATTGCTCAAAACCAGAAAACAAAGTTTTTGCTTCATAACTTTCAGCAGTTTCGTAGCACTTTCTGCCTTTTTTACACTAGGTGCACTATGAAGGTAGGGATTCTTGGTTTATTTGGAACTTTAGGTACAAAAAAATTTGTAAAATGATGAATTATTTGACTCGAAGGAGTTTAAAAATGAGTGTATTTGGACCTATGGGTAAACTCAAACTATAAAAAATTTATAATTTCCCTTGGTCAAACTCAAAAATGACTCTTAAAACCTTATTTTGAGCCATGAACCTATGTAACCTTGTCAAAATTATGCTTGATTTTTTTGAGTGATAACATTATGGACCTTTCAATATTCTTGAGAGGATTGGAACAGTAGCATATTGACTTAAACTACCTCCTAAATTGAAATTCCATGATGTTTTCCATGTTTCATTGCTTAAGAAGAAAGTTAAATATGTTGATCATGTGATTGAATCGTCTATATTTTAGGTGGAGCCACAAGGAAAATTCCAGCCATAACCACAACATATTTAGTAGATAAATATGCTCATGCTCGAGAACTAAGCAATCAAGCAAGTTAAAATCCAGTGGAAATACTTTGGGCCCAATTAAGCTATATGGGAAATGGCAGATCAAATATGGTCTATTTATCCTTCTCTATTTTCTATTTGAGAAAATGTCCTTGATATATGTTTTAGTATGTGTTTTGGTGTGATTTTTTTGTTTATGTACATATGTATATGGATGTAAATACCTCCTTGATCTTTGTTATAAATCTCTAATAAGTGGTATGGGTGTCATTTCATTATGTTGGTTATGTTGTTATGTGGTCATGTTGGTTTTCTTCTCAGCAGGTTGATCATTGTAAATATTGCAATGAGCTAAGTTATTAAGCTCCATGGGAAGTAATTTTTTCTTCCAGTAGTATTGATTGGTTGTAGGTTTCATTGAACATTTAGGATGGTGTTACCCAAAGGGGGAGAGTTCTATAACAGCCTTGGTCAAAAATCCATGTAATACAGTTAATAAAGGTAAAATAATACCATGGTAATGGGACACATATTCCAAGATTAATATTAGGAAAAAACAAAGTGATGGGGATCACTTATGATTAATTAATGGCTAAGTAAATTTGAAAAGGAAATGGCAAAGGCTTTAGAAAGGAAAAGTGGCATTTATTGGCA
Source organism: Pinus albicaulis (assembly GCA_034641835.2). Taxonomy (NCBI): domain Eukaryota; kingdom Viridiplantae; phylum Streptophyta; class Pinopsida; order Pinales; family Pinaceae; genus Pinus; species Pinus albicaulis. The sequence goes on along the minus strand of CM076584.1, from coordinate 818,361,129 downwards.
TTTATTTATGAAAATAATGGAAAATAGGAGAAAATGAAGGTGAAAGGTCATATGTTGCATGTGAGGAGGAAAATGAGGGAAAATAATGGAAATTGAATAAAATGTATGACTCACTAGTAAATATGGCTTCTAAGGATCGGTTGGTTCTTTTGTCAATTCAAATTTTCATAAATTCAATTTTGGAGCTCTCATTTTCTCTCTCTCTCTCATACTCTTTGACACCTAGATTTTCTTGGAGCACTCTTAGAGGAGTGTGGAATACTTTGGATTTGGATTGAGAAGGAAAAGGAAGATTAGGAAAGCACAAGAGTACATCAATATCATCATCTATAGTGGGTTTTTATTTCAAGTATCGATGTTCATGTATGATTTTCTTACTAGTTTTGACATGCATGGAATATGCATGTAGTTTCCTGGTTATGATATATCATTGGCATGGAGAATTTCCTAGATTGATAATGGTTTTTCATAGCCTTTCCATTTCCTAGATAGCCATGGTGTTGTCGGTTTTACACTTTCTTTCTAGTTGGTTCTCATGTACCTTTGGTTGTGGGTTGAGTTACTAGTTCCTGGAAGCCTTGGTTGGACAAACGCTCTGGAAGCCATGTAACATCTTGGGTTGAGTTACTATTCCTTGAATCCTTGGTTGGAAAAAATATTTTTAATTCCTTGGTGGGTTAAGTTACTAGTCCTAAATTCCCTTATTAGAAAAATGCTCTGGAATCCCAGCCACAAATGTGGGTTGAGTTACTGGTCCTTTAAACCCTATTTGGAACAAATGATTTGGAGCCTTTGACAGCTTGGGTAGAGACCAACCTGGTGATGATTAGTGAAGTCCTACCGTGAGGTGGAATCACTGGTTAAGGGTTGAGGTGGTTTTTCCTCTGGAAGCCCTGGTTTGGTTTTATTTGGATTGTTCCATGAGATCCCACATTCATGCTTGGAATATGGAACAGGGGCGACTAGCTGAAAGAAATATTTGGTTCAACCTATTCTATGGTAGGGTGGTATGTAGAATTCGTAGATATGGTTGCATTCTACACATTCTAATAATATCCTCTCTTCTCTTCTATTTCATGGGTTAATGTACTTTTTATTATGTGTTTTAAATGGTTGTTATAACCTTTCTATTTATGTTGTTTATATGTTGGTTATGAGTATGTTTTATAACAATGATGATGTATGGATCTCATCATGTTTTGATTAATCTATGAATGAACAATGAATATATGAGATAATAGATGATAATGCATATATTGTGATGAGGTATCAATGCTTCTTAACGATTCTCAGATAAGTATGAGACCCCCTATACTCAGATATGTTGTTATAACCTGTAGGATGATATTTTTGATATGTTTAATGAAATTCTTGTCATGGCTAGTAGGGATATATTCAAGTCCTTGATCAATTTTTTTATCAAAATAATTTTCTTCATGCCTTTTATGAGTTCTATAAGTTTCATAAGTGTATTAGTAGTGACTAGGTTCTAGCCCTGGAAAATAACCTTAAATCCCACAGTAGTTGGCATAACATTAGCATAAAATGGCTAGGGTCACACTTAGGTAGGCTCATGGCAGCAACTGGGGCTTGAATTCGCTTGGGAGGCTTGGAAAGGGAGCAACTGGGGCTCTAGGTTAGTAAAATGTTGATTTCCCTCAGGGGTTGGTCACCTGGAAAGGTTCGTTGGCTCCTAGAGGTTATGTATTATGTGTGAGTGGTCAAGATGGATGTATTCTTCTGGTTCCACTTCCTTAAGGTGACCTAGGAGGTTAAATCACATCATAGTGGCCTCTTGTCACATGTTTACCCTGGTGGACTGGTTAGCTTGGGTAAATGTGGGGGGAGGCTTTGGAAATATGGCAAAGGAGTAGATTAGGATCAGAAAAGGTATACAAGAGCAGCAGGAAATACAAAGAGAAACAACATGGTAGAGGATGAGCTAAAGGAACAACAAGCAAAGGAGCAGCAAGATATGTAGTAGCAAGGGACAAAGGAGCAGCAGATACATTGGTGGTTTGGTACAACATTGATGTTGGCATGTTGATTGAGCTGAATTATTGTGATGCAAAGGCAAGACTCCAAGGCAAAGGCAAATATGTTACAAATAATATTGTGATGCACTAATGAGAAATATTTGTATTTGATATTTGAACTAGGTTGATGCATTTAATCATTATATGTGGTTGAAATTAATATTGGATAGATTATTTATTTTTTATTCTAATATTCAATATATGAAGAAGTTTGGAAATGAATGAGTGGAAGGAAAAGATTCAAGCCTATTCACTTCATATTCCTATGTGTAATACAAACAACCAACAAACTATCTCTATAAAAGATGTGATTTTGGAAGGAATGTTAAGGTTAGAGAGTAGGAGAATGTGTGAGAATTGATTGATGTGTTATGCATGAGACTACCTTACACACATCAAGATGATGTGAAATATATTTGAAGAGGAGAAGAGGCAGAAATAAATATATAAGTATTAGGAATTGATGACCAGGTAAACCAGCATATTGTTTTCATTTTGTGTGAGGGGATTATGGTATCCTTTCAATTTGTGCCTTGATAAATGTTTAGTTGGAGCTAGTTGAGGTAGGAGCCTCCTGTGGGTTGTAGCCTGCAAAACACATATGGGAGTTGGATCTTCCTTGCATGTTATAGATTGCATAAATTTTAGGTAGCAGCCTCCTGTAGGTTGGAGCCTACAGAAAATTAGATGTAATAAGGAGTAGAAGCTTGCCCTTGGCTCACAACAATAATAACATCATGGTATTATTCCTTATGGGTTTCCACTTATATCTGGTGTCCATATGCATTTTTATTAAGTGATGATGTGATATTTTTGTATGCTTATCAATTTTTGTTCACCTATTCAATTTGTCCATGAGATCAGTTGTTAACTATTGGTTTTGGGAGGATGATGGGCAATGGTGAAAATGGAAGGGACAAAGTCAATGGTAGACTGCCCCTGAAACACTTCAATGGAATAACTTTGAGAAGGAAATGAAAACCCGGAAATTGGTTTCAGAAAATGGGGAAGACATTCTGAGATGGAGTTACCACAGCAAAGGAATTTTTACCATAGAAGAAAGATATTTCATCAAGTCCAACAATCATCAAAACATGACAGTTCCAATATGGCAAAAAATCTGGGGAGAAAAATTCTGGCCTAAAATTGAACACTTCCTTTGGCTACTAAGCCACCATAAGATCCTTACTTGGGATCAATTACAGCATAGAGGAATGCAGGGTCCCTCGCTCTGTAAGATGTGTAATGGGCAAGCTAAGAATATAGAACATTTATTCAATACCCGTGACCTGGCAGAATAGTGTTGTGCTTTTCCAACAATCTAATAGGGAAATCATAAGCATTAATGAGACTATCATAAAATGGAGAAAAAGGGGATATAAATGTGAAGTCTTGAATCGAGCATGGAGGTTGCCCATGGGCTTTATTCTTTGGGGAATCTGGAAAGAAAGAAACCATAGAATATTTAGGGAGGAACCCAGAAATACAGATCAGCTATGGAAGGTGATTTTGGAAAATATTCGGGAGACCATCCTAGTAGAAAAATGGACTGAGGAAGATTGGACGATGACTGGAAATGAAGGTCTCACCCTCGCCATGTTGAATTTAAAACCCCAAATTCTGGCTAAATCATTACGGAAATTAAAACCACCAAGGCAAAACCCATCAGACATCTTCCAGTTTCCCCAATTAGGGTTTCTAAAACTTAATTATGATGGGGCATCCAAGGGAAATCCAGGGAAAGCAGGAATAGGTGGAATATTTAGAAAGTCTCAAGGCTCAGTGTGTAGGGTCTATGCGATGTATGTTGGGTTTGCAACGAATAATGAAACTGAGTTAATGGTGGCTAAACAAGGGCTTACAATAGCGGTTCGGGAAAAATACCATAGATTTATTATTGAAGGGGATTCGGAAATGGTCACAGGAGTATTAGGAAAAATAAAGGAACCTCATGGGAAAAAATAAGCAAAGGTTGGCAGACAATGAGATTCATTCAGGAGATCAGTGTAGTAATACAGGACATTGGTTAACTTATTCCCTCGCATGTACGTAGAGTGGGGAACGAGGCTACAGTAGCTAAATGGGGTTGTAATAATGAAGGCCGCCAGTTAGACATTAATCAAGCTGATAGGGCATGGGGTATAGAGCTACACCCACTATAGCTCATCATAGAAAGAGATAAATAAAAAGCTAGAGACCCCCGATCGAGGTGCCACATCAAGGTTGATGGGATGTGGCTGGTGTCACGTGACGACGTGCACCACACCGTCAATTAAAGTCGTTAATGGCTTCAGCCTGCAGCTGGCCAGAGGCAAGTACATAGCATGTTTAATAATAATGGCTACAAATGATATTTATGGGCGCCAGGAAAGCCTGTCATACAACCTTTGGAAAAAGTGTTGCATGCAAAATGGGTTAAGGCAGCTTGAGAAGAGGAAGCATAGCAGTGTTATCGACAGTAAAATTCAAGGGGAGTTTGAGGACAAGGATGCTTCTGGTCTATGGCATCAACTGTTTACTTGTTATGTCATGGATCTAGTAAGTTACATAGTTAATTTACATGTTCTTGTTCTCTGTAACAATGGTGACGTCATTTTAATGGATGGTTTAATTGGCTTGCATGTGGTTCTTTGAACTAATGGTTGGTCTTCTTTGAATTCTAGACTATCTTTAATTTCCTCTATTTTTACTGTACCGAAGAGTCCTTCAATTTTTCATTACTGTTGTTTTTGGTTTTTCTGGCTCCCCCAGTTGACCCTTGTTTTAGAACCCCTTCTTCGTTTCTGTGTGATGCTTAAATTAAGACCCTCTCGCGTTCGTTTCAATGTGATGCTCAAATTAAGACCCTAGTTTTGTGGCTAGTTAACAATGTTAAAGTATCCCAAGCCTATGATATTTTCTGTATGTCAAGGCATGATAACTCAGTTTTCCATAGTCGCCTTCTCTAGAACAGTACACCTCCACGAGGCGTGAGGGTCACCTCTTCTCTGTATCATAGTTTTGACCTCTCTGATAGGGACGGAAAATGTTACCCTAGTCCAGTTAGCTAGTCTCTCTATTGTCATTGGTCTTGGAATACAGACTCACACTCTATGGGCTTTGTTACTTCTTTTTTCACCCTTCACGTCTTTGTTTTCACCCTCAACAGTGACTGCATGGAAACAAGTTCAGTGATACCGACAGCTTCGAAGGAAGTAGTGGGCCTTATAAGTGATCATAAGCATATTTTTATTGAATTTTCCTTTCCATATATAGGCATGTTTCATACTTTCACAGGGGTTGCTCAGTTGCTGTCAGCATGTGTTCGTCTGCTTAAAAACATGGTAAAAGGTCAATCTGGAAAATTTCAGGGTATGGGAAAAGGGAAGGAGAAGCTTCCAACCCATAATGTTGGGCCAAGAAAGCGTTGCAGAAAAAATAAAAAAGATATCATGAAGAATATCTTTGATATATACTCCACTGGAAACCCACCTTAGGTTCACAAGATAATTCAAAGCTGGGAGAGAGAAAGCAATCATAAAGAAGAAGACATTGAACAGCAGGAGGACACCATGGATTTCATCTTAGACCCCGAGAATAAAAGAGATATGTTATCCCTCTTTCACCAAACTATCCATACGTATTTTATTATTAAATGTGTTTTGGCTAAGGCCATGATCAGTTTACATGAAATGGAAGGAAACCCCAATGTGGTTTCAGTTCTGTAGGAAATCAAACAACAAATTCAGGAGATTGGAGTCTCTCGGTATCATGCAATGGCTCGAATTGGTAGAATTGAATGGAAGCTTCAATATATGCAGCAAGTATATATTTCAGGGTCTACTACAAAGGACATGCCTCTTATTGACTCATCATATGGTTGATTTATGATCTTAGTAGTTTCCAATTTTTTTTGCGGCTAGTTTTTACAGTTTTCAGTTACACTTTGTTGGACATAGTAAAGTAGATATAGTGGCTAGTAGAAGGAATAAATTGTTTCAATACTGGTTTGCTTTTAACTCCTTAATGTGGCCAACAAGCATGTTTTCCTTCGGGCAGGTTGAGGCCACTAAATGCTTATGTATGGCAAACTTCTCTCTTTTTTATAAATAGAAAATGGTAAGGCTCTACGAAATTTACAACAAACAAAAAAAAATTTGTTGGTAATTATTTGTTAAGTTTCTCATGTAATGTTTCAGTTAATAAGTTAAATGAAAATAATTTTAATGTTCGTGAATGGAATAAACTTATTCACCTGCCCCCCCCCCCCCCCCCAGTTTAATCAAGTTTTCATCAATCGGTATCATAGAAGGTTCCTTTGATGTAATCCTAATAGCTTGAATGAGATATGGTTGAGTCATGTATTATCGAAGTGTACTTCTTTTGAGTGCAACAAAGTTTCATGAATGGAGAGATAAGGTTAAAAGGTATTTAATGCCTTATGGGCCTAGTGTATGGAAGCTTGTATGTGATGGTTACTACAAAGACTCTCCCTCTTTTCAAGAACAATAGTGGAATGTTAAGGAAAAATGTGTAATGTATAACAATATTCATAACAAGGATCTTGTTACAGTAATATATTTTACTTCTGCAAAAGAAATATGTAATATATTACATCTCATGTGTTAGTACTCTGCCAGATCTCTAAGGCTGAAGAAGAGATCCCAACAGAGGTAACCACGGACCAAAATTTTGACTTGATAGCTAGCCCTATCAAATCAGAGAGGGCTCTCTCCAATAATTCATAGCTAGGAGGGCTGGAGGAATTAGGGTTTGTAGACTAGATATTGAGTGCAGGGGCTTGTTTGAATTTGATTTTGACGGGTTATCACTAGATGAATAATATTGGTCAAGGGATCTAGGTCAGGGAAAATTAGATAGGGTTGCAGAGATTAAATGGAGCAATGTAGGCATAAGGCTTATCACTTAAATATGATTATGATGATATGGTTTTGAGACTGAGGAGAAGCTAGGAAGATCATGGGAAATGTATTCTTCCTAAACAGAGGAAAATGGAAAAATTATGAAATCTTTCCCAAAACAGAGCATTAGCAATCCATGTGTTCTATCTATCAACTTGAAAGATATCATACCATATAAATGTAATTAACATTAATATAATACATTATAACATATGAGACTGAAGAAAAAACAATGATAAACATCATACCACAAGTATCCCAAAAAATAGTTTCAACTCCTCTTTATTAGCTGGCCAAACTGAGTATAATAGTTCCTTGATCAATAAGAAAACATACAAAATGATTCCAACCTTTGAAAATGAGTCAAAAATTACATGATATAGACCTCAAAAAACCTCTCCCAGCCTCAGGGGTCGAATTCCTAAGTTGAGGAGCTGATCCACAAAATTCTGAACTGAAAGTTGAAGTGTAGGATGGTCCAAGTGACTCACTCCTCATTAAATTCAAACTGATTCATTTTGACTAAAGGATAAATTTTCCTAATGAGTATACCCCTAGTTAAATTATCCTTGACATAATTACATTTACCATGAAGAATTACATTAATAGAAATATTATTTTCTGAGATAAAATCAAATTTACAGTGAAAATCCAAAAAGATCAACAAATTGTCCTATGCGTCATTTTCTTGTCTTATGCACAACACCTTAAGGTTGTGCACCCTCCATGTTCAAGGCAACTTTTGACTGACCTACAGGTCTCCAAATCAGGCCCAATATGGCTTGTTGGAAATCTTGTCAAGTCCTATTTCTGAATATGCCTCCATCTCTCAAAACGATGTTGATTTTACCCTTCAAAATTTCAATCTCCTAAGACTGCTCCGTGCACATCGCCTAGGAAAAAATATGGGCAGAAACATGATGTTTTGGTGGTTTTTTTTCCCTTTTTACCTCCTGAATCTGCAAATGAAGGATGGAAAATTAGTTTTCCTAACTTTATTTATCATTATGAATCCATTAGTGGTGACAGTTTTTTCAAAAAATTCCACTATCATTTGCGTAGTGCCTAGGGTGTTGCGCATAGGACATTCAAACTGTGTAAAAATTATGAATTTTATGGAATAATGGGCCTCCACGATGGTGCGCTATCTCACTAACCATGAGGTGTTTTGGAAATCTTAGAGAGGTTTTTGTTATTTGGCATGTTTTGAAAAAAAACCTCCTCCAGTTTCTCAAAATTCACTTTTTTTTTTCCACAATATTCTCTGCAAAAAGGTGTCTCAAACAGGATTTTTGGAAAATGTGCCTTCGAACATTTTTCCAAATTTTCCCAAATTTTCTTCAAATTTCCTCAAAATTGCTTCAGAATTACTTCATGGAGACCTGATATGGTATGCTATGCTGTCATGGATGCATCAATGAGAAAATCCAACTTACCCTACTCTTTTTTCTTGATTACATTTTGTAGTTCTGGACCAATTCACAGAAATCAAAGCAGCCAACATGTTTGAAATAAGTGACTACCGTGGGTGAGGCCATTAGTTTTTTGGTGTTTGTAAGTTCAAGTCTAAGGATCCTCCCTCCTTTTTGTGTCCTCCTCTCTTCTCTTTCTTCTTCTTCATTTTATGGTCGATTATGCTCCTCTTCTGCTTCCATGTTGTTTTTATGTCTAAAACCCTAGGGAAGTATATGATAATGTGGAAGGTGACTTTTTGGGATATGAAATTGGAAAAGAGAAATTTATGGGAGATAGTGTTAGGGATATGAGAAATGGGGGAAGGTAAAAGGAGTGATAGTGTGATGGGAATTGGGAGCCTAGGTAAAAGGAGCACCTAGGGCTTAGGTATTGTGATTAGAAGCTTAGGGAAGGGGATTGTAATAACAAGGATTTGTGAATGATTATTTACAATGTGGGGAGGGTATGAAAGTGTAAGGGAAACAATATTTAGGAGTTGTGAGAATTAGGGGGAATTCTAGGGTTTTGAATGGTTAAAACACCAAATTATCAAGCAAATTAAAAAACACCAAAAAAATAAACTTCAAGGAGGTAAATGATGATGGAAGACACCTTTACTCACTTGTTGGAGGCTGAAACAATTGTTGCAAAAGTTTTGGAGGTGATTTTTCACAATTTGGATGATTTTATGGCTTTCTGGACATATGCACAACACCATAAGTATATGCGCAGTGCCTTAAGGCTGTGTGTAGCGCCTTCAGTCTGTGCGCGGTGCCTTCAGGATATGCAGAGTGCCTTTAGACAGTGTGTAGCGCCTGACCAATGCCAACTTGTAGAATGCTTTTGGAGGCCTACCCGATGTCTCAATTGGGCCCAAGATAGATATTTGGAAACCTTATCCTGTCTACTTTCCAAATATGCATTTATTATGTATAATGGACTTGATTTGACCTACCAAATATTGATTCTCCCAAGACTGATCAATAAGTGCGGAATGAGGGTGCAAAAATGCAGTGTGTTGTTGCAGGAAATGTTTGGAGCATTCCTCAACTAAAAATTGAGCTCATGATAGCTCATTTGGAATCTCACTCTATCTAGTTATCATTTGACTCATCAAGCAATTCATTTGGACATTGCATCTATGAGAAAAATTGATTTTCCCAGGGTCACTCTAGAAGTGCAGAAAACCTCTTATAGCACCTGCATTTTTGACATTTCTCCCAAGCCATGACACCTATGTAAAAACTGAAGGAAATTTTTCTTTTTGACCTATTATGGGAAAAACCCTCTCTCATTTTTATCAAATTCATCTCAGTTTGGTCATAAACATACTTTGAAGAAAAAATGGCCCTATGAGTGGCAGATGATTTGACTCTTGGAATCACTTCTTGAAAAATTATTGAGACATGATGCTTATGAGCTGAAATGACCTCATACTTACTAATATGACCTACCTTATGCCTCCTATGCTCAGATTTCTTTGATTCCATAGAAAACCCTAGCTTAGTGGGAGAGGAAATTCGGGTTTAGTACTTGTGGAAAATGATGATTTAGGCACCCTTGGGAAAAGACCACTCCCTTTGACATTTGATCAATTGATGAAATAAAAAATCTTTCACTTTGACATGTGCTTGTTTGGCATGTGGAACTCAGTTGGCATCCTTTGGGAGACTGAGTACTTATTACATTTGAATTGACATAAAATTACATGAATAAAAATTAAATTAAATCTTGGAATGAAGCTCACATTTGAAATCAAAATTACATGATGAAATAATCATTTCTCTTTACAAATCATCTTCACATGGTGAAGATTATTTTATCACCCTTTACTTATTTGCATTATGCAATGGAATGAGTTTTATTGGACCATTAAAACCCTAGAAAACCTAATGATGACCTTGACAAGATTGGACTCCATGGTGACATGACATGATGAATTGACTTTATGGACGATGTAGAGTTAGCAAGGTATGGAAGTATGCCAGCAAGCAAATGAATTTTAAGGAAGAGTGATTTTTTTGGACTAGGGCTACCATTAGTGACTAATTTATTGCATGACCTGGTTGAATGATGAAACAACTATGATTGGGACCCCTAATATGAATATGAAAAGAGTATATTTTGATCATTGATGGCAGGATGCAAATACTGACACTAACATCAGCTCCAGCTAGGGATGGTATCTACTTGGAGGTGCCAATAACACCGTAACCAAGTGCCTATCCATTGGGCATGGATTCAAAATCTAAATACTAACTGAATACTGAAAACTTGACTCAATAAACTGACTCAAGACTCACTCAAAACGAACTGAAATTGATTGAAAACAAACTAAAAAAATGCTCATAATTGAGCTTATTCAACACACCCTCTCTAACTGATCCTTTCATTACCTGATCAAGTGAAATGGAATAAACAATGCAACTATGTAAGAATTATGGCTGCTAGTTAAATTCTCTGCAAGTGCTTGCTTATGAGAAAGAAGAGAGAACTACTGATAGGGAACTCCCATGAAATCTTGTCAACATATTGAATCTTAATGAAACTTTATAGCATGAGCCCATCGACTAACCTCAAGAATACTGCAAAAGGATCTTCATAGGAATACATATTAATTTCCAGCCCATCTAATTTATTATTGATCTTCTCTAGGTAGTCTTCGTACCTTGATTTTAAAATTCTCCCAACATCCATGCTTTTTTCCCTTGATGACTGTAGAAAATTGACAAAAGGATCCTAAAACTCGTGAATAGCCAATTTTTCCTGATGATCAACAAGAAAAAAAAAATATTCTTCATTACTCTCCTGATATGACTGTGAATCTTGGTATGAGCTTTGTAATGAAACTCCTATTGAACAAGACAATGAAGTCGGTTGTCGAATCAAGTTTATATCAACACTCTTTTTAGGCTCCCAGTTAGCTAATGGAGAAGGACTTTTACTCTATATATCATCCAACGCATCAGCTATAGGGTCATAAAAAACTTGAAAATACTGTTGTAACCTATTTTCCATTGGTTCTAATGAGACTGCATGAATTTTTAAAGGCTTCTCAGCCTTTGCTTTAGAGACATTATGAAAATTTTCCTTCAAAAACCAAAATACTTCAAAACATAATGGTACAAAATCATCTTGCATCATTTGATCATGTGTTTCAACTTCCAAGCCTTCATCTACAATTTTAAATTCAATGGGACTCGGTGGTTGCAAAACTAGAGCTAAGGAGGATTCTATATCGCAAATGATTTCCTCAACCAGTTCAGGATAATGTTTATCATTTATAGAGTTGACCACTCGCTTATCTACTTGCTTATAGTTTTATATTATTTTTATAAATGAGGAGAAACACAAGGGTAAGGAGCTTTGATCGATAATTTCACTATCCTCTTGATTGTCAAGATCAAAACTTAATGACTATTTATTTCTGATTGCATTAAAGTTATCTCTGATGAATTGAAATGAAGTAAAACAAAGAGGCAAATATTCTTCAGTTACTTCCAAATTTTCTACACTTTCCTCCTTACTTCCATAAACCACATGTGTGATATGATTTTCTTCTTTAAAATGCTAAAAACATGTTGATGATTGACTTGAAGAGTCAGCCTCACTTTTGACAACATAACCATCATCATATTTATCATACTTGGGTAAATCATCAAAATGAGTAATGTCATCATGCACGCATATCGGATCTATGGATCTCTCCTCTGCAAGCTAATCTATAAAATTGATTTCTTTACTATCCCTTAATGCATACATAAAGTAATCATTATCATATCCATGACAATTGGGATAGGAAGGAAAATGTTTCAGATCAACAACTTGTTTTTCTTCAATCAGTGAGACATAGTCATCTTGAAAATAAATTTCATCTCTCATGGTAATATTTTGCATCATTTCCTCTACTGTACTTACCAAAATGTCAAGATTCACTTCTGAATATGTCAAGCATTCTTTCTCTATGTTTTCCCTTTCTTCTACTTTCAAATTTAACCTCTTGATAAACAAATTAGCTTCTATTGCTATTGCACTGTCCTACATTTTTTCAAGTGTTGTAATGTCCCTTTATCTCAATTGAAATTCCATTCCTGGATCAAAGGCATCTGGGTACTGTAAGAAGGTTGAACCAAACTGAGGTCTTATATCAGCAGGGACTGAATGGTATACTTTATTGAATCTAGCTGAAAATTTTTGGACTGTTTCTCCTAGTTGCTTTTTCAAATTATCATATTCTTCTAAAATTAGAAAAGGATTCCTCTTGATCGCCCGTTTATCAAGAAATATTTTCACAAATTGATGGAAATCAAAAATACTTGCAACTGGAAATTTTTTGAACTGTTCCTTGGCTTCGCCTTGCAAAGATAGAGCGAATATCGTGATACTAAAATCATCTTCATCAACCTCAAAAAGGTCGAGAAAATTTTCAAAACTCTAAATGTGTTTCTCAATAGTGATGTTACCATATTTTCCATCAAATCGCGGAAGATATTTGTAATAATTTTCAAGGAAATCATGGAGTATAAGAGGTAATATTAGTGATTTGTATCTATCTGAAATTTTACAAGGTGTAGGAGTATGTATAGAAGCTATAGGATTATTATTTCTCTCTTGAGGTTTATCAGCCTGAAAAGGATATGCACAAGTTTTAGGTAAGAGTTCTTGACCTTGATCAAAATCAAAGGGAAACTCGGTATTTACACTCTTAAAATAGGCGGAATCAAGAATTTTATTATATTTTTCATACAACAAACTCTGGAAACATTTCAAGATAGTTTCAAGAAAAGAAAAGAAGTAATTTACAAGAAATCATATTACATCTCAAATACAATTCCATTTTGAATACCTGACCTTTGTGTGAGATTCTTCCATTTTCCTGTTGGAAAGGTCGATCCTCCAGTGGATTTTTTACATCAAATTGGAGTCGTCGGGTGAATGGTTCAGCCTTCATATGCATCTGACTATTTTCCACCATCAGCAATCAATTCTAAAAATTTTCATTCTTTCCCATGGAAGATTTTATATTTCCTTCCTCTGCAACGGCTCCAGAATGATAGCACTCTGCTAGATCTCTAAGGCTGAAGAAGAGATCCAAACAGAGGTAACCACGAACCAAACTTTTGACTTGATAGCTAGTCCTATCAAGTTAGAGAGGGCTCTCTCCAAAAAATCACAGCTAGGAGACTTGGAGGAATTAGGATTTTTAGGCTATATATTGAGTGCAATGGTTTGATTGAATTTAATTTGGTTGGGTTATCACTGGATGAATAAATTAGGTCAAGGGAGCTAGGTCAAGGAAAATGAGATAGGGTTGCACAGATTCAATGGGGAAATCTAGGCATAAGGCTTATCACTTAATGATGATTATTATGAGATGGTTTTGACGCTAAGAAGAAGCTAGGAAGATCATGGGAGATATATTCTTCCTAAACAGAGGAAAATGGACAAATTATGAAATATTTCCCAAAACATAGCATGATCAAGCATGTGTTTTTCCTATCAACTTGAAAGACATCATAACATAGAGATGTAATGAACATGAATACAATTCATTCTAACATATCAAACTGAAGAAAAAATAATGATAAACATCATACCACAAGTATCCCAAAAAATAGATGCAACTCCTCTTTATTAGATGGCGAAACTTAGTACAATAGTTCCTTAATCAATAAGCAAACATACAAACTGATTCCAACCTCTGAAAATAGTCAAAAATCACATCATATAGGCCTCAAAAAACCTCTACCAACCTCGGGGGTGGAATTCCTAGGTTGAGGAGCTGATCCACAAAATTCTGAACTAAAAGCTGAAGTGTAGGATGGTCCAAGTGACTCACTCCTCATTACATTCAAACTGATTCATTTTGACTAAAGGATAAATTTACCTAATGAATCTACACTTACGTAGCTTATCCTTGACATAATTACATTTACCATGATGAATTACAGTAATAGAAAGATTATTTTCTGAGATAAAATCAAAATTTACAGTGAAAAACCAAAAATATCAACAAATTGTCATATGTGCCATTTTCCTGTCATATGCGCAGCGCCTTAAGGTTGTGCACCCTCCATGTTCAAGGCAACTTTTGTCTAACCTACAAATGTCAAAATTAGGCCCAAGATGGCTTGTTGAAAATCTTGTCAAGTCCTATTTCTGAATATGCCTCCATATCTCAAAATTATGTTCATTTGACCCTTCAAAATTGCAATATCCCAATACTACTTTGTGCACAACACATAGGTAAAAATATGGGCAAAAACATGATTGTTTGGTGTTTTTTTTCCTTTTTGACCTCCTGAATCTAAAAATGAAATATGGAAAAGTGGTTTTTGTGACTTTATTTTTCATTATGAATCCATTGGTGGTGACATTTTGCCAAAAAAAATGCCCCTATCATTTGCGCAGCGCCTAGGGTGTTGCGCATAGGACGGTTAAACTGTGTAAAAATTCTAAATTTTCTAGAAAAATAGGCCTCTAATTTGGACCAATATCTCACTAACCATGAGTTTATTTGCAAATTGAGAGAGGTTTTTGTTATTTTGAATGTTATTAACAAAAATTTCCTCCAGTTTTGCAAAATTAATTTTATTTTTTCCAAAATATTCTCTCCAAAACAGTGTCTCAGAAAGGAGTTTTGGAAAATGTGCCTTCAAAGAGTTTTCCAAATTTTTCAAATTTTTCTTCAAATTTAGTCAAAATTTCTTCATACTTACTTCATGGAGACCTGATATGGTATGATATGCTATCATGGATGCATCAATGATAAAATCCAACTTACCCTCCTCTTTCTTCTTGATTAGGGTTTGTGGTTTTGGACCAATTCATAGAAATCAAAGCATCCCACATGTGTGAAATAAGTGACTACCATGGGTGAGGCCATTAGCTTTTTGGTTGTTTGTAGGTTCAATTCTGAGGATACTCCCTCCTTTGTGTGGCCTCCTCTCTTCTCTTTCTTATTCCTCATTGTATGGTCTAATATGCTCTTCTTCTACTGCCATGGTGTTTTTATGTCCAAAACCCTAGGGAGGTATATGATAATGTGGAAGGTGACTTTTGGGGATAGGAAATGGGAAAAGGGAAATTTATGGGAGATAGTGTTAAGGATATGAGAAATTTGGGAAGGTAAAAGGAGTGATCGTGTGATGGGAATTTGGATGGGGAGTTGGGAATTGGGATCCTAGGTAAAAGGAGCACCTAGGGCTTAGGTATTCTGATTAGAAACTTAGGGAAGGGGATTGTAATAACAAGGATTTTGGAATGAGTATTTGTAATGTGGGAAGGGTATGAGAGTGTAAGGGAAATGGGATTTAGGAGTCATGAGTGTTAGGGGGAATTTTATGGTTTTTAATGGTTAAAACTCCAAATTCTCAAGAAAATTACACAACACCAAAAAAATAAACTTGAAAGAGGTAAAATATGATGGAAGACACCTTTACTCACTTAATGGAGGTTCAAACAACTATTGCAGAAGTTATGAAGGTGATTTGGCGTAATTTGGATGATTTTCTAGCTTTCTGGACATATGCGCAGCACCTTAAGGATATGCGCAGCTCCTTAAGGATATGTGCAGTGCCTTAAGGCTGTGCACAGTGCCCTCAGTCTGTGTGCAGTTGCTTTAGCCTATGCACAACACCTGAGCAGCGCCAAATTGTAGACTATGTTTGGAGGCCTTCGCGATGTCCAAATTGGGCCCAGGATAGCTCGTTGGAAATTTTATCCTGTCTACTTTACAAACATGCCTTTATTTTGCAAAACGGACTTGATTTTTTCTGTCAAAAAATGATTCTCCCAAGACTAGTCAATAAGTGTAGAATGAGGGTGAAAAAATGCAGTGTGTTGTTGTAGAAAACGTTTGGAGGCCTTCCACAACTCTAAATTGAGTTCATGATAGCTCATTAGAAACATATATCTATCTAGTTATCATTTGACTCATCACAAAATTCATTTGGACACTCCATCTAGGAGAAAATTTGATTTTCCCAAGGTCGCTCCAGAAGTGCAAAAAACCTCTTGTAGCACCTGCATTTTTGACATTTCTCCCAAGCCATGAAACTTGTGTAAAAAATGAAGGTGGTTTTTCTTTTGTGACCTATGATGGGAAAAAAAATCTCTTAAATTTATCAAATTCATCTTTATTTGGTCAGAAACATACATTGAAGCAAAATTGGCCCTATGAGTGGCAAATGATTTGACTCTTGGACTGGCTTCTTGAAAAATGATGGAGACATGATGCTTATGAGATGAAATGACCTCATACTTATTGAAATGACCTACATTATGCCTCCTTTTCTCATATGTATCTGACTCCATAGCAAACCCTAGCTTGGTGGGAGAGGAAATTAGGGTTTAGTGCTTGTGGAAAATGATGATTTGGGCACCCTTGGGAAAAGACAACTCCCTTTCACATTTGATCAATTGATGAAATAAAAAATCTTACACTTTGACATGTGCTTGTTTGGCATGTGGAACTGAGTTGGAATATTTTTGGATACTGAGTACTTTTCACATTTGAATTGACATAAAATTACATGAATAAAAACAAAATTACATATTAGAATGAAACTCACATTTGAAATCAAAATTACATGATGAAATAAGAATTTCTCTTTACAAATCATCTTCACATGGTGAAGAGATGTTATTTGATCACCCTTTACTTGCTGGTCTTATGCAATGGGATGGAGTTTTATTGGACCATGAAAACCCTAGAAAACCTAATGATGACCTTGACAAGACTGGACTCCATGGTGACATGATATGATGAATTTATTTTATGGATGATGTACAGTTAGAAAGTTATGGAAGTGTGCCAGCAAACAAATGAATTTTATGGAATGGTAATGTTTTTTGACTAGGGATACCATTAGTGACTAGTGTTTTGCATGACCTTGTGGAATGATAAAAAATTTCTAAGTGGGACCCCTAATATGAATATGAAAAGAGGATATTTTGGTCGTTGATGGCAGTATGAAAATAATGACACTAACATCATGCATGAAGGAGACATTAGTGGATGCACTGTCAAGAAGGAGAAGATATACAAGAAGAAGAAAAATCCATTTCAGAAAGAAAATTTTTATCCAAATGAGGTATCTTCTAGTGTGAATGGGAATGAATTCCATGAAGAAAAGACAGTTGAAGAAAAAACCAAAATTGACATTGCCTTGACTAAAATAGAAATACTGAAGAATGAAAACAAATATATGAATAAATTGGTGCATATATGTGATGAAAGAGAGTGTGAATATAAGAAGGAATAATTAGCCTTATGACATAGCTTGAAGAAGCAAAAATAATAGAAGAGATGATGAATATTCAGCTAAAGGAGAAAGAGGTCGATATTAATTCAGCTAAAAGGGAGTCAGAATAAAAGAGTACTCTGTGTAATCAGCTAGAAGAGGAGGTTTCCTCCATGAAGAATTTAGAAAAGGGAACCATTAAAGATGAAAAAGCAGCATCAAAAGGACCTACAAAATAAGAACCAAATTAAAATAAGCAGCACAAATAGAAGGAGAAGAATGAAGTTAGAAAGTCTTCAATATCACAAAGGAGGAAATATATCTCATGCTTCCATTTCCATGAGCCATGACATATTGTAGAAAACTATAAGAAAAAACAAACCAAGAATAATGTTAGTATGAATCTTAATTCCAAGCATACGAAAAAATACCACTTTAGCTGTGCATAACAAACAACCCTAACAGTAAACATGGCTGCCAATATCATCAGATCTGCAGTTAGGTGATCAAGATAAATGCTGCAAAAATATAGATCTATGCATTAGAAGACATTAAGCAGTAGAAAAACCAAGATTTACTCCATACATCCAATAGACAAGACAGGAATATGTTGAATGAATTTTGTATTGATGGAACCTGGGAGGAAAACATAGGAGGGTGTTCCCAGTTCTCCTCAATGGGATGGGTTCTTGTAAGTCCTCAGCACTTTAAATCTAAAATTCCTCTCTCTTGATGGTTTAGAAAACCCAGACAAAATGGTAGCAAAATATGACTATGATGGTGGATCAATAGTCAGACCAAAAGTATAGATCCAGAGTGATCTTTAGGAAACAAAAGGTGGTAAATGAATGGGAAAACCCTTCTATTTATAACAAAATATTGAGTTAGTCTAGATATTGGTGCATAGTTAAAATATTATTAACCAAATCAAGATCCAACTTTTATGGAATAATTTATTATATTTGTTGGAGGGAAAAGGAATTTGATTTGGGTCAAATCCCTTTATTTGTAAATAATAAATAAATAAATGATTTATTTATCATTTTAAGGATGTGGTTGAGTAATAATCAAATAAATAATGATTTATTTAATTATTTAAGGGTGATTTAGTCATATCCAACAAAGAATATTATTTAAATAAAGTTTAAATAATTTTTCTTAGGAAATAATAAGATAAATAATTAATTATCTAATTAATTTCCCCATTTTCGATTAAATATAACCAGGAATATTAATTAAACTATTGTTTAACTAATTATTCCTTGAGGAAAATCAAACAAATGTAGATTTATTTAATATTTCCTCATGGGGTTTCCTGTTTAGACCATAAAAAACTTAATAAAGGTGGTTTACTAAGTTATTTTTCATAGTGAATGCAATTTTACTTAGGGTAGGTCCTACATGGTGTACTTGGGTCCATCTAATAATAATAGGTTAGATGACCAAAAAGTGGTGTAATAGATTTCCCCCCAGTGTGCGAGCGTTAGGAGCTAATCGTATGACCGAAGTATGTTGTAAGAACTCAATCACTAGATGTTGAAGGGGAATTCAAAGAGAGAGAAGTATAAGGTAGACAAAAGTGCTGAAATAACTAAACCCTAAGGAGGTGAGACTTACAGGTGCAACAAGTCTCTTTGATGAGTGAGTACCTATTCTATAGGGGGCGGGGGAGGCATAACTATGCCCGCTAAGGCAAAGTACAAAAAATAAGGCGTCCGGTAAACCACAGGACTGGTCAATATAGTACAGGCTAGCATAAACATGAGCCAGATAAACAACACAATAATGAATCCCACATACATATTATGCTTGGGATAACAACGAGGACTTGTACAATGATATCTGAGTACATGAGATATAAATGCAACCTAGATGCCCCTGAAAACAGGAAAGGGCTCTGAAAATCTGACTGATACATGCAAACAAAAAGGAGCTACAAGTGGCTGAGGCCGACATCATCAAATGTATGGAGATGCATCAAAGGCTGTAATGAAGAGGTCATCCAGGTGTGTGGGGGGCTACCTGTAGGGCCACCCCCTCATGAGGGCTGAGACATCTCACACATACCCAGGAATCACCAATATCAGCTGCTGCATCACTGAACCATCAAGTATACAGATCTCGATCATGCTGAAAGGAGATGGAGCTGAGAAACAATCAAGTCAAAGGGAAATAAGGAATCCCTTTGCCTGATCCAAGGCACTGAACAAGAGTGGAAGATGGAACCAAGGTACACCACCCTCTAGACCTGTCTTCTGGAATGAATGAGCTGATATTGACAGAAGGAGGTCCACCATAGGTGAGGTAATAAGGGATCCTCAACTATGGCATGAGAGAAAATAGTAGAGCGACTGATAGACTGACACCAATGATGATGATGAAATGGGGGGCATTGAGTAGCGAACAGATGACTTCCCTTGTTAGAGAATTAATGGCATGGAAGACCTGATAGTGACTGACACAATATCATGAGGGATAGGGGACAGTGGGAATGAAGGCCATAATGTGTGACATGAGAGAGATACCAAGAAATGAAGTATGGAGGACTATATCGGGATGCAAAGGGACTCGGGATAGACTCCATGAATGTAATGATGACTCAACTCGGATGCGCTAAACAAGGGTGACTCGATGGTGCTGCCACATGGAAAAGGTCTAATGGGGATCATAAAAACATGAGTACAAGATGGTAACTCGCGACGAAAGTCAACACGAGTGTGGACAGTTATGGAGGCAAAGTGGTGCCCCCATTACGAGTGTTGCAAGTGAAGAAATTTGATTTTGAGGAGGGGTGAAGTAACGCTTCTTGGAAAAAAAGTGTCCAGGTGAAGTCTCAAATCACTAAAAACTAAAAGATACCCATTCAAGGGCTCGGTGAGAGTTTTCCAATGGTACAGACGGTTTGGTAAATGGAGCAACGGTTTGGCCGCAACAGGTGAAAGAAAAAACAAGGGGTTTCTCTTTTAATAAGGCATTTTCTCTCCAAATTCACTCATTTGCATGTGGAGTTGTGGTGAATGTAGAGAGGAAAAAGGCCCTAAATCTTGCGGTGATCGTAGCAGACAAACTAACCATTGGAATTGAGATCCGTTAGTTGCAGGTAAGAGGCCTAGTCCTACTCTTTCATTTCAGTGGATTGAAAGTTCAGGTTAGGTACCTAAAGCTCATGAATAGGCCAAGTCGCACTTTTTGGGGTCTGTTCTGCGACCTGGGTAGCAAGTACTGGGCAAAAAACTGCGACCTGTCCCGGGAAATGACCTGAAAAGTGTGACATGTCAGAGAAAGGGGGTTTCAATGCTTTTTTTGGCTGAGATCTAGATTTTTTTATGGTTGAGGGGCATAGGCGCCCCCAAGCATGTTGTGGTCATGCCAAAATGTATTTAGAAAAAAGGGGAAGCTAAACACATTTTAATGATGTGGTATGCCATTTGTTTTCTTTATGGTTATACAGTTTGAGAAAGGGAATGGAGGATTACCAATCTCTTTGGTACTGCATATATGAATCAAATGGACTTTAAGTTTCCATATTGGCATACATGGTGTCATTATCCCAAAGAGAGGATTTGGAGATAATGAACTGGTGCTCTCCCAGAAAACTCACAGGTTGGTCAACATCAATGTCAAAGGGACAGAGTTGTTTATGTAAGATGAAGGAATGATGAGGGGTATCATCCTTAGAGTGATCTGAAGTGATATGGGACTCTAGAGGTTCTTCTAAATGTGGAAGAATAATGGTAATAGAGTCGACACGACAAGATACACTAGGAGAGTTGTGGAAAATTTCTTCTCCTGGTCTCTCAAATATGGGTGCCCCCTTACCCAAACATTGGGTGTCAATGTAATGGCCACATGGTGTATGTGGTTCAAATTCATGGGTTCGATGTAAGGGGGAAAAGATAAAGTCAGGGGTGGTGACTACTTCCATAATGTCATCATCGCAATAGAAGATGAGGTGAATGGTGGAAGAAAGACCACCTGACGTGGCAAAGCTACCTGACTCATCATCATTAGAAGAGAGGTTCACATGTGCATCGTCACAAGTGGTGACAGAAGAGTAAGCAGATAAAGGATCTATCAATTTTGAGCCCAGGGTGATCGCTGAAGGGAGGTCAAGCGAAACATCAGGGGAAGTCTCCAAGGGGACTTCCACCGAGGGTCTCATGGATGATGATAGGTAGAAAATGGTGGATGAAGGATCCGTCATCTTGACATCAGGAGGGGGAATTTCAATGGGAGCATTTTTGTCCTCTGGGTTTTTCGAAGCAAAACGCGCAAATAAAGGAGCGGTGGACTCGTTGCTCTTGGCCTCGAATTGGCGAACCTCTTCCAAAGAGGAGCAGTACTCTTCAAGGCAGGGATAGAGGTGAGTATAGTGGCCATGGAAATAACATAAAGCACAAGGGTGATTTGTGCGCAAAGACTTGAGTTTCGGGACTGAATCAGGTATAGTGACATATACCTCTGGGATATCAGACTAAGGAAATGTCTCATTGACCATGGAATTAAGGTGAGGCAACTTCGGACAAGTATGGGTGGTGTGACCGAAAAAATCACACAAAGCACACTAGATGGTATGCTTTGGAGGCCGAGGGGAAAGGTTTGTTAGGGCAGTCTTGTCCATTGATGCCCCCTTGTGAGCTTTTCCCTACTTACCCAAAGCGGTCACAACAGGAGGTGGGTCCTGTTGAGGTGACTAAGGCACTGTTGCAGCGGGAGAAGTCATGGGGACCAGTTGAACTGGGGTCAAAGCAAGATAAGGTTTGGGTTGACCAGGCGGGCTAGCAACTGGAGGATCAAGGTACCATACGGGCATCCCAAGGGTTAGGTTAGGAAGAGAGAGGGTGGCCATGATAGGTACCGTGTAGACTCCTTATTGGGGAGCTAGGAACGGTATCTGACTGGAGGGGTAATGGCTAGGAGGGACAGATCCTAAATGGTTAAGGCCTGGAGGAACTGTTCCAGGAGGGAATAGAGGCTCATGGATACCAGCTAAAGGGCTAGGAGGAAGAGGTCCTGAAGGTTGAATCGAAGGGCTAGGAGTAGGCTGTAGAGAGCGAGGAGGCTGCTGACTAGCCGAGCTGGGCTGCTTGAGAGAAGCCCGAGGCGATTGCATCATGTAAACATTCGATGAGCTGGGAACAGAATTCATCATGAGAATCTGGTAATCAGAGGTACCAAATGGAAGAGGTTAAGTAGCCACCTGACCTTCAGGTGGTTGGGTAGCCACAAATCCTTGCTGAGGGAAAGGATTGGTATGCACAGTCGATTGAGTAGGTCCACGACTGGGAGGAATGGAAGGGATGGCTTGATTTCCTCTCAAAGTTTCTTGAGACTCCCACAGCTGCCACATTTGTGGAAAAAGAGGACAATCATGCATGTAATGACCATAAACACCACAACAAGAACAAGGCTTGTTCATGCGAACAAGCCTGTCCTGCTTGGGCTGAGTGCCCTGTTGTTGGTTTGTAGTGTTAGGAGCATTACCTTGATCAAGTTCTGGATTATCAGGAGCAGACTAATTTTGAGTGCCTTTCCTCTTCTTTTTGGAGGGATGAGGATTATTCGCGCCCTACTGTGCATACACCTTACCCAGAGGGGGCGGTGGTTGTTGTTGCAGGGGTTGAGAAGACAAGGAAGGAGGAGGTGCTAATGCTAATGGAGCTGGAGCACTAGGTTGTGGATATGGTTAATAAGGAGGTTGGCTAAGAGTGTGGTAAATAGGAGTTTGGGCAAAAAGAGGAGGCATTTCGTATCCTGGATACATGCTACCGGGAGGGGGAAAAGTATAGGAGGTGCTGGCCCCCCTTGAGGAAAATTATAGCCCATGGGAGGTTGAGCATACGGATTAGAGAGAGCTCCAACGATATCGTCAGCGATGTGAGATGCCCCCGGTGCGTTGGCACCACTGGGTCTGGGAAGATTAGGTAAAACTGTATAAACATAACCTAACTGAGCGTAAATCAGGTCATATTTTAACGCAATTTGGAGATCATCTTATTCAGTTTGAAGAAAGTGCAATGCGACATCTCTTCTAATAGGTGGAAAAATATATCTAAGGAACCAGTCCATGTAGACAAGGTCTTCGAAGGTAGGAGCTTGACATAGGATTTTTCTTCTCTTCCATTCCTAGATGTGATTGGAAAGTCGGGTCACAAATGATTGACGGAAAGAATTCAAGATTTCGGTACCAGTGTCGTAATGAAGGGGAAGCTGGAAGTAAGATAGGAAAGCCCAGGAAATAGTCACAAAGGTGGTATGAGAGGAAGGGGCTTGATCAACATACCACTTAGAATCTTCACTTGTAAGCGTACATTGGAACAACCGAAGACGAACAGAGTCATCGGTAATGGAGTTAGACAAACACCACATGTGGAAAGATCTAACATGATTTGTAGGATCTTCTCCAGCAAGGCCTTCAAACTTTGGGGTGTCAGAAGGGAGCTTCGTCGGAATAGCAAGCCAACTAGCATCATGGTGTATAGGGTCATTTATCAACTGGTCTAAATCAGGGAGGCTAAGGCCTACCGTGAAGGGGAGCTAGGGCGCAACCGGAGTAGTGTCCATTGCGATCCCACTAGTGGTATTCCCAGCATGAGGGTCGGGATTACCACCAGCATTAGGTTCTTCACCATAAATGGTGAAGGTGATAGGGCAAGAACCAATGGCGGAACGATAAGGAGAACCCAATGGACCAGAAGAAGAGTCGGAGTGCGGAGTTGATGGAGGACTAACTCGAATCTTACGCGGAGGAGTAATTATTCCTACTAGAAACTGAGGTTGAAGGCCAAGAAGTCTCCGAGATAAACGCCTTGGTGGTGCAATGATGACGACACAAACATGGCACAAAGGAAAAAGAGACCGACAAGGGCAGAGAGGTGCAGGATCAACTGATTACAATGTCGAAACAAGGGCAAAGAGGTGCAGGATCAATTGATTTCAATTTTTTAGAGTCTTTGCTTGGCAGTGTTAACCAAGCCCTTTTTCGATTAGGGTGTGTGTGTGTAAAGTGTAAAAATTTTAATTTTTAAACCCAGAATTTTGTAGAGAAAAAAAAAATTGTGATGTATAGCTACAAATAAACCTGCAAATGATAGTATATAAGCCTACAAAAACAGAAAATAAACAACTAATAATGCAATAATCTAAACCCAAGGAGGCGGGCCTCTCAAAAAATAGTCTATAGGTGAGTAAAAAACTAATCAAAACAAACTAAAAAAACCAATAGATCTAAGGTCAGGAGGGACAGGGATCTAAAGGACAAAATCTGCTGGAAAGTGGTGCAGAAAACAACAACAAATCAGAGGAAAATTTGATGTAAATGAGGTGGCGAAAGGATATCTCCTGGAAGGGAATGGAGTGAACCCTAGAGAAAAACCCAAACAAATCTAAATGAGGTGATTTGGATGGATAACAAACCGATCTAAAACGGATCTGAAGGTGAGGTATCAGATCTAAAAAAATGGCTGAAGACTCTGAAATTTAAAACAACCTGCAACAGCAAAAAATCTTCCACAAAAAGTGGAGGGTACTGAAGCCCGAGGGGGCTAGGTTCCCACTTATTTGAGCAAAAGAGAACAATTACAGGTCCAAAATAGGCGGACACGGAGGTCAGAGCCCTGAAAAGAGGCTCATACAAACCCATAAAACGTTTCAAAAAAATCCCTGCAAAAAATCCAGGTCACAGTTTCTAACATGTTTTTAGCAGAGGCCGTAGCTTTTGGGGTGAAAAGTGTGTCTTGAAGGTCCAAGTCACATGTTTTGGGCCAAAAATTGTGACCTGCACTTCCAGCACTCTTGGCGGCAGATTTCATAAAAAAGTGTCGTCTCAGCTGCGACTGATGTCTGTCACCTGCGCAATAAGTCCAAAAACACGTGGAAGTTAGAATTTTTATTGTTTTAAGGTTTTATAGGTTAAAAAAACATCAAGAAAAGAAAAAAAAAGGGGTTGAGGAGAAATCCTAGGGTTTGAAGCAGCTACATATGCAAGGATCAGAAAAATTGCAGCGGTCATAATCGTAAACCCGTGTGGAGTCGCCAGTTGTTAGTATGAATCTTAATTCAAAGCATACGAAAAAATACCACTTTATTTGTGCATAACAAACAACCTTAATAGCAAGGATGGCTGCCAATATCTTCATATCTGTAATTAGGTGATCAAGATAAATGCTGCAAAAATCTAGATCTATGCATTAGAAGACATTAAGAAGTAGAAAAAACAAGATTTACTCCATGCATCCAATAGACAAGACAAGAATATGTTGAATAAATTTTGTATTAATGGCACCTGGGAGGAAAACACAGGAGGGTGTTCCCAGTTCTCCTCAATGGGATGGGTTCTTGTAAGTCCTCAGCACTTCAGATCTAAAATTCCTCTCTCTTGATGGTGTAGAAAACCCAGACAAAATGGAAGCAAAATATAACTATGATGGTGGATCAATAGTCAGACCAAAAGTATAGATCTAGAGTGATC
This sequence comes from Pinus albicaulis, assembly GCA_034641835.2. Lineage (NCBI taxonomy): Eukaryota > Viridiplantae > Streptophyta > Pinopsida > Pinales > Pinaceae > Pinus > Pinus albicaulis. The sequence goes on along the minus strand of CM076584.1, from coordinate 818,335,022 downwards.
TTTAGGCAACAAAAGGTGGTAAATGAATGGGAAAAACCTTCTATTTATAACAAAATATTGAGCTAGTCTAGATATTGGTGCATAATTAAAATATTATTAACCAAATCAAGATCCAACTTTTATGGAATATTTTATTATATTTGTTGGAGGGAAAAGGAATTTGACTTGGGTCAAATCCTTTTATTTGTAAATAATAAATAAATAAATGATTTATTTATCATTTTAAGGATGTGGTTGAGTAATAATCAAATAAATAATGATTTATTTAATTATTTAAGGGTGATTTAGTCATATCCAACAAAGAATATTATTTAAATAAGGTTTAAATAATTATTCCTAGGAAATAATAAGACAAATAATGATTTATCTAATTAATTTCCCTGTTTTGGGTTCAATATAACCAGGAATATTAATTAAATTGTTGTTTAACTAATTATTCCTTGAGGAAAATCAAGAAAATGTAGATTTATTTAATATTTCCTCATGGGGTTTCCTGTTTAGACCATAAACAACTTAATAAAGGTGGTTTACTAAGTTATTTTTCATAGTGAATGCAATTTTACTTAGGGTAAAATTGGCCTTACATGGTGTACTTGGGTCCATCTAATAACAATAGGTTAGATGACCAAAAAATGGTGTAACAAATAATAATCCAAAGATGCAGCAAATGAGAAAGCTCTCTCAAGAAAGAAAACAAAAGGGACAATCATTCACCAGGTACACAAATAATTTCCATGGCTACTATTATTTGTGCAATTAATTTGGAAATAAACTTGTTGAATGTAAACTATATGCTAAAATGGGCACAAAAGGCCACACACCAACTCAACCATACCTTGGTAAAATAATATTCTATTTATTCCACAATATTGGACACAAGGCGAATGATTGCAAGCTGACACATACTCTAAATAAATCAAGACAGATAATGGAAGAAAATCAAAGAAAACCAAACGTTTAATCCAAAGAGAATGGAAACAAAAGAAGGCATCCTACTAAAGTGTGGAAAGAAAAAGAAAAAATGAACAGTGACTTCAATGATAAACTAAATTCAACCTAGTTTCAGAGGGACTACTCAAGAAAAGAAAAATATAAATTTAGTCAATAAAGGAGCAACATATCAATGGGGAGTAGCCATGAAAATATTATTCCAAACGAAGATATATCTATCTATCTATGTGTGTGTGTGTGTGTGTGTGTGTGTGTGTGTGTGTGTGTGTGTGAGCAGCAAATAAATTAATGAGTTCAAATAAGATCTTGTGGTTGATAAATTCCATAAAGCGATGATATGGAAAAAGATGAAGCAAACTTAAAAGATAAAGAGGTTCACATCAGTGTGAGAATGGCTACATTAGCTGCTAGAGAAGAGGATGTTGCTAAAGGAGAAACCATTATTAATGAGAAACAAGAAGAGTTGCATTCCTTGTAAGAAAAACTTGTCAGTATGGAGAATGAGGAGATCCAAAATATCATTGATGATCACAAGTCTACACTATAAGAGAGGAAAATGTTTATTCCATTATACATTGATGCGTTAAAAAATTTAAATGAGGCAAAAGTATATTATTTTGTTGATAATTTTAGAATGAAATGTTACTTGGAGCATTTCTAGATGAGAATGGTAGTGTATCAGATGTGTTGAGGATGTTGGTGAATAAGGAATCAATTATACATTCCATACGTTATATGCATATATTTACACCTGGAATGTGTGTTTCTGAACGATATTTGAAGCGGCGCAAATGTGTTTCTGAATTTTTCATTTGGCACAGATTATCGCAACATGGTATTAGATATGAAAGTTTTGATTGCAACTTTATTTTCTAGAAGATCTCAACTCCAAAGGTATTATGGATAAATTATGCATTGAAGTGTGATATAAAATCTTTACAATGATAATAACCTCTATACACAAGACCTATTTTCTTACACTGCCAACAAAAAATAATTGCTAAATGGACAACATTATTATATCGTCGTTATCAAATGAACATTTTATATTCATGATAAATGGATAGCATTATTATATCAGCGTATATCGATGTTATTATATATCAAATGAATAGTGTTATTATATATGCACTCCAACATTAAAATATATATTGAAAATAATAAATGTTGGTTATATATTCCAATGCCTTTAATTAAGTTAAGTCGTATTGCAATGCAATTCGCATTAGGATTTTGTCCCCTAATACATATGCATGGAACAACCTTTATTCTTTGTATGTAGCAACTTATCCTCTATGTGAGAAATATGTTGTGTCTCGAAACTGGTGTTATGTCACCATGAACCCACTAAAACAAGGTTCAACGAAGATAATGAAAGAAAATTCATTGAAATCTCAGATGATATCAATGTTATATCATTTATCAGTGTTTGTTAGGTCAATTTACTAAGTAAACTAACACAAGTGTTTTACTTGTCAATCTAGGTTTGTCGACCTAGAAGCACGTCCAAAGTATATGTATTTCAGGTAAAATCAATTTTGGAAGGCAAGGCTCAAAGGTTAAAGGAAATGCATATTACAAATATAAGTTCTAGGTTTGAATAAACCAAAAAGTCTTTGTTTCAAGATGCAGCAAGTGAGTGGTTGTCCTTCCCCACAGTATTATCCTCAAGAAGAGAGACTAAAGAGCAACAATTTGTGATTTGTAGATAGCAAGAGAAGATGTGCCTAACTTAGGAGGTCCTGGTTGTCATTCCTCACAGTTCTACTCCAAAAAAAATACCATTGCACCAAAGAATAAACTGAAATTCAAAGAGTAGTAGTTTTTGATTTGTATATATAAAGAGAAGAGGCTTCTAACTTAGGAGGTCCTGGTTTTCCTTCCTCATAGTTCTACTCCAACAACAATACCATTGCACCAAAGCATAAACTGAAATTCAAGAAACAATTCAAGAAATGTAAAAGGATGATTTTTAGTTATGATTCATAACTTGGTAGAAAGAGAATTTAACTTAAATCCTTGGTTTTTATTTTGTATGAAAAATAGATTTTAAACCAAAATCATCCAAAAATCTTAACACACCTAAGTAACTGAATCATAAAACTGAAACAAGAAATACTAAATCAAAACTATGATAATTCATACAAAAAGTAACCAAAGTGTACTTAGCTATAACAGCTCTAACAACCTTATCAATCCTAATCCATCCATACAGGTCGAACTCATCAAGTTTGGTTCACAAAATTAGGAAAAATCGCACAAAATAATAAATCTGCACATTTTTACTAGGGATTCCTGAATGACAGTGAACCAATAGCTTTTTCTCCATCTGTGGTTCCCAATATTTCCAAATATGCGCTCAGATCTCACCCAAGTTTCATAAACATATGACTTTAATGGAGCTATTATAGGAATTTTTAATGCAGTCCAAAATTACTCTTAAAACCCTATTTTTACAAAAATCTCTAAAAATTGAAAAACTTAATTTAGTTACCTAAATATGAAAAATAGGACTAAAATGAGGCATATATAAGTGAAATAGGATGGAATATGGTGGTAAATAAATGGATTTAGGATAAGAAAAAATGACCAAAATTGAGGGACAACATCTCTCCCTTGCTTATGTTCAAGCATGTCCTCATGCTTGCTTCCTCTATTTGATATTTTTTCCCTATATGTTGATTGATATGTTGATGTACATATGGCTCTAACCCCTGAAGATGAAGCTTCCTATTGAGTTGCTTGTAAAAGGATATCTATGTCCTCATGCCCTTTCTCTCCTTCCTTATAGGTGACATTCTTCTGTTATGAGAGAAAAGAGAAATATTTCTGAGGTTGAACCTTTGTATCAACTACTTGTGGAGAGAATAATTTAAAAATTTAAAACTTGAATTCTAGAAACCTATTTTGTCTTCTTGAAAATCGAAATCGATTTTGATCCATGAATTCCTTTCTTCCTTCAAAATCATTTTTAGAAATTAATCTCTGTTCTTCAAAATCGAAATTGAATATATATATATATATATATATAATAAACTTCTCTTTTCCCTTCAAAATCGATTTTAAAAATGAACCTTTTTTCTTCAAAATTGATTTTAAAAATACACTCTTATTCTGTCCCACGAAAATAATTTCTGACCTAGATAAATTGAAATTAGAAATGCATGGTATGCAACAAAACCATTCATTTACTACCTTTGAGAAATCGATTTTGGAGATAGGAATGAAAAATAACCCACGGGTAGATTACAATTTTGTCTATTGTATAATCTTCCTCAAATTTGAAATTGGAAAAATAATAATCAACCTTCTTTGCCTTCTTTTAAAAAAATTAAAAATTAAAAAATTAAAAAAATAAATTGAATTCTGGAAATAAACCTGAACAATTTCTTTCAATTTTACCTTATCTTCTTCCTCACGAATTGAAATCAATTTTCCTTTGCCTCCTCAGAATCTGAAACCAAATTCAATAATCACTTGCATGAACTTATTGATTGTTTAGAAGTTGAGTTTTTAGATGTGAAGAAAATTCCTGGGTGCTATACAACAGTCATTGGAGCTGTCTAAGTGTTCACTGAACTTGAGAAATCCAAGCTTGTAAGAAATCAATGATTTTATGTTGAATGTAATTAATACCACTGAAGTTTTAATGTGTAACAACTTCACACCTAGAGTTTGAATGCAGAATTCCACTGCACAATTGGAAACTCAGATTTTCTACCAACATTTTTTTACTTAGATTTTAATTTAACTGCCATACCATTTTCCATCTTTTAATTCAATCTTAAGCTCAGGATCTGAATTACTTGTAATGAATTCCTACTCGCACTTGACTGTGGAATTGCTGGGATATGGTTGGAGATCTCAATGTTTTTTAGTGGGATTCTAATCACCCAGTGTTCTTCTCAGCTTTATGTCACCTGAGCCAAGTTGTCACAATCTCACTGAGTTCCACGTTTTTTTCGTGCGAGGTTACCTCAGTATCTACTACTCCTTTCTTCACAGATGATGAATTTCTTTCTCCCCTCTACATGAAGGTCCTGGATATGTATCTTTTTTCTTTTCTTTGCTTTGATGATGACCGTTTCTCATGCTCTTTCGTGATGTTTAACCGATTTTGAATCTCCTCTCTACCGTGGCAAACACTTGTCCATTCACCCTTGTCATTTTCTCTATGACCATCACTTTGCATGATTTTTTATTTCAAAACAAATTGATTTTAATGATTTTTATGGCCCTTTAGTATTATGGTTATTTGTGCCATATGTTGTTTTAATTAAATATTATGTCCTTTTCACATTTTCCCCATCGTATATTTGTCATTTTCCATCATAAATGCACCATCCATATAGTTCACTTGCCTTTTATTTTATTTTCTTTTCATTTACATATACCTATGTATTTACTGGTTTTGAAATTACCATAATCTTTGGTCATTTCAAATAAAATTCTTTTTTAAATAAGATGTTAAGTATATTTTTAATGATACTAACATTTTTCTTTTCTTTTCTTTTGTAGGCATATGAAGGTAATCCTTGTTTTCTAGGAAATTTTCCATGAGGTTTAAAAAAAAAAAAAAATTGTCCCAAAAAGAAGATGTGGCCAAAAAAATTGGTCAAAAATGCAAATGAATGTAATAAGGTGAATGAATAATGTATATAATGTAGGGTGATTTAGGATAAAGGGTAATGTAGGATAATTTAGGATGATATATACATGGATAGGGGTACTGCATATTCAATTTTAAACTAGTTTATCAATTTTAGAAAAAAAATTCAAAATTGAAGGCATTAAGAATACTTTAAACTTACAGTACTTTCCTTTCACTTGATAGCTAATTGTCAATGTTTTTCTTCTGTTCATGATGACCTTAGCTCTTTTTTCAACATTTGACCTTTTTCTAATGATGATGATATGGTGACCTCAAAATGAATTATGTTGAATGATTTTGCTGGATTGTAGATGCTTGTAGTTGCTTCTTAGGTCCCTTTGATGTTGATTTTAAGATGAATAATTAGGTCCCTTCTGAAATAACATATGACATTGATCTTTTTCAAGTCCCTTACTGATAAGTATTGATTATGATTTCTTAGGTCTCTTTTGCAATACAACTACTTGACATTAAACTAGTTGCATAGTTTGTTAGTTTTTTATGAATCTCCCCCCTTGTTGATTTTGAGACTTGTCCTCAAGTCTTTGAATTCTTGAGAATGAATCTGCAAAATGAAATTGAAAAACATAAAAGATAATTCATGTTGGCCAAACAAGTTGGTTTTCCAATATGAATTTGGGTTTTTACTGTGCCAGGAACCTGGATTTTCAAAGCCAAACCTCTTTATTATGTTTGATATTTTTCTATTTTTTTTCTTTTATGGATGGAGGTGAGGTATAATGGATTCAATAATTATGGAAATCTTTTGAAAGTAATATATTTTGAAGTCATGATCTAGGAGTATATGGATAGATAGATAGATAATAGGTTTGGCCTTCAACATGCATGATTTCAGAACTTAACATACAATATGGTAGATGAATGACACAATGAACAATATGTGTTATGAAATGATTCTTTGGAAATGGATGTTATTGCTAATGGTATAGAACTTGATTTTTTCTTCTCATGATTGACTTCATGTCTTTTGCATCAGTCTCGATCATCTTGTAGGGTGGTTGGTGTTGTTGGTCAGTAACTAAAGACAAGCTTCAAGAATTAGAGTTTCATTGGATGAACTCAACACTAGGTTAATTTTCACTTTGATTTGACTTGAAAATTTGTATTCATATTTTGAAAAATGAATTTTTTTAAAATTGACTTTGAAAAGTCCTTTGTCCATGGAGTTCTCTTCTTAAATCTTCCTATGACCTTCCAAAACATAGCATTTTCCTGCAATAAAATATTAGATGATGGAGGAAGAGAGGCGTACAATCTCTCTTATTCCAATAAATATGTAAAATAATTACAAGAAATTCTTGAAAAAAAATTCCAAAGGTGATATACAAAGAAAATGCAATTGTTTACCCCTTGAAGAATGGTGGCCATCCTAGACCTCCTAGCAGTATTTTGTTCACAGAAGATTTATTTTATGTTAAATTAGAGTGATTATATATCCAATTTGAATTGAATTCATATGGTTACCTCCAATATAAACAGGTTTTCAAAATGGTTTAAAATGATATGCTAAAAATGATAAGGAGTACCATGTTTGATAGAGCTTCTTGTGAATTGTTTACTAGATCAATAAACACTATTTGGAGTGTAACTTTTTCGTTAAATATCGGATCGATGTGATTCCACTTGGAGATTAAATTAGATTCATTTTTATATCCATTATAAATAGGTTTTTAAAATCCTTTTTTTTGGTATCAAAAAATTTCTGATGAACAGACCTAGCAGGCAAAGTTTCACTATGTTGATTTTAAGACATGCAGTCACTAAGTGTGGAATAATTTTTTCATTTGACCTCCAAATGGGATGATTCAAATTTTTTATTGAACTGGACTTGAATATATATCTCCCATATAAACAGGTTTTTAAAAGAAGATGATTTGATATGTGAAATATGCCAATGAACAGTCAATACCTAAAATTGTCAACCTGCAGATTTTTTGACAAACAGTTAGTATTTTGAGAATAATTTTTTCATATGATGGTGGATTGAGGTGATTCAAATTGATTTGGAAACTATATGCAAAGGGATATCTTCCCTATACATATTTTTTCAAAAATTTTCATTTGGCCCCTCGAATCAATGTTGTATTAACTCTGTCCTCAAAATTTCTCTTGAGATCTAGTGTTTAGTTTGATCAATTTTTTTATTTGTGATCCAAATTGAAAAATTCAAAATGGATTTAGAAACTATATTTCAAGAGATGTATTATTTAAAAAATATATATTTTAAAATTATCCTATATGGTTACCCAAAATAGGATTGTTCTTAGTGCATTTTTCCATAAAATCCTTCTAAATGAGTATTGAAGAATGATTTGAAAAATTATTCATGAAGGTTTGAACCAAAATTATTATGAAAGTATTATTTTGAACTTATTCAACCTATTTTTCAATTTATTATATTATATCCTACTCTATTTTAGAAAAATAATTCATTCTCTCAAGTATAAGATTTTTTCCAATGCATCCATCTGCGTAAACAGATCATAAGTAAACTCACATCCAAGTTTGAAAAATATAGTTTAATGAATGCTTGGACATAAAAAAATTATTTGATCATAACGATTTTATGCTAAAGAATGTTGAAAAAAGGAGTGGTGTTGTAACTTAATGACTAGTTGAAACCAAGTTTTGAAATGATCTTTGTTTGCTTGACTTTCCTTAATTTTCATATCACGAAGTTCTTCTTGTGGAACTTGCTCAAAATCATGAATGCACAAGGGATCTTGTGATACATATGATATATATTCTTCAATTTTTATCTCTATTTTTTGAACTTCATTCCATGTGATCCATAACTCATTGATCTGTTTACAAAGATAACTAGAAGAAGCTTCTAGATTCCCTTCTTGTGGATCCTCTTCATGGATGGTTTGTTCCTCTTCTATCTTTCGAAATGAAGATTCATCCCTAGTGACCATTCTAAATTGTAGACATTTTAAGAATTTCCTTGTGGTGGCATAGCCTCCTTCTCTAAATGAATTCTTTAACATCATGTTTTGTAGATCTTGTTTTGCAAATGGATTTTGTATTTAGTGAGTATTTTTTAATGGTTGGGGGTTTTGTTTTGGGAATATACCTTTATAATCTATTTTTCTAGTCATATAGAATCATAATGGAAAATTTCTCACTACAAAGGAAACAATTTATTTTTTTATTTTTTTATTTTTGTTTAAAACTTCCAAGTTTGATTAAACCTGAATGTGCTTCCCCGGCAACGGCTCCAGAAATGTTGGTTCAATTTACTAAGTAAACTAACACATATGTTTTACTTTCAATATGGGTTTGTAGACTTGAAATCACATCCAAAGTATATGGATTTCAGGTAAAATCAATTTTGGAAGGCAAGTCTCAAAGGTTAAAGGAAATGCATATTACAAATATAAGTTCTAAGTTTGTAGAAACTAAAAATTCTTCAAGATGCAACAAGCGAAGGAAGAGGCTTCTAACTTACAAGGTCTTTCTTGTCCTTCCCCATGGTATTGTCCTCAAAAAAGAGACTAAAGAGTAGCAGTTAGTGATGTGTAGATAGCAATAGAAGAGGCTCCTAACATAGGAGGTCCTGATTTTCCTTCCTCACAGTTATACTCCAACAACAATACCATTACACTAAAGCATGAAATGACATTCAAAGAGAAGCAGTTTGTGATGTGTAGATAGCAAGAGAAGGGGATCCTAACTTAGGAGGTTCTAGTGGTCCTTCCTCACAATTCTACTCCAAAAATAATACCATTGCACCAAAGCATAAACTGAAATTCAAGAAACAATTCAAGAAATGTAAAAGGATGATTTTTAGTTGTGATTCATGTTGAGCCCCAAAGATGTCCTTATTTTCCACCACATTTCACTTCATTTCCTTTGTTCCTCATCAATTACAAGCTTAAATGATCGATAGGATTGATTAGGATTACTTTAAGAATGTATATAATGACTAACTTGCTATGTTTTTATGATTTTGTTGTTGTAGTAATTTTTTGACTAGACTCGGCTACAGAACACAGTCATTCTATAGCCAGTCGCCTATTCCGCAGCTATCCTCATGTTTACGCAGGTTCCAGGTGTCACCTCAAGGAAAAACACATATGGTCGCATTCCACATCACTCCCCCATCATTTCTTGCTCTCCACGAAGTCTGAGCTCGAGTCTACAGGTGGTTATGCACGTGGGAAACCAAAACTAGGAGATAGACTTCTAATAGGACAAGGACTGTACAGATGTCCTTAATCATAGTATGAGACCACCACCAGAGTTCTAGTTTGATTTTAGTTGGGAAAGACATTTATTCCTGTTTTATCTCAAAGACAGTTATGTAATTTTGTTATAATTATGGCTCGAGAGACCGAGAGACAGTTAGTTAGATTTTGTTTTGTTGCTAGATCTCAGAAGACCGTAATACTCTATTTTTCGAAGAATTTCTCCTTTAATGAAAGAAGCATCACTTTATTGCAAGAGCTGAGTCAATCTTGAGTAGATTTGAGTGCTAATCCAGTGGTAGAGGGGCCCTGCTACCTGAGAATCTTTGTTCATATGGTTTAGATAAGTAACTTAGCCTTGTTTCATTCCTAGTTTAATCAATTTTCTGAACTTTTTGTTTTTATACTTATTTGTAGTGGATGCCACAGTCAGTCTTATCCTTACAAACTATTCCAAAATACCACTAACATTGGATGAGATATAACTGTAGTATTTTATGATTTAGTTGCATTTCTCTAAACTTTATGATTTTGTGCTCAATTACATCAGTTGTTAGAGCTAGTCTTGTTCTTATAAACTCTTCCAAAATATCACTAACTCTGGGTGAGACATAGCTGTAGTGTTTTAGAGCTTTGTTGTGTTTTGTTGAATTTTATGCTTTTATGCTCATTTACATAACATGTTGCAGCCAGTCCTGTTCTATAAATTATTCCAAAATACCACTAACTCTGAATGAGACAGAGCTGAAACATTTCAGTGATTAGTTGCATCCTTAGTCTAGTTGTAGTACTCTAGAGGTAGATGTTACTCTAGTTTAATTTTTTCACTATATTTCAAGTTTGATAATGGCACTCTAGTTCAACTCTGTTCACTGTATTTCAAGTTAGATTAGTGGCATTCTAGTTCAATTTCAGTTCACTGTATTTCAAGTTAGGTTAATGGCATTCTAGTTTAGTTGTGGTCATTGTGTTTCAAGTTTGATCAATTGCATTCTAGTTCAGTGTTATCCATTGTTCTTTAAGTTGTATCAACTGTCAAAATTAGACTTCACGGCCTTCATTGTTTACAAACTACTCTTGTTCTAACTTTCTATTAATGCATCATCATATGGACAGGAATTAGTGATATTAGTTTAAGGCCTTGATTGTTCTGCAATCTTTTGCAATTTCACAAATAAGCATTTTCCCAAAAACTATTCTAGAAAATCTTGAACTTTCGAATGAGGCTTAGTAGTGACAAGTTGAGCTGCAGAATGGATTATTCTTAGCATTAAAAGTTAATTCAGAGTAGAAATCTTATTGCGCTACAAATAATCTTTTCCAATTGTGTTCCAATAAACTTCTAGCCATGGATGAGATTCTTTGTAATATTGTAAAATGATTGTTTACTTAGGAGAACCTCATTTGCACTAAATTTTTCCTTTTATCAAGCTATTCCAACATATTTATAATGAATGAATTGGATGAGTTCATGTTATGAGTTATTGATTTCATGTTGTGATTTATTTCCTTGCTATGAGTCATTATCAAGCTTTGCATTTTCTGTTCTTTAGTTCCATACACAGTTTAGAATAGGTTTTTCTCTATTTTAGTGTGTCCAACAACTTCTCTTAGTTCTTTTCCTTTTTAACATAAAACCATAAAACCAAAAACATCAAAAAAAAAAAAACACTAAACACAACATAGTGAGAAACAGATACCTAGGCACATATAGTGCACCTCACTTCAGCAGTTTACTAACCCTGGTTGATAATTTATGACCTCAATTTAGGAACACTAAGTTGAGCACACAATTCATAACTTGATGGAAAGAGAATTTAACTTAAATACTTGGTTCTCCTTTCGTATTGAAATTAAATTTTAAACCAAAATCATCCACAAATCATAACACATCTAAGTAACTGAATCGTAAAACTGAAACAAGAAATACTAAATTAAAACTATGCTAATTTATACAAAATGTAACCAAAGTGTACTTAGCTTGGTATGGGGGGGGGCTCTAACCTTGCCTTGTACACCTGAATAATTCTTCAGCTACATCTAAATTAATAAAGCATCCATAGCATGAACAACAAATATAACAATAGAAATGATTCTTCAAATTATCTCAAAAGTCTCCAATAATTTTAATACCAAATTACACATATTACTTTCCTGAATGGTCCATAAACTTTGTTTAAAGAGGAAAATTATAAAAAAACTTTGTTATAATGGCTCTAATAACCTTATCAATCCTAATCCATCAATATAGGATGAACAAGTTTGGCTCACAAAATTAGGAAAAATCACACAAAATAATAAATTTGCCCCTTTTTACTAAGGATTCCTGAATGACAGGTCAAGTTTGACCAGAGTTGACTGCGCTTGTTTTTGCTCAGTATGATTGAACCAATAGGTGTTTCTCCATCCATGGTTTCCAAGCTTTCCAAATATGCAATCAGATCTCACCCAGGTGTCCTGCACATATGACTTTAATGGAGCCATTCGGGAATTTTTTAAAGTAGTCCAAAATTTCTCTTAAAACCTAATTTTTACAAAAATCTTAAAAATTGAAAAAATTAATTTAATTAGCTGAATATGAAAAATAGGACTGAAATTAGGCATATATATGTGAAATAGGATGGAATGTGGTGGTAAATAAATGGATTTAGGATAGGAAAAAATGACCAAAATTGAGGGTCAACAGTGTTGATGACTCGATTATTATTATTATAGTTCAGATGCTCATATGATATCAATGCTCATGTGATGTGGATCAACATTATTCTATTATGGATCAATATTCTGTTATTATGATGGAGTCATTTTATGAATTTTTTTATTATTATATGTGGGGTTATTATATAAGCATCATCATTTGGAATTATATATTCAGATTAATGATTCAATGATATGGTTCAAATGATGCTCCAATGATATTTTATACATCTACTAGATGACTATGGCTATTGCTGGTAGAATGCACTTTATTGTAAAAATCTAAATAAACTTAGTGTAAAATCCAATTCTTGAATCATTCTTCCATAATCATATGATATAGATATATTAGTTTTCTTCCAATATGAGAGAAATCCAAAAATCAAGCAAGAGAATATTTATGCTCCCTCATTATGCAAGTGCAACTCAATTATTATTTGGAGAGTATCATATGGAGTTTATTATTTATATCCATGCAATTGCAATTATTTACAAAGTGACTTCTCAACAACATTTATACACCATATGCAGCATTCATTTTGAAGCAGTGTTCAATCAAGAGCAGCCCGAATCTGCCATTTGTAGCAACATCCATTCAATGAGTGTGTCAATATTGTTTGTGTAAGAAACAATATTGCAAGTTATAGAAAATTAATGCATTGGTGTCATCCCATTGCGATTGGAGGGCTACAAGACATTTGTAACCCCCTTTCCATTGATGTCAAAGGGGGAGGTAATCAAAGCAAGGAAGACACTTCTCAAAATGAAAGGGAGAGGAAAAATGTGTAGCCATCAATGCCAAAGGGGGAGACTGTTGGAAATATTTTCATTGAGGGAAAAGGAGGAGATAAATATCGGAAAGGTATACAGGAGCAATAGCAAAGAAAAAGAGAAGCATCATGGTAGAGGATCATCTCAAGGAACAACAAGAAAAGGAGCAGCAAGGGAAAAAGGAATAGCAGATACATTGGTGTTTTGGTATAACACTGATGTTGGCATGTTGATTGAGTTGAATTGTTGTGACGCAAAGGCAAGACTCCAAGGAAAAGGCAAATATGTTACAAATCTTTTTGTGATGCATTAATGATAAATATTATTATTTGATATTGGCATTATGTTGATGCATTTAGTCATTATATGTGGCTCAAATTAATATTGGATGGATTATTTATTTTTCTGTTCTAATATTCAATATATGAAGAATTTTGGAAAAAAATGAGTGGAAGGCAAAGATTCAAGCCTATTCACTTCATATTCCTATGTGGATTACAAACATCCAGTAAACTATCTCTATAAAATATGTTATTTTGGAAGGCATGTTAAGGTTAGAGACTAGGATAATGTGCGAGGGTTTATTGAGGTGTGTTGGCTTGATGGGGCCTAGACCCAGGTTTAAAGTGACTGCGCAGTCCAACAAAACCCATTATTATAGGCCCTTTCAGCAACAATCTACTTTCGCAGACCGAAGTCTCACCCAAGGCAATATAGGAGGATTCTAGAGCTAGGTTTATGCATACAGAGGGATAGAGGATTGTGGCTTTAGGGATTTTCCTTCTTAATAGAGCTTTGTAGGTCATATCTATCAATAATATAAGTGTTGTTCAACACATATGTTGAACTCACTAACAGACTATGCGATCTTATGTATTCATGCATTAAAAAAGTAAATAACCATAAATAAGACTACGTTATTCAATTATAGATCAAAACCCTTATTCAGCATAGACATTCATAAATAGTAAGAAAATTCAACCACGTCAATATAGCTCAGATATTTCTCGACAATTCTTTCATTAATATCCAGATCTTTCTCATACATTCAGTTCAACCCTACGCACACAGTTGCAAGGGTCTATGCACATGGCTGCAGACTTCCTAAGGTATTTGTGCGCACAATTGCAGGAGCCTCTCCTCTAACCCAAAACACAGACTCAAAAAAATCTTACATCCAAATTCATCTCATAAGATCTATCATTTAAGCTTACTTTTCTTATTTACACTTCTTACATCTTATCTATGACCTCTCTCTAGAATCCTTATATAGGTTTTCCATTTACAATACCATGGTCCAAAACCATGGGAGGAGTCCAACATTCACAAAATATCCCTTCCCATTACATAATAAGGAGCTTTGACCCACCCCAAAGCCCCTATGACTCAAAATAGACTCTGCACTGAGGGCTATTCTCCTCAATATTCAGAGTCTTTCCTTGTTTCTTTCTTCGAGGGGATCCTATCTCCAACAGGCCCCCAACACAAAACTGTGACTTATCTCGAGTCATAAAGCTGGTGCGCCATCGATTTTTGCTTTGATGCCACTCAATTCATCCTTCAGCAAGAGAATTTCTTCATTGCACTACCTTTCAAACTCCCTAATCTTTCCGAGCAGTGTCCCTATAACCTTCTTAGATACATTTTACTCGAATCCTCTCTGTGTTTTGTGCAGTGCCTTCAAATTATTTTCCAAGGTTTGGGGGAGTTGGCTAGCCTCAGCCTTCCATGGTTTCAGTCTATCTATAAGTAGCTTCTCCTTTTTGCGTAGCTCATCAACCTGCTCCTGTAAGAATTTACCCTCTTGGACACGATTAAGTCGTTGCATTGATGTTAAGGTCTTAGCAGTGACCTTAATCTGATCCATTTGTTCTAGCCTTTCACGCACTTCGGTTTGTAGCTTTTTCACCTAAGGGTCCTCGTGCAGTGAGGTCCATACACCAAGAACTTCCCCAAATGCATTCGCACACTCTTCTGTGTGGGACTCAACTTGTTCTGAGGCAGCTTTTAGCTCTGTTGCGCATTGCTCTCGGACTTCTAAAGAAGTGGCAGGATGCAATTGCATCTACAGCTCAAATATCTTCATCGAAATTTCCAAGTGCACTTCGTCAACTTTGGCCTTAGATTCCTTAACTACGGTGGCCAGCTTGGCCACTTTATCTTCTAGCACGGCTGTAGCCTAAATCTGGATCTATGTCATCTTGATGCACACTTTAGAGATAACCTCCTCTACCCTCTGTCTTTGTCCTACCTCAGTAGTGCACTCTTGGATGGCAAGTTTCTTTTCCTCAGCCATGATCTTCCTTTCGTTCTTGGTTTCCTGAATAATTAGGAGGGCCCATTGTTCTGGGATTTTTAGTTCCTCATCAATTCCCTGGTGGATTTTATGCAAATATTGCAGTGGCATTGCAGCAATATTCGGCTTTGTATTCTACCAGTGGGCCACCTTCCTGAGCTACTCTGACATTTCAAAACTCAGTGCGCCAATAGTGATAGACACCATGGGGGTATCAGATGTCAGCACCAACTCATCCACATCTATGCTTGTACTGGTCTATTCTCTGCTTGGTTGAATCAAGCTCAATTGAAACCCACTCATGCTCGCCTGTGTTAGGGTCCTATAAATACAGGATTCATAATTTTGAATTGACTTTTGATAGTCTTCTAAAATATTTACATACCTTGCTTTCTGCAAGTTTTTTTCCCATATTTTGAGAAAAAACAAAATCAAAAAGAGGGTAAAGAGTCCTAAAAGAAAGATCAAAGGACTTAAAAATAAATATACCCCAAAAGAAAAAGATGAAAATAATATATGAAAGTGTGCAAGTCAAAATTCCACTACTTTTTACTTTTACAAATGATTATGGCAGAGTGTCAATAAATGCCATAATCCATGATGAGTTAAACTGTTTAAACTTGACTTGTCATGTTTTAAATTTCCATGTTTTAGATAGTGAATAAATATTTGTCAGACAGTTTAATCCTGACAAATCAGTGGATAGGTAGAGAATAATGAGGAACTCAACAGTTTAATCTGAGTCCTAGAATGAAATATGGTAGAATTAGATAGTTTATGCTTTCAAAATAATAAATGTTTCAAGGTTGCAAACCTAAATGCACCTGCCAAAAGGAAGAAAAAATGTTAGATTAATGTTGAGTAGATAGAAAGAAGTGGAAGAAAGGATGTAATATTCATCACCAAGACAAAAATCACTAATTTCCCATTCCCTGTAAGTATTTAGTGTTTTAGACTATCAGTCAAATAGGCTCAGAGCATTTCTCTAACTTTTTTTTTGGGACCGAACCCAAGGCTCGATGAATGGTTAGTTGAAAATGTTAAAATCTTATGTTAAATCCCCATTTATCATTATTTATCCCTTATTCATACATTTTAACTCATTTTCATAAGTAAAGACTCATTCTTACTTAATGAAACATAAAACCCCATGTAATTAACTTCCTTCACTTAGAAACATACAAAAACCCTAAAAAATGCTTTATCCTAAGTAAATTGGTGAAATGACGAAAATACAAGCTTTTCTTTACGTATTCACTTTACTTAGTCATATTGTGTATTTTGTGTGTATTCCATTCCCCTTTTCATATTAAATTTTAACTTAGTTTATTAAATCCTTAAATAAAACCTTATCCTATTTATCTAAATCCCTATATCTAAATATCCCTAAAAACCCCACTATTACAAAGATTTTGGACCAAAGTTATTATCCACATGTCAAAATAAAACCCAAATAAGGTGCCCTTTGGTCTAAAACTACCTTTAAAGAAATATCCCTCCCCCTATGGTTTATTAAACCATTCAACAGGTTTAAAAACTATATAATATAATGAAAAATGTGCAAATATGTTTCTTTGGGCCTATCCTATGCCTTTTGAAATAGAAAAATACATCATATCCCCTCAGTTTTTTATCTTATGTCTTTCAATCTAATTAAACATAAGATTCGAAAGACTTAACCCATTTCAATCTTCCTCGCATACATTCATTAACCTAAAGTTTTATTGAAATTTTACTAAGGTTTGTTTCAATTTAAATAATCCCTCACTTATACATATTCCATCATACAATATAAAGCCTCATGATTTGTATGAATAATATAAGCCCCGCTCGTATATATAAGCCCCATCTATATGCACAACCCCCTGTTTCATATGAAAACCTTGATTAAAATACATATCTTATAAAGGTTTTTATTAGATTTTCAGTCGCCCGCTTATACATTAAAACCCGGTCCCACCATTCCTTTTGGCCACATCTTCCAAGTTAATCTTGGCCCTTCGCTCCCATGCTCCAAATCCAATAGCACAAGATCAATATCGCGCCCAAAAAATGATCATCCACCCAAATACAAAATGGACGCGAAATGGGTTGTTTCACCCATTCCGCTCCCCGCGACGTGTCCGTATTCTATTAGATCACATTCGTTTGCGTCAAAACCTCTTACCACCTTAAATGGACACGATTACCACTATCTAGTTTTCGTTTTAAATCCCGAAACCACCTTCCACCCTGACGCAACCTGCATTGAATATCAGTTAATGCGATCAAATGAATATGATTAAAACCTTTGTAAAACCATTTTATTGTTTAAAACTACTCATTCATCCCTTTCGCATTATCTTACGACTGATCTAAGCACTGTGTAAGCCTTTTCAAGCCTCTGATTGCCCTTTTATGCCCAGAACCTCTGAATTCGACCAGAATTTACCAATGAAGACAGTCAAAGAATTTTTCACCACTCCAAAAGATTGCCGAAGACCACATTTCAACCTACAACCTGTAGAAAACCATTTTTACAGTCAAAAACCTGCACTTAAAGGTATTTTTCGAAGAATTCAAGCCTGTAAATTAATTTAAACAGTCTCTGAGAAAGCCTATCTTCTAAATTATAAAATTGACCAAATAAGAAGTGCCTAAAATCACAAAAAATAGGCCAAACCCTGCCAAACTTTTCTCAGGAAACCCTACTTTCCTCTGCACCCCTTTTCAAGAAAATTTTCTCAAATTTCACAGTTTAAGGATCAAATTTAAAGATCTGAAGCCCTATTTCTCAGTAAAAACAACTCAGAAAACCCCTGTTTTCTATTTTAGGCCAGTTTTTCATCCTCAAATAAACCAAATTGAGAAAACAGCCCAAAAAATCCATCCTCAGCCAAAAACTACTCAATTTCCTCTGTATTTGATATAAAAGCTCCTACAAACAGTCTAATCTTGCAGTAGTTATCCAAAATGACTAAGAAACAGAGCACAAGAAAACCTATGAAATCCAAAACACTTAAATCTGAGGGATCTAAAGCCCCTAAACCTACTCGAGTCATCACTGCCAAATCTACTGCAATAGTGAATCCCCTCCAACCACCTGTAGTTGTTGTAGAAAGCCTCCCTTTGACTGATGTTGACTACAAAGTTGTTGATCCTGTTGTAGAATTCAACCTCTTGGATATACGCAATTGGTGTTATGAAAAATACCTGGACAAGGAGGAGATACCTATTTGGGAGACTCATTTGCCCAAATATATAGTTTCATTGACCCATCTGGACCAAGATTTTATTAGATTATGTCAAAAATATTATGAACCAGATCAAAGGGCCATAGTTAATGCTGATAGAGAAATCCTTTTCACCCTCACAGCGGAGTCAATAAACCAGATGCTTCAATTGTAGTTTGATCCTCAGTCAGTCCCCCTGGCCATAGAAGCTTTGACCGAGTTGTACTTAGGCCTAGACTTCCCTAAGAGGTTCATGATATTTCAAAAATTTATGCCTTCCCATGTTGACAATCCTAAAATAAATCCTCTTTATTCCACTTCTAAATTCCCTGAAGGATCTAGACATATCATCTCTATGCTCTCCTTTATACTTGGATACTTTACATATGGACACACTGATGAGTCCATTATAGGTTTCCAATCCACCTTGTCTCCAGGCCAACCTCCATCAGTCATCTTTGACTTTATTGGTTTCATAGCCAACAATATCCATCATCAACTGATAAAATTACCCACTGAAGGAATTTTTAGGCACTCATCCTATCTGTTTCACTTATTCTTATTCTTTCCAGCTGATAAATTTCCTATTGCATTACAAAATATGGACTTGGAGGTTAATAATCTATCCATTATCTTCTAGACTTCCTTGCTCAGGAAAGAGGGTAGTGATTTCACCTACACAAATTTTTCAGACCTCTTTCTACATCCAACAATGAACACTTTGAATAAATCAGAACAACCCAGAATCAGTGAGGAAATGAAAAGAATCTTGCAAGTTTCATAACAGAGTAAAATGGGAGATTGGTATCTCTATGAGAAGCATACAGAGTTAATAATTTTTGGATCCAAATTATTACCTTATAAGTTGCCTAGATATATGAGCATGAGAGTTTTTGCACTAGAGTATTTGAGACAAATTCTCAATTCTGATTCTATTAACTTCATGGCTACCAGAAAAAGACTCAATTTAAGTTAAATAATCAGGTTGGTCCCTTTATCATAAGCCACAGAGATGTAGAAAAAAGAAATCACAAAGAGATTAGCAGAGTTTAAATTTCAAGAAAGTTTTCCATGGAACTATTATCCTCAAGGGGTCCTGAGCAATCTTAGGGTAAAATTCAAATTAACACCCTTCATACATGAGCTTAAGCCTAAGATTGAGAAATTTTCCTACTAGGTTGAATGGCTGAAAAATACACTGATAGATATAGCAAATAATACAGAGACAACAGGTAAAATGGACACAGCGCAAGCTCTAGAACTTGTAAAACAGTTAGAGACATCAGCAAAAAGAGTAAGAGAGGAAGGAACCTATACAGCAGAAACAACTACAAAAACAAAATTAAAACTGATCTATAATAAAAGGCTCAAACTTAGTTTAGTTGACAAGGAGAAAGTAACAATTGATGTTGATGAAGCAGATGCTCCAGTAACCAATGATGATATAGCCACAACTATAATCAATGAAAAATTATGGAAATAGAAAAGGAATCAACAGGAAATCATAATGATGCCCAGATGATTAAGAAATAGCATAACATGGAGGCCTCTTCCTCACAAATAGCTAAGGAAAAGGATTTAGACATCAAGGAGAAATACAAGCAGATAAAGCAGAAAAATGAGGAGATCAAAACAGAGATATATTCCCAATTCCTCAAAAAAAATCTTGGAAATCAAAATAGGCTATTGCCAGCCTTTGATTATTCTAGTAACAAAATGATCATGTCATTTCTACAACCTACTACCTCCACACCTAAAACAACAGTAGATTATAAGAAGGTGGACCTTGAGTTTGATACAGAAATTGTCCATGAGCTAGATCAAATTGAATTTCACAGAAAAAGCTCAAAGATGCTTTATTCTACAGTAGAAACCAATGAAATGAGTGCAAATAAGCTACAGAACACCATCATTAATATGCAGGATCAGATGAAGTTAGACAAGGTATCTTTATATGCCAAGGATATAAGGATTAAAGCCTTAGAAGAATTAGTTTTACAGATGGGATATGATCCCTCAAACATTCAAGCAGCAGAACTATTGATAAAGAAAAAGAATGATGACATAGTAGCTTTGAGGAAATAGTTCAAGCTTCCTCAAAGTGAGAATCCACAAACCAAGGAAATCCTTCAAGATCAGAGTGAGAAAGAAGAAATGATGAAGCTCATTCTTAAACTGACTTCTCAAATCAAAGAGATGGAGACCCAAATGGAACACCTTGTCAAAGAACAAGAGATTGTAAAGGAACATGAAAATCCTATAGTTCCTACAGTTATTCCAGTAATAACTACATTAGTGCCCTCTACTTTAGGAGAGAAATTAGCACTAAAGGGCCCACTAGAAACTACAATGCCAGTGACTTCAGCCACTACTTCAGCTATAGACTCCTCCACTACAAATGTTCAGAAAACAGATAAGGCAAAAAATATTGTTAAATATATGGAAGAACTGTCTTTAAAGACAAATGAAATAAACAACCTGAAAATATGATTGAAAATATTGAAGCTACAAACAAGATAGCTCTGATAAATGCTAAAACCCATGAACAAAAAGCAATCAGATTGGGATAACATATCAATAATTTAAAAAAAGAGCTAAGTTTCACTGAGCATATTTCATTTGTAAAAAATCATCTCTGGACTAACATAATTCAAGCCATTCATAATCAATGGCCTTCAATTCAAGTTATATATGAGCAGGGAGATTTGTTGTTGGCAGCCTAGATAGAGATACAAAGAACAAAAGATGAGTTGACTAACAAGCCTGCTCAGGCTTTAAAACTCATCACATTTTTGAACAGCAAGAAGAGGGCAGAACTGGAAGAATTACAAGTCATGGACAGGATAGAGACAATCTTACAGATAAAAAAGGTTGTAACTAAGAAGAACTTGATGAATATTCTGGAAGAAAAATGTGAATCAATGAACATTTCCATAACAAAGTTTATGGTAAAATACACAAACTTAAGAAAGAGGGGCCTACCAGACATCCATGTTTTTAATGAAAAACTTATGCCCCAGAAGGATTATGATAAAAAGATCAAAGAATTTTCTAATGAGAAAGTTAACAAGCCACTAGCACAAGGCACTCCCACAGGGAAAGTCCTCCTTCAGCATTTTGAAGAACTCTTCTTTTTATAGCATGAGATTAAACATCTCTTTGTCATCAAGCCCACTTTTTCCAGATATACAGAGGCTAATGATAATTTCAGGAAGTTGAGGAATTTCAAAATTCCCAAGGAAGAATAATGGCAAACTTTTACTGATTTGATGTAAATATAAGGGGTAAAACAGTCAAATGAACAGTTAAAATAAAAAGACAGTTTTCTGATTTTACTGTTAAAAGATAAATTTAGAGCAGTAAATCAGTTAAGCTAATCAGATGAAAGAGTATCAGGTAAAGAGTATCAGTGAAGGAAAGTCAAAAGCCAGATATTTTCTAGCAGCCAGCAAACATGACACCTTGACAGATAAAAGCTCCTTGTTAGATGAAGCAGTTCTATTTATTTTGGATAAAAGAGGATAGCTTGTTGTTTGTTAAGCAGTTGTCCCTTTTATTATGTAATGATATTTCCATTTTCCTAAAGATATTCCTAGAATACTCCTAGGATATTTGTAATTACATTTTTTATAAATACTTCAACATTAGAAGTATTCAGGATGGAATAAAATTGCTGGACTTACTATAGATATTTTTGCTAAACATTGGAGGCGTTATGTGTTTGAATTCAAAGTAGAAGACTGGACAGGTTGATTGGCATCATAATTCAGGATCCCTGGGATAATCTCAAGAGTGAAGTACTCCCTTCTTGTCATTGTTTCATTTTCTGAGTTTCATGCAATTCATTATATGTTTATTCTATCTAAATGTGTAACTAGGAGTAATACTACAAGATTAGTCAAGTTCTCCCTGTATTTAAATAGTTGCCATTTTAATGTTTTCTTATGATTTTCGGTGTTGAGAATTCTTAATTGCTCTCACTCTCGTTTGACCTTTGCCTTCTACTTCCATTTTCTGGATCAAAGGATCCTTAAGTACCCTTCATCATGATCACACCACCTCACAAAAAACCACTTTCCCAGATCTCTGAGGGTTATCTATCTTGCCCTGAATATATTTGTACCTTTTAGCCTTGATTTATAGTGCTTCTAGCTTGATTTAGACTCCATAGCCCAATGTACAAGTAGATTTCTCTCTATCTTACCTCCAAGTGATTTTTCCCCACCAAACCCTTTAAACCAAAACCAAATTGTACTTGCATAACTAGCCTAATATTATAAATCAAAACAAAGATAAATCTTAAAGAAAGAGCCCTCTCTGAACCCTAGGAAGGCAAGATCCTAGAGTTTGAAGTAGGTTTGTGGTTACCTCTATTGTTCTTTGACTAAAAACTCAAAATCCCACAACTTAAGAAATTACTACAGTGATAACGGCCTGAACAACACTCGTCTGTACCTGCAAGTCTTGGAAGACATTATGAACATTTTCTAGCCCCTTCTTATATTTCTCTTCAATACTACCTCATAAGTGTTGAGTGGCAGGCTTCACGGTGTCCCCAATTTCATTGAGGTTCCCTTCAATAAGGACCATGTCTTCTAGCCTAGCAGCCTTATCAAACCTCACCTTCTTTCTCACGCCACCATTCTATGGTTGTCATCGCTTGGTGGTAAAAGGGGAACCTGGATCTATGTTGAGATCATCACCAAGAGTATTATCGCCTCCTATTTCCAAAATCTTTGTATTCTTTCTTAGTCATGAATGTGACCTTTATGTCCTTCTTTCCTATTAGCTTGGTGGGCTTTGCCCCACTAATTCCTTCCCACTTTCTTCCTTTCGGAAGTAATGTTAACCAATTTCTTAGTTAATGGTTTATTATAACATCCATATCTTCTTCTTTGACTAGCTATAACAGCTCATACCAGACCCAAGTGAGGTCCTTCTTTGCCTGGATGTGTATGTGATGGAAGTCCACTTTCAACTCTGCTACTTTTCGATACTACTCCACAATAATTGGTGATAACCAAGGCTTTTGGTTAATCATTGTTAGCAACTCATCTCAAATCCTACCCTCGACAGCTCTACCGAATTCCACAGTGAATAAAATATGGTTGCTTCATATAGATCGAGGTCTGAGGTGTTGAACTATGACTCCTCAGGTTCTCTCCACTCAATTAATGCAATGATAAGCAGGAGCCACGCATAATGGAACTGCTTGCTTTATTCTTATGTTGATCATTAATTGGTGAGGAATTCAATACATAATCATCTTTCCCAGTTATATACTACATCATTAGCGAATTCCCCAGCTAAGGCTATGAGAGGCGCGGAAGCATCCTCTTTACATATTTTCCTCATAATCTTCCCTACAAGAATGTGCATGGAGAAGTGCACATTTCTATCCGAAATGGAGTTAATTAAATAACCCTGGGTTCCCTTTATCATATCGTAGGCATTCTTCATCTTATCTGCGAGCTTATTATCTTGGCTTTTTCCCACAAAAACCTCCACATGGTCTGACCCAAGGAAAGGAAGGGCCATAATTCTCCTTATTAGCATTTCAGTTGTTATCACTAAATTGAGGCTGATGGGTTGCTTCAACAATCAACCTAGAGTAACTATTTCAGACCACTTATAGTTGGAGCTTAGCCTTTCCAACTTGAGATGGATCTCTCAAGGTAATGTATGATTATATTCAATAGACAATATTTGGAGACAAAGATGGCTAACTTTGAATGTAGTTTGAATTTTTTTATGCGGGTGAATGATGTTAATAAGTAGCTACCATTTCACATGGAGTGAGAGGGAACTAAAAAACATGAAAACATCTAACATGGAAGCTGAGGCATGTGTGTATTCTCACCAAAACACAATTAGTACAATTAACCATATGCATACAAGAAATCAGGGCATGATTAAAACATGAATTCCAAGTGATTATACATAAATCCAACTATATAAAAATCAAATAGATAGGTAACACAAACACATATGAGAACACGTAATGAATCTCAGGTATGATAGAAGTCTTCTGCAACCGTATATTATTGTATTCAAAATATCACAATAGTAGTTGGTAACATGACATCAATCAACCCTCTCTCAACCTTCTAGATGCCCATTTATATAACTAGATATCCTTACATGTGGTCCGCCAACTGGATATACCTTCGAATACTCTCAAAGACACCTTATCTAAAAAGGAAATAGATTACAAGGAAGGAATCTGGTGATATTTTTGTTTCTATGAGTCCAAAACCTATTAGGACTCAAACTCTATTTATTACACTAATAGCCTTTACATAATGTATTCATGATAAAATTATCCAACATAACCACTTTGAGTGAGGTGGCACTGTCCATAACCAAACCATATAACAATCAAGCTGACATTAAGGGTCTACTCGTCAAATTTTGGAAATGTGTTGGCATAACTGATGATGTTTCCAGGGTTGATGAGCTAGCAGCCTAATCACCCTCTTTGCTGATTATTTTTCCCATCAAAATATTCATTGATACTTTTTTACTACTCCAAATGTTTTATGTTCTTCAAAACTTCAATAAATTCTTGAAAAACTTAGGAATTTCTTTTTGTTGCAAAAACAGAGGATTCTAAGCAAGTTCGTAGCGAGAAGTTCATGGTAGTATTTTTTTGACCTTTTATGCAACCTGATTGACTTCTTTGTTGATTTGAAGGTGGCCAATAAGATAAAACACTTAATAGATGCCTTTACCCACTCCTTTTGAGACAAAATTTGAAATTTATAGAAATAAATCATCTTCATCGAGTTCATAGCAAAATATCAGCTTTAAGCCTGGAGTACGTTATGAACTTGCCTGATAGCTACATATTTTGAAAATTTTTCTTTTAACCTCCCAGAACTTGACCAAAATTGTGTGAAATGCTAGTAACAAGGAAAAATTGATTGAAACGATATCTTACCCTCCTCAAGAAGTAGTAGCTTCACCTTAAGTAGGCTCATCTACTAATATCATTTTCATACCTTTCTTTTTTAATTATGTTTGTACCATTCCCATCTGAAATTCCATTTCTTTCACCTGACATAGAAGCCTTCTCCTCTCTTCCTGCAACCATATATTCCTTCTCATGGTATTCTTCATCATCTTATGCAAAGGTAAAGTTATTTTTAGCATTTTCTTAGATCTCTCAGCCACTGCATCATAAAATTTAATTTGTTTACTAACCTCCTTCTTAAAATATTCCAACTCCATCCTTTCTTGTTTAAAATATTCCAGCTCCAACTTGGAATCTATGAGTTCATTTCTTGCTTCTTTAAGTTTCTTTTTCAGGATTTCCATTTCAGACTTTTCTACCACTTTCTCTTTGCCTTTCTATACTTTATGGTTTTCTTTTTCTGTGGGAGATAATTCAATGATCTTCTCTACCATAGGCTACTTTTTCCTTTCTGCTTCTTTATGCTCTTTATCATATTTGTCCCCTTTAGACAATTGTAACCTAGTAAAAGGCTTTCCAGGCCTAAAAACATAACTAGAATCTTCAGTGGAGAAATCCAGTCTTTTTGCAGTTAAGCCCTTTTTCTTCATCTATTTTCTCTTTATTTCCACTGGTTTGACTACAAGGGTTTCTTCTATGTATATAGCTTGCAAAATATCTTCAAGCTTTCCCTTTCCTTCTGTCTGACTCCTAGTAATCCTCCTTTAATCCCTTGTTTCGGACTTTTTCTTGTTGTTGGTGGATGGTGGTTGAGGTGCCACTGCTTCTTCCTCTAAATGTTCAACCTCAATCTCCATAGGTTCTTCTACAGGTTGAATGTATTTTTCAATTCCATCTTCAACTTCAACTATAGGGCCTTCATCCTTTTTGGGAGTATTATTTTTGGAGATGGGAGTCTTCTTGGGAGTAATCACATCCACATCATAACAACTCAGAATTAAAAATGTAGCCCATTCTCTGTTTAATCTTTGATATTCCTCCAAAACCAAAAACTTAATCAATCCATGATGAAAAATAGATATCTCACTACCTTCAGGTTTTTCTTGGACTTTATCAAACATTTTACCTGGACTTCTAACAAGGAAGAATGGGAGGTATAAGAGTTGTTTACCTGTAAAATGAAGTAGAAGTCTGAAATGGTATTGATATATTATGTGGAACCTTCACTCACATGTAAAATACTTCTAAATTACAAGCAAAAGCTTTGAATAATTCTCCTTTAGATAGCTCCTAGGTATACAAGATGTCATGTCCAGCCCTATGTGTTCTTGCTTCAAGAACTCATCACAATTCTACAACTTAAACTTAGTGGCCTTGAACCATTCTTCCCCTGACCTAGGGATCTCTATTTCTTGAGAAACGGTTTCAGGGGAGACTGTAAAATTCAATATGCCCACCTTTGAATCATTACCCAAAAAATTCACAACAAAATATTTGGAAACTTGGCCATGATACCCCTACAAATTCTAACAAAATCTCATGCAACCAACTTTGGTGAAGGCCTCTGTAAAACTGGGATCTTCCATGACCAATTTTAGGTCCATAGGTTCATACCTGACCACTGAGCCTCCTTTTTGGGTATTCTTATTCATGGCCATCTCCTCCAAAACAACACTACTTCCTTTCACAATTGACACCTACAGAATGTAACACCTTGACATCAAGTTTTTTTGTGGACATAATTTATCTATCACCCTTGACAACAACTAGATTGGAGACACAATAGGGAATTGGTGGCAGAAGCAGCATACAGGGATGACAAACGTTAGTGTTTAGGCTTGAATGCATAAGGTTTAGATTAAGAAAAATAAAAAGAGGAGGTAAAATGAAATGATGAGGTGGTGATGATAACCATGCATGACACACATTTAATTATGACTTAAAATAGGAAAGCATGTGATGGAAACTTGACCTTTACCCTATCATAAGGTGACAACTCATCAATCTCTGAACCATTGCAGAAATACCAGATTTCGTAGCGAATTCTGTTATAAAGTTGGCAGATTCGCTACGAACTGGTTAGGTAAGTCCGTAGCGAAAATTACCAGATTTTCACAGTAGTTGCAGTGGTTTCAGGTAAAAGGTGACAGATGTCAAAAATAAATTATTTGAGTTGATGTGTGTGAATATTTGAATTGGTCTTATGACAAGACCCTATTTCAACAACACATAACACCTTGGACCCTTTAAAACTATAGGATAATCATGAGATTTTAAGATTTTCATGAATTTTTTGATCAACCTACTTGACCTAACTCAAACTAAGCCCTATGACCAAACTATTGTTATTAAAGACAAAATCAGTAATGGGTATCTTCTTCCCCATCCATAAACATTCATCATGCACTAAGGCCAGCAATTGGCGCACACAAATAGTGTTGATAGTACTCTGCCTGAAGTGTGGTACATATAACATTTTGAGTATCCCAGCCTCCTGGATACCCTTCACCCATTTCATTGGATCAAATCATGTTATTCCTCCTTTGTAGGAATATTGTCATAGATATCTATTAGGCTCAAAATGTGGGTATTTTCTCTGATCCTTAAAATCCCATTCTTGCATTCTAAGTTGAGTCACCTTGGCTAGTAACTCTCCTTCAAATGACACCTCATTTGGAATCAAAAGTGTAAACACCTTGTACTTCACTACGTCGAGGTATTTCACCAGCTTCTTAGACTCTGACTTCTAGAGCAGAATATATGGAGGGAGCTTAGAGATAGGCTCAAACGCCTCTGCATCAATCTCTTATGGGACTTCTTGTGCTTCGTCATCATTTGATTCTATCTCCATGGCCTTCTTTTGCCGAGCTTGAGATCCCTTACTCCTATTCCTTTAGGATTTTATTCTAAGGTGACGACCTTATGATTGTATTTTTATGCTTCGCAGATGGCATTGTGCATACATTTTTTTGATTTCTAAGCGACCTCGACCCTGTGGCTATTACTGGCGGTGTAGATGTCATTGTGCAATCTACTCCTGGTATGAATGTGTGCTTGAACACTACCTTGATAAAGTTCTCTCTAACTATTTCAAAACTCTAATCTGAGATGCAACATCTCACGCAACTCTCTTACAGACAACAGCTCGTACTTCTAACACTTAGCACACAAATTATGTGAATGGGGAGCGGTATTCCCCCTTTATATAAAATTTGAAATTCAAACCGCAACATTGTCTTTAGATACTCCTCATAAATGCAGATTTGGCAGCAGATCCACTAAAATATACGTATTAATTACATCCCTCCCACTCCTTTTAATGGCCAAGTCATTTTCCAATCAAATTTTACTGCTCCAACGGTCATATTTTGGAGGAACTCCACGAGACTCACCCCCTCAGCAAATTCCTACCTTCCTCAGCGCAATAACCTCCAGTTGTGCCTAACTTCATACTGTTGTGTAGTACTCTGACTGCGATGAAGCCACCTTTCAACAGAATCCTTCTATGTTTTTTCATCTCGGTACCCACAGATATCCTCACCCCACACAAACTTTTTGGCCACGTCTTTCCAATCATGTTGTACCAATGTGCTTGGCTCCTTGGTAATGCGAAATACCCCCACTTTGACTTCCTCAATATCCTCATTAATGAACTCCCAAAAATCAACGAAGCTATATGCTAATAATAAACCTTATATCATCTCCTCCCAATCCACAGTTCCATATCGCAACTCTATTTCAAGATACCTTTGTTGAGGTATCATCTCCAAAGAATAAAAGAACATGTGCAACCATTATGGCTGAGGTTCAGTACCACAAAATTCAGTACAGTGAGCCAAGTGCTCATGAGGATCCTTCTGGCCATCATACTTCTCCATGATATTCATATCAACATGACCAAATCTCAACCTTATAAACTTACAAAACTCCTTCCCTCATTCTAAACATTCCTTGTGCGCGCCCCACCAATGGGTTGGAGTATACCTCAATGCGAAGCCCAAAGATTCGTATCCCTGGTCCTCAGACACCTTTTTCTCAAATTCCTCCAAACACAAGACAACATTCCCCGCTCCATCATAAAATGGTAATTCGCACACTTATGATCTGACACAACGTAGAGATTTGGTAACCCTATTACAACGCTTAGTGGTTACTTCATGCAACCAATCCTGCCACTGCTCCA
This sequence comes from Pinus albicaulis, assembly GCA_034641835.2. Classification (NCBI taxonomy): domain Eukaryota; kingdom Viridiplantae; phylum Streptophyta; class Pinopsida; order Pinales; family Pinaceae; genus Pinus; species Pinus albicaulis. Next base: position 818,305,137 of record CM076584.1, on the reverse strand, counting down.
TCTCTTCATTGGAATCTGAAATGCATGAACTATCGCGCTTCCAACATATTCTACCATCTATGGTGGGATTAATCCAATACTCATCCTGAGTAGTAAGCTTATATATCTGATCAATCTCAGCATCCAAATACTCATGTTGGACAGTCTCTCTATAGTGCGCACCTTCAGAAGGATCTAATGGCACAATAACCTGGGTACCATTCTTTTCAAATATCATTTTCCACTTCTTCATGTTGATTATAGCATCCATGTCGTAAGCCCTGTCAAATCCCAATAGCACAGGATGTGGATTACTATCATCAATGATCAAAATCACTTCAAAGTCGACCAACATGCTAACTCCATCAATGTCTATGCTAATCCATTGAAATTTCCCCATAGGAATGACATTCTGTTGATTTTCCATCCTCAGTTGAATTGGCAACCATTGCATATGAAGCTTTCCCATCCGCTCCCATGTCTTTTTTGGTAGAACATTGGCATCTGATCCTAGATCCAAATTGACATGATCCATCCCAAAATATTTAATCTGCGTAGTCAACCGCATCTCTCGACCATTTCTTTTATTTTTCTTGTAATTTTTTTAACTGTACGTTGTTCTAGTTGGAGCCTTTCCTTACCAGTGCAATCATTTATTAGCTCCTGCAACCCTTCTATAGCCCTCTAGTCCCTCAGCAATTTCATACACATCTGCAAGAAGGACACCAAGATAGATTGATCATCTTCCTTTACTTCAGCATTCTCCTCTGGCTTATTCTCCAATGGAAAAAGTTGTCTCTACACAGTAGGTGGTGAAGCTCTAAGAGTCATAAATGTCTTATGTGCTTCCATGAATGTTTCTTTTTTGTGTTGTACATTAAATCCAACATTCTTATCATCAGCTTTCCTTACCTAGGTCTCCATCACTTTCTTTTTTCCTTTTGTGTGATCTCCTCTGGTATTCACACCACTATGCATTACTATATAAATGCTTGGATATGCCTGGCGCGGTTCAGCCCTCATCATTTGTATATTTTGATTCGGTTGTTGGTTGTGCTTCTCCTACATTTTACCTAACAAAATGGGACAATTCTTGATTTCATGACAAAATTCTTCACAATACTTACAGCAAGCTACAATAGGATTTTGAAAATCCCTGGAAAAATGTCCAGATTGTCCAAAATTGTAACATATCATCTAACCTCGTCCATAACCTGTGCCTCCTCCTTGGCCACGCCCTCGGCATAGGAAATCTCCTTGTGCAATATAAGAACCTGAAGCTTTGTGGCCTTCAACCAGCATTCGATATGCACCATGACTGTTCTACATTAACATATCATAGATCTTACAATGTTTCTCATCATTTCCCACCGAACTGCAGAAATTGAAGAACAATTTCTTCAGCAATCTAATAAATTTTTGCAATAGGTGAAAATATTCCATGGAATGTTGGCCTGCAACTTCACATAAGCTACACCATACATGGGGCCCTACACTTGGCCCTATGCTAGATCCAGGCTTCAATGGACTCGACATCCCAACATTCAAATACTCTCTATAAACAGACCACTTATCTTTATAGTGACCCTCTGCTTTACACTTAATACACCAAAATTCTGACATTATATCAGATCAAACCTCCTTTCCCTTATTTATATCTTGGAGCTCCATATGCAAGCTTGCAAACTGATTTTGAATCTGTTGCACTCTTATGCTTGTATCAACTATCGGTGAAGCTTCTAGCTTCATCGCTATCTCTAATGCTTCAACCTGAGTAGCAATATTTTGTTATGATAATGGAAATCTGAGATGAGGTAATAGTGCAGAAATGAACCATTCTCTATGTTGTTTATCTAGGATCTTAAAACTAATTTGGCTCAATGGCATCTTAAATCATTGATCTACCTCCCATACGGTCTTAGTAGCCAGTTGCTTAATCTCCTTAATCTTCGTGATACACTGGGACTGTGACTTTGGTTTCTTTAATTCAACATTCAACGTGTTCTTTGTCTCAACCAAACAATAATTTGCATTCACCATAACATATTTCATGTACCAAGACAATGCTCTATCTTGCAGTGTGGTAATCAACTGCGCTTTCTTCATGTTTTCACCTGTAACATTCTGTGAACTCCATATCACTTCTACCAAAAACCATAACTATTCACGATCATTTGTTCCCTTGAACATAGGCATCTTTTGGGGTTAGTCCATGGTGAATGGGGGAGGTGGAGGTGGAGGAAAAAAATGGGATGAAGTGATGATGGGGGTTGAAGGTTTGGGAATCTCTGCATTGCTCTACTGACTTGTCGATCTCAGACTTCTCGAAGTAGTGGGGTTACTTTCTCTTTCTCCAGATCCAAGCAATGGACTATATTTATTTTCAATGTACATTCCCCAAACATTCCCAAAGCTTTTTCCGCTTCACGTAGCACCAAGTTCTCTTTCTTCACATATCAATCTGAGTGCATCAATAGTATACCCTTTTCACACAATAGCATTCTAATCCAAAACTTCAGTGAATTAAGGTACTTACCTCTAAGGCCTTTGAATAACTTGCTCTCTTCTTTTCTATAAGACACAGAAGTTTCAATCATGAACTCAGTGATAAACCCTCCAATGATATTTTCTATCCAATAATAAACATCTCTCTTGATATGTTTATCATAATTTTTCAGCTTCTCAATCAGATCTAGGGTCCACGTAATTAGCTTATTATTGAACTGATCTGTCTGCGCAGCTAGTCTTGATATCCACTTTTACGACTCACTAGCAAACGACGTGAAAAATATCTGGTACTAATCTGTATATATATACTTCTTTAGCCAATGTTCAGTAGAGATGTGGGGGTTTCTATTTCTTGCATAGTAAACTCACATTCTTTTAGACTTATCCAATCTTCAATCTATTGCTTAGAAAAATTCCACATCCAGTTATCCCTTAGTCAAATTTCGGTCCCAGAAACAGAACTATTTTTTGGCTTGATGGGGCCTAGACCCAAGTTCAAAGTGATTGCACAGTCCAACAAAACCCACTATTTTTGTCCCTTTCAGAAACAATCTTCATGCGCAGACCGAAGTCTCACCTGAGGGAATATAGGGGATGCTATAACTAGGTTTTCTCATCCATAGGGATAGAATATTGTGGCTTTATGGATTTTCCTTATTAACAGAGCTTCGTAGATCAGATCTATAAATAGTATAAGTGTTGTTCAACACATTTGTTGAACTCACTAATAAACTGCATGATCTTTCTTATTCATGCATTAATAAAGTGAATAACCATAAACAAGAATGTGTTATTCAATTACATATCAAAACCATTATTCAGAATATACATTCATAAACAGTAATAAAAATCAACCACATCAATGTATCCCAGATATTTCTCAACAGTTCTTTCATTAATAGCCAGATACTTCTCATGCATTTAGTTCTACCCTGTTCACACAGCTGCAAGGGTATGTGCACATAGATGCAAACTTCCTAAGGTCTCTACGCACACAGCTGTAAGGAGCCTCTCCTCTAACCCAAAACATAGACTCAAAACAATCTTACATCTAAATGCATCTCATAAGATCTATCATTTAAGTGTACTTTCCTTCTTTACACGTCTTACATCTTATCTATGACTTCTATCTAGACTCCTTATATAGGTTTTTCATTTACAATGCCATGGTCCAAAACCATGGGTGGAGTCAAACATTCACAAAATATCCCTTCCCATTACATAATAAGGGTCTTGACCCACCCCAAAGCCCCTATGACCCAAAATAGACTCTGTGTTGCGTGCTCCACTCCTCGATCTGCACAGTATTTCCTTGTTGCTATATTTGAGGGGATCCCATATCCAAAAAGGTGTTATGCATGAGATTACCTTACACATATGAATTTTATGTGAAACATATTTGAAGAGGAGAAGAGGCATAAATAAATATAGATGTATGTAGAATTTATGACAAGGTAAATCAACATATTGTTTTCATTTTGTGTGAGGGGATTGTAGTCTCCTTTCAATTTGTGTCTTGATAAATTTTCAGTTGGAGTTGGCTGACGTAGGATCCTCCTTTGGGTTATAGCCTGAAGAAAAAATATGGGAGTTGGAGCTTCCTTGCATGTTTTAGCTTGCATAAATTTGAGGTAGCAGACTCCTGTAGGTTGGAGCCTATGGAAAATCAGATGTAATAAGGAGTAGGAGCTTGCCTTCGTATCACAACAATAATGACATCTTGGTTTTCTCCCTTATGGGTTTCCACTTATATATGGTGTCCATATGCATTGTTATTATGTGTTGATGTGATATATTTGTTTTCTTATTAGTTTCTGTTCACCTATTCAATCCATTGGTCATTATTTGCTAAGTTTCTCATGTAATGTTTCAGTTAAGAAGTTAAAGGAAAAGAATTTTAATTTCCATGAATGGACTAAACTGATTCACCCCCCCTCTCAGTTTAGTCAATTTTTCATCAGGACGGTGTTACATTTTCTATCCCACTCTACTTTGAGTTGGAGAAGGAAATAGGACATAGATGGATGCAAATTTCCAAATCCAAAAATGTAGAATATGTGAGCCTAATGGAGGAAACGATCAATGAAATGGGAAAGGAATTAAGTGACCTGAAACTAAGGGAGTCAACCATGAGGGAGAAGCTATAGGCATAGAACACAATATTAAAAGAACACTTTCAAGAAAATGAAACATAACTTGCTACTTTGAAAGTCTCTCTAGGGAATACATAGAATGCAGGGAGCCATCCAAATCCTATGCTCTTTTCCTGAAGGAGCAGTGGATGCAATTCTAGATGAAGACACTAGCACAGTATGGGTCTTTTCCTTTCCAATACTACATGCAATTTATTGAATTTTTCAAAAAGTTAAGTATGGAGGTGTTACATGGAAAATTGTCATCTTGACATTCTACTATGCGTATGAGCTCATTATTACTCATACTTATCCCTTTGCAAGTCTAACATATCAGTTCCTCATGTCAAGCCTTGAAAATCAGAGAAAAGTTCCTGAAAAATCTCCTAAACTTTGGTGTCACACTTTATCTCTATCTTGCCCGCGGTCCCGCACCTAATGTCCAGCTTTCCTGCATATGTGAACACACTTTATCTGTGTTAAAAGTGCGGACCCCTGTAAGATCAAAACGGCGCAAGTAATTTCCAAAAATCTCAATAAAAGTGAATTCTAGAAGCTTCCAGAAAATATCTTGCGGTGATAGAACCGCTCTTATGAGGTGCATGTATCCCTTACCTTATGGAGCCAACCACTTGATGTGAGGAGCTTATCCCTTTGAAGGAGGATTCTATCCCTTCATAGTTGGAACAAAAAACCTCCTCTTTTCCACTATAAAAAGAGGCATTGGGTAGCCTCAAAGGGAGTTGAAGCTTTAGAATATTTGAAGTTAAGTGCTGTTGAGATTCAGACTCAGTTGATTAAGACTTTTGTGAGGAGAGATTGCATACCTCTATTTGTCTTGATTGAGGAGTGCAAAGCTTATCAAAGTAAAGAAGATTCCTGCTTCGGACCCCGGAAAGTCCCGTGCAACATCAAGGCTCAGGTTGTAAGGATTTTCTTCTTTTGAAATTAATACAAATATACTCATTTTTCTCAATAAGCTTTCAATCAATGGTTTATTTCATAGATTCCTTGATCACTATGATAAGCATGGTTTATGATTATTTCTATACAGGTGCTATGTAATATTTTTCTTGTTTCTGACTGCAGGTTTACGAGGAAAACTCCTTCAAGAGCGCGAGGGACAACAACGACTTCGAACAAGCACTGGAAAAACAGTAAGTCCTTAACACCTCGATAGAGATTTTCATAGATCATATATGCTTAGAGAAAGATTAGTTTATTTGGCTGTTTGTTGCTAGATACTTTTAGTACTAGGGAGATCGGTCTTGTCTGCAAGACAGATTAATCCATACAACAAATTAGCGACTCCACTGGAGAAGAACTTGTTGTTTTTGGTTCTCTTTTATTTTGATTTGAGGAAACGTTTTTCCTAGTTTTTGATTGATAGACATCTGCCTGGGTAGCTTAGGTTTTCTCCATTTTTGAAAATTTTGAGATATTTTATGTTTTTCTCTAATTTTTCCTGGGACCGCACTTTGCCTTCTTTGCACAGTGCGGGCAGTTTCACATTTTTTCTTTAGTAAACAGTGTGGTACCGCACGTGTTACTTCTGTAAGCCTGTGGACCCTTTTAAAATTTTGAAAAACCTTTAGATTTATCTCTTTAGTTTATCTTTATTTTTATTTAGAGTTTTTTATTTCTGCCCAGATTGATGATTGTTTCTGTCAAAATCTTTTTGTGAATGAATCTTAGCAGTATTGGTGTTTTGATGATTTTCTAGAAGTTTTGTGTTTTGGATTGTTTTTCACTTGGTCTTTGTAGCGATTCGAAGCATTGAATGTTTGAATTACCTAAGATTACATTGGTCTTTTGTCTTTTGTTGAATCTGACCCGATTGTGAAATCATCCTTTATTGAGAAAGAGAGTTACCTGTTTCTTTGCAAATCTTCGAATAGAAATTTTGTTATTGGTTTTTTAATTTCATTTTTTATAAAAAACATAATTGAGTGTTTTTGATCTGTTTGTTATTCTGAACGAATAGATCCTTAGTTTGCTGAATAACTACGTAAAACATTCTCCAAAAAAAAAATTCTTAAAGCTTTTATTCGATTAGATTGTTAAAATTTGTAGTTTGATAGTTTTGAGTGTTTTTTATAAAATTTTGTAGATACCTTTTGAAGGAAACTTGTTTTGTAGCTTCAAGTTTTGAAAGTGAAAGGATTTTCTTATGAGCTTTGATAGTTTGTTTCATTTGGATTTATTGATGAAAATACAAAAATGTTTTCTTTCAATTGCTCTTTATGTTTAAAGAAGGAATTGTTCATTAAAAAAATTGCATTCTCCAACTCTTCCTTAATTAGAATTTCATTGAAAGGAAACGATCTGATTATCATTTTTAGGTGCATTTTTAGTTTTTTTTGGAAGTCGAGTCTTCACACCATTAGAGTTTCATTTCCGCACCCATTGACTTAGGAAACAAATCTTAAAAGTAGCGCTTAATTAAAATTCATCTAGCAATCTTTTTATTTTCTAGGGCTCTTATCACCAACATAGCTTAGGCTAGTATCTTGGAGTAGGGAGTAATTAACTCTCCAAGGTAGTAAAATAAACAAGTAGACAAATCTTGCGGTAGGAAATAAATCCAATTGTAATTTGTATAATCTAGGAAGCTTCTCTTAAAGAAGTCAATCACGAGATCATGTCCGAACCTTTGAGACAATCAATTCTGTTTCATTAGGGAAGAAAGAAGATTTTTCACGCATTACAAAGGGTAAACCTGGGATTAACCATTGTCGAGGAGCCTAGGGCCACTTGTCGGTAAACCTTGGATTAACCATGTCGAGGAGCCTTCAAGGGGATTGAGCTTTGTTACTCTTCCCTTGCACGTGGGATCGGATCGTAGACTGTTCCCCCAATTATATTTGTTACTATTGGTAACCTTAGTGTCCACAAACTTAAGATTATTTCCTAAGGTGATGGTGAAGGAAATATCTCACTGTACCTAGAGCAGACGTCGACTAGACTCACTTGGACTCTTTGGGGGGTTCTCTTCACACGAGATGGTTTTGTGAGGAAACTTGTGCCAGTCTGTTTCATTAAGCAGGTTGTCGGGGTAACTGTTCCAACTGCCCTTTCTATATTAAATTTCTACTAAGTTGGATTTCATCACCAACTATTGTTTTTAGTACAGGAAGTTACTGTTTGTGTGTGGTTTGAACTCCTAGATTTCTAAGCGTGTGATTCAGCTGTTTGTTTCTTTAGAGACTTTAGGTGTTTTCATTGAAATTTTCTTTGTTTGCATGTGATTAGTTAAATATTTAATCGTGGCGGAATTTCCAAGACAATCCTGGAGACTACAAGGGAAACCCCCTGAATATACACCAAGTCAGCTTGAAGGGCTTCGCGCTCTGGTATCATCTAGTAGCGGTAGTATTAAATCAACAGAAGTTGGAACTTCATCCATAGTAGTTCATCCTGATTATCAAACACCTATAACAGAACACATTCAAGAACTGATTTCAGTTTCTGAAGTTACAGGTAGTATTTCTCCTACCAGTGAACTGGCTGACGAACCTGAAATATCTGAACCTGAAACTGAACTTTCTGTATTGGGAACATCCTTAGGATTTATTTCACTAAGTTCTAGCGATCCTGGTTCACCTAGGGTAAGAAATATTTTCACTGAAGATCTTCCATCTGGACTAATTTCTATTGAAGAACTTACTAATCTAGATGAAGATTTATCTCTTCCCAATTCCCCTCAGTCTTTAAATCTTAGGGAACATGAATCAATTTTCTACAGCCCTATTCGAACTACTGCTTGGTATTTATCCTTAACAAAAATTTTAGAGAATCCGGGTCTTGCTTTTTCTCCACCTCGAGTTCCACTTCATCCAACACCCAGAGGTTACTATCCGTCATCCATTATGGCAGGAGATTCATCGATGTTTTCCCAGACACCGGAAGCATTTTTACATGGTGGTCCTTCTGTTCCTTTGGGATATCAGGCTTTGTCTGGTACTTTCTCGCGGGCAACTCCTGAACCGATTGAAAGCATGTTATCATCTAGTTTAAGTGGAATTAAAACTGAAACGTCAAACTCAGAGCAAATATTTATGATGTCTGGTAATATTTTGAATCTGCAACCTCAAGGCAGTCAGTTACCACCTGGAGGGAAATCTCAGGGAAATCAGTTACTGCCTGGGGGGAAACCTCAAGGTAGTCAGTTACCGCCTAGGGGGCAACCTTCAGGAATTCATTTACCACCTGGGGGTCAACCTCAAGGTATATTTTTCCCAGGACAAACTGTGGAATCATATTATTTTTGGGGAAAACCCCAAGGACAGTATATACCTCAAGGATATCAACCTTCAGGACAGTACATACCCTAGGGTCAACCCCAAGCTCAATATGCTCCTCAGGGTCCTTATCAACCCTAGCTTCAGTACGAGCCTCAGGGTTATCAACCTCAAGGTCAGTACCCAATTCAAGGTTATCAACAGCCTTCTGGTCAGTCATCTGTTCAAGGAGCCGGAAATTTACCACTTACTTATCAACCCTACGTTCAACCAGGTTATGGTCCTTACGTTCAACCTTCTACGGGACAGTACCCCGGAATGAATCTGGTGTGGGATCCATCCCAGTATCAACAACCTATGCAGCCTAACATGCAGCTGCCTTATCAACCTGAACAACCTTTGGTTTCTGGTTTAACCCAGCAACCTATCCAGCCAACTATTCAAACTTCTGCACCTAGTTCGGTTCAGCAGTCTGTGCCTAGTACACCTCAAACTCCGCCTCATACTGTTGCAACCGCTGCAACGTCTGGCCAACCTGTAACACCTATTTCTAGAGTATCTGTAACTCCGAGTTCGTCTATCCTTGCATTCGTAAAAATCCTTCAAGTCTCTGTACCCCAGTCAGGACCTTCAGTTCAGACTTCGGTTCAGATGCCTGCAGGACAAGCCGGTACAAGTACAGTTTTCATAAGTCAACCGCAATTCACGTATAAATCGTACCATGGATATCCTCAATTCGGTCCCGGTTCACAAAATCCAAGTTATCAATATCAACCATACCCTGGCTACACTTATCAATAGCCTCAACAACCCCAGTTTGGTCCAGTTAATCCTGGTTTTCCAGGAGGTCACACAATTCCTAATGCAAATCCGATTCCCAGTTATCCTGGGTATCCACCTCCTAGAACTGCTTTGGCTACTCAAGGTTTTCATGACCCTAACCGTCAGTTTCCGTTTATTGCAACTTTGGATTTACCTGATTTGACACGCCTTATGAATGATCTGATTTTCTATTATCCGTACTGGCCGCCAATGATGCATAAGTTGCCCAGTGATATAATGAAATTCGAAGGTAAGTTAGGAGAGGATCCATCAAATCACATCATGACTTATCACCTTTGGTGTGCATCTAATTCAATTATTTATGATTCAATTCGCTTACGTTTTTTCCAAAGAACTCTTATTGGTATTGCAGCCAAATGGTACATTGATTTACCATGAGGCTCGTTTAATAATTTTAGTTAGTTAGAAACTGCCTTCTTGACTCATTTTCAGTTGCCTGACAGATACGACAATGGCACGGAACTATTAACTTCACTAAAAAAATCTACATCTACGTATATTTCTAATCATATTCATGAATGGCGACGTAGAAGGCGTTTGGTGAAAGTTTACATTCCAGATAAAATTTTGGCAGAATGGTTTGTTAAATCATTATTGGTGAATATTACTGAAGATGTAGCTAAGGCTGGTGTTGTTACTGAAGAGCAAGTGATTTCTCAAGCTCAGTACCTTGACCTCGTTTATACGCAGTCAGGTACTTTACACGAAAAAATCCCTGACCTTCCAAAACAAGGTCAAATAGCTGTTGCTCCTTCATGGTCTCATGCTGCTGATGGCATGATTGGTAAAGTCAATAATAAAAGTAAGAAGAAATCTTCAAAGAATTCTTCTCCTATTATAACTTTACCAGATTCCCTGAAAGGAGAATATTCCCCCGAAATTTATGCCGACATTCATGTCGTAGAGACATCTACAGCTAAATCTAAATCCGGTGGTAAAAAGAAAGTGAAGAATGAAAACAAAAAGAATTCAAAAGAGAAAACTGATAAAAATGAATCCAATGACGAAAAACGCAAACCTCGTTACCCTTGTTACATTTGTGACGAGGATCACTTTACTAAGGAATGCCCACATCGAGCAGAGGTTGCAAAATTCGTTAAAGGTTCACAACAACCTGTTGTCTTGAAGGATCCTTTTCCGACTCAAGATAACAAGATGGTTGGTTCCACTTCGACTGCTTTAGAAGAACTTATTTTGATGATGTCTCATGTGAGGATTGCGACGCGATCGCAAGATTATGGTACTAAGAATCCTGTTGATGGTAAAGAAGCAGAATATTCTAATGCAAATGCATCAACTACACCTCCTCCTATTTTTGGTCCACTACAGATCGAGAAAAAAAATCCAGACATAATAATCAAACCGCCTGCTAAAGGTGTTCTTCGTAAATCAGCTTTCAATCCACGTGTGAGAGCTGCTCAGAATTACAACATTGTTGAAGACTTAGCTATTTCCCCTTCAACAATGTCAGCTTTGGAAGTGCTGTAATCATGCCTAGCACAGCGTAAATTTCTTTTGTCTGCTATAGGAGCTGTAGATGTTCAGGATTCTAATCTTATAATCTTCGATTTAGAAAATAGTACACCTCGTCTACCTCATCAAATGGCTTTCCAGATACCAGTGTTAGTAAAAAACAGACCGATCTATCGGACTATGACTGATGAGGGAGCTTCAACGTGTATTATGTCTATTCATTGTTGGAAATCTCTTGGTTCTCCTATACTCAACCAATCTCCAACGATTCTTAAGGCTTTTGATGGTCAAGGTTTCCACCCTTTTGGTATTTTGTAGGATTTACCCATAGGGGTCGAAGGTAAAACCATAAATCTAGATGTGGAAGTGGTTGATGCCGCTCTAGATTACAACCTTCTTCTGGGTCGTAGTTGGTCTTATGCTATGACTACTGGTGTTTCTTCGTTCTTTCGACTCATAAAATTTCCATATCAAGGAAAGATCGTTACAATAGATCAGTTAACTTATTTCTCTTCCGACCCAGCCTCTACAGAAACAATCCAGCACGTTGGTAAAGAAGCTATCCCTTATAAAGATGTTGGAGTAGGATTGGTTAAAGATTCTAGTTTACTTGGAACTTTTTCCTTTCCTCCTCCTAACGTATCACCTGTTGTTGCAACTATTCACATGATTTCGTCAGACACTGTTATGTTTGATGATCCTTGGATCGTACCTTCCGACTCTGAGTTAGATTCAATTGATGGCATGATGCCTTTGAGTCCATTTGAAATTGCATACCAGGCTATATAGTCACTTTCCGACACCTCTTCAACCGGAATTGATCCAATGAATGGGATCCATGAGGAATCACTTTCTATATCCAGTTCAGCCACAACGAAATTTCCTCATACTGTTCATACTAATGAGCACATTCGTGAATTTTTTTCTGTTGATGATTTTCCATGGGAAGATCTGCATCACCGATCTTCATTTTTACCTGAAATAGATCATTTTGAAGATGATTTCGCTTCAATTTTTACTGCTGAATATGTCAAAGAACCCCACAATCCATTGAAAAATCCTGACTCTGAGTTAAATTTGGAAAATATTTCTCGAACGGTTCTAATTGATGGGCCGAGGTGATGCCTACATTTTCGGATGACAGCAAGACTACTGTAACTTTCGTATTTAATCACATAATTTCTAGGTTCGGTGTTCCCCAAGCCATTATTACAGATCATGGAAGTCATTTTCAAAATGTCATGATGACTGAACTGACAGATCAACTTGGCCTGTGCCACGATAGTTCCACTCCATATTATCCGCAAGCCAATGGTCTGGTTGAAGCCATAAATAAATTTTTAGTCACCATGATTAGACGAATTATTGGTATTCACAAAACGAATTGGCATTCCATGTTATTTTCAGCACTTTGGGCATACCGAACCTCAGTGAAAACATCAACTGGTTTTACTCCCTTTCAACTCGTTTACGGTTTGGAAGTGGTGTTGTCGATTGAATGCGAAATTATGTCACTGAAATTAGCCATAGAATTACTCCCAGCTACGTCTAAAGAGGATAAACGTTTCTTGTACTTAGCTCAGTTGGATGAGAATCGACGAAATGCTGCAATAGCAAACGAGGCTCATGTTAAACGAATAAAAGCTCAGTATGATAGAAGTGTTACCCCTCGAAATTTTTTATAAGGAGATCTAGTCTTAGTTTATGATCAAGCCAACGATAAGCTAGGAGCTGGGAAATCCATGCCCATGTGGCATGGCCCTTTCATTGTCAAGCGAAAACTAGCAAAAGGGGCCTATGAGCTGATAGATTTTGACGGTGTCCCTTTAGATAAACCCAGAAATGGACTCTATCTGAAGTGATACTATGCTTAACTTGGTATGGATATTTTTTATTAGATTAGATTTCTTTACTGCTGGTGTGTTTTAGATTAGAAAAGTGTGCTTAGTTTAGAAGTGTGTTTTTATCACTATTCCTGCTTATCTGAGTTTCACTCTTGATATTGCAGATGTCGACGTCTCTTCAAACCTACATTGGTTTTGCTGATGGTGCTTTTCGTAGTACACAGAACATTTCTTCCACAGCTTGGGTTATATATTCACCCTCTGACGAGTTAGTATCCATGCATGGGGTAAGCCTTGGTCAAACAACGAATAACATTGCCGAGTATAGTGCAGTGATTGAGTTATTATCTGAATCCATATCATTTGGGATTCGGAGTTTGATTATTAGGTTGGATTCTGAACTTCTTGTATTACAATTAAACAGAGTTTATGCCATTAGAAATCCATTGTTATTACGGTTATTTTTAAGAGTTCGTCTCTTGGAACGTGAATTTGATTACATTGAATATCAACATATTCCAAGACATTTAAATACATTATCAAACATAGTTGCTTCTAGTATGATAAATCGACATTTTCAATAATCAAAACAGTAAAACAAACAACATCCATAATATGTACACAGATAGCCGGTAAATAGTGATATATCATAGTATAAAATGTTTTCAAAAAATATACATCGTCTTCGATCATAGGTTGGAAACACCTTATGATCGACAAAATGATAACACAAAAAGTAAAAAATATGAGTCTACAACACGATCATCCCATCACTGATGATGATCACGATAAGAAAACACTGCCCGAGCCACCCTACACAGGAACCTCCTAAAAGGTCCTGGAACACCAATCACGTATCTCTACAATCTGAGTGGAATATCATCTATGTCCGTCTCTGGAATATCTAGAGTCAGACGCTCTAGATGATGCTCTAAATCAGACAAAATTTCTGTTGATTTACTTACTCGGGCTGGTGTGGCTGCAACTGGTTGTCTTCTGTCATAGGGCTAGAGATGGGCTAGTTGTCATGGACCCACATCTGCATTCATAAAAAAAATTTGGTTATTAATTGACAAGACGATCAAAAATAAAAAATTAGAACTTAGAATTCATTGAAAATGATTTTACCTGATTCATCCCACTGTTCCCCTGCTGGGAGAGTCATCTCCCGGTCACCGCGGAAATCTATCCCGGCATATGAAAAGTCCTCGATGACAAAAAGTTGGCAGTCTAGCCAACGAAAATATGAAAGAGGAAATCAAACAATCTCAGCGCCCTCAATACCGTGACGGGCCATCAACGCAACCCAACAAACCATCATAGGTTCTCGGGGTTGACCAGCATCAACAGGAATACTTTGCAGAGCTAACATGGGTACCCTCTCTAGAGCAAAAGTGACAACGATGGATCCATATCCAAAGTTATTTATTTTTCCATTTTTCGCTCTAGTCAGTTGGCCTTTTAGTCCTCTAGCTAAATTTCGAGCCGGTGGTAGCCAATAATGAAACACTAGTCCTGCACATTCCACCTGTTTACCAGCCATGTCAGGAGTTCTACATGTGCCCTCATGCCTTGAATGGCCCAAAATTTATACAAACCGCATGCTCTTAAAGCCTGCATTGTGGGAAAATGGAGCATCGTGGCGTCGTCCACATCCTCATGCTCACGTTCTCTCCAAATCAACATCTTGCTAATCCTACAATGCATAAAAAGATAAGTTAGAACAATCTAATTTGAAAATTTTTGGGTGGCAAATGAAAATTTTGATTTTGAAATTCAATTGCACGGGGATCGCACTTTTCCTTCGTACACAGTGCGTAGGAACGCACGTGTTCTGTAGTTAAAGTGCGGACCCATGACCTTTTTCTACATAGAAAAAGGTTGGGGTCCACAGGTCTTGTGCGTTGTGCCTGCGGACCCCAGCAGGTGGTTTCTTAAACATATTTTTCCCTTAAAAAAATAAAAACTAAAGCCTAAAAAAGAATTTTAAACGGATGAAAAGCAAGATTAAGAGGTCATGGATTACCTGGGACTGACGATTCTTGATTTTGTCGAACGGATCTTCTGGAATCTTCACGAGAACTTTTTTACCCAAAAGCTTCTACTTTTGACTCTGAACTTGAACGGTAAAAATGAAGTTGAAAAAGTCTTTTTTATAAGTTTTTTCGAATAGATGAATTTTTAATTTATTTATTTTTTACTTTAGAAAGGGTATTTTGAAAGCATTTTTACTTATTTAAACAGGTATGTGTAATGTTTCAAGTTTTTGTGTAGAAATTGGATTTTTCAGGAGAATTGATCATTTTTCAACAAAGAGCATACTTTTATCACTTTTTCGGACTCTTTCAAAATTTTATGAAGAAGCGAAACATTGGAGTTCTCTTTTAAGCCCTTTTCAGACTATCTAAATATGAAAATATTGCCGAGTACTTGAATGTTCGAACTCGTTAAATTAAATTAATAATCGTCCCTTCAGTATAAGTTTACCCCTTTTACGGACTGAAATGGACTATTTACAAAAAAGGTATACGTTGACTAATTATGGTCAATAGAGTTCTCTCCCGCATTATTTTATCCTTTTTCGGGCTCGAGAGACTAAATTTACGAAAAAGTACACCCATGGAGTTTTCTTAAGTTTTTCTTCTAACTCCCTAAAACTGAAAAACACCGAGTTTCTCCTATACTGGACTCGTTAAAACTTAACAGTAAAGGACCTGTTTAATTTTCAACAGGAACGAACCACTCCTTCTTAGGGTTCAAATCTTAAACTAAGTTGGACTCATCCGAAGGATGAGCTTATAAACAAGCAAATGTTATCCTCCTCAAGCTTGTCAAAAATAAAGAGGTACTTGCCAGAAATGGTGGGGGAAAAAAGAGAAAAATGGACTTGTTTGTTGTATTTTGATTTTTCAAAAATCTAGTTAACCACTCTTGAACACGACACTTTCAATCACCTGGGTTGGGAAATCCTTTGCCTAACAGTTAATCAAACCTCATTTGAAAGTCTTCATCCGGTTCCTGGGTATTAGCTTTGGGTCAACTGTCACCAAGCCATCTGCAGTGTCGTTATGTGTTCAAGAGGACAGTTCAAATAAACCATTCATCTGCAAAATATCTGTCATCCATTTTACCATCCCTGAGTCAGTCCTTGCCAACATATTTTCAAAACTTGATCTGTGATTTCGTGTTGTGGGCTTGCCTACGACGGATCGCTTTCTATCGACGACAACTCATTATCTGGGAAGTTGATCTAGAAATCGTCAGTACCTTGAAATCTGCATGCCTTAATGGCAGGTTTCTCGCTTTCGACGACGGGTTACATCATCGACCTTCGATCGAATGATTCCGTGAGATGTTCGACTTCAGCTCATTCATTCACATTTCATGGATTGTACTGGGTACTTTGAGAGCCATTGACATTACTGGTGGTTACTCTCACACTTGTTAATAGTTTACATCATTGACTGGTAATCAAGTGGTTTCTACCATGTTCGACTTCGACGCATTTATTCACATGGATAGAATCGTACTAGTTCGAGATGCGGAAATCAAGACCCTGGATCTAGTTTCTACCATCCAGGCTGCGAGTAATTTTTGTTATCATTTATACAGTGGACTATTTATAAAAATATGGCTGCATCCATACTGTGACTACACATGTCTATACTGTGATGTACTCAAAATCTTTCCTGTATCAGAACAGTTTGAATTAGTTTCTAGTTAGTTTTTTATCTGAGTATGGGAATGCCTACCTCAGCGATGATATATATATATATATTTTGCATTGAATGTTTTTACAGGTTCTGACTGGGGTGGCCACAGGATGATCCTTGAAATGATAAAGTGCTGCACTCTTCATATATGACAGACTTCAGCATAATCTATTCCAGACTTTTCACTTTAGGGGGAAATCTGTTACACTGAAAATTGTCATCCTGACATTCTACTATGTGTATGAGCTCATTATTACTCATACTTCTCCCTTTTCAATTCTAACATATCATTTCCTCATGTCAAGCCTTGAAAATCAGAGAAAAGTTCCTGAAAAATCTCCTAAACTTTGGTGTCGCACTTTATCTCTATCTTGCCTGCGGTCCCGCACCTAATGTTCAGCTTTCCTGCGTACCTAAACACACTTTATCTGTGTTAAAAGTGTGGACCCATATAAGATCAAAAAGGCACAAGTAATTTCCAAAAATTTCAATAAAAGTGAATTCTAGAAGCTTCCAGAAAATATCTTGCGGTGATAGAACCGCTCTTATGAGGTGCATGCATCCCTTACCTTATGGAGCTAACCCCTTGATGTGAGGAGCTTATCCCTTTGAAGGAGGATTCTATCCCTTCATAGTTGGAACAAGAAACCTCCTCTATTCTACTATGAGAGTTCAAGCTTTAGAATATTTTAGGTTAAGTGTTGTTGAGATTCAGACTCAGTTAACTAATACTTTTGTGAGGAGAGATTACATGCCTCTATTCGTCTTGGTTGGAGCAGTGCAAACCTTATCAAAGTAGAGGATACTCCTGCTTCGGACCCCGAGAAGGCCTGTGCAACATCAAGGCTCAGGTTGTAAGGTTTTCTTTCTTTTGAAATTAATACAAAGATTCATTTTTCAATGTTTTCAATCAATGGTTTATTTCATAGATTCCTGGATCACTACGAGGGCATGGCCGAGGATGATTTCTGCAGTTATGTAATATTTTGTTTGCTGTGACCTGCAGTTTATGAGGAAACTCTTCAAGAGCAGGACTTCAACGAACCCAAGCAAGCGTTGGACAATGTAGGAAGTCTTTGTAATAATAGAGCTACAGGATGATATATGATTAGAGAAATATTATTTTATTTGGTTGTTTGTTGCTAGATACTTTTAGTACTAGGGAGATCGGTCTTGTCCGCAAGACATATTAATCCATACAATAGGAGGAGAGGGGAAAACTAGTTGAGTTTTATATGCACAATATGATCCTAAAAAATATGAATTTTGGGGACACAAATTCAAATTTGGATACATGAAACTCATGGAATTAGAATCTCCATTAAAACATGAGGAAACAAGTGTTGAAGAAGTAAAGAGGTGAACCTAAGTACATAGAAACTCAAGCGAAATTCATTCTACACTATGAGTACACTTTTATGATGTTAGGAAAAGAGAGTTTTCAAGCTTGTTAGAGAAGGTGGCATGCCTTACCTTAAAGCCTACAAAACATAGCGTATCACTCTCCAAAAAGGGTAAGGAATTCCTTAGAAAGAATTGTTGAAATTTGCAACAAGAAACAGTGAAATTGGCATCCAGAAACAACATGACAGCACCTACACTAGTGTGGGACCACAAGTCATGTAGTGATGGGTCCTAGCGATACATTAGTGTGCAATTCAATTTATTTAATAAATTGAAAATGTGTCTAATTTAGTTATCCCTTAATCAAATTGGACAATAAAATATAATCTTATCTCATAATCACTTGTAATAGTTAACTGAGTGTGATAAACTCAATTAGCTCAGGAATTTTGAGTTGAGGGTAGTTGGTGACGCATGCAGAGTGATTCTATGTGTTTTAGAGTTCAAATTGCAGTTAAGTGCATGGGTTTAATGCATGAGAAATCAATTAACTCAGTCAAGTGAGTTAAAGTCAGTTGAACTAGTTGTAACTATCTGTTGCACTAGTGAGAGGTCAAGTGAATTAAATCAGATTTAATTCACATGCAGTGATATACCATGCAACTGATGATTTACTATTAATAGTTGCATGCATGTCAGTTCCAATGGAGACCTAGTTGATACAAAGGTTAACGGGAAGTTAACTATCAATTGTGATATTAGCAGACTACCCAGATGCAATTAAAACACCACAAGTTTTCCCATGATACAAGTGCAATTGAGAAAGGTTTAAATTCCTAATGAATAGGGATTGCATTCCTCATGAATTTTGTGAACAAGGAAGGTTGAAGACAGGTTGATAATTGGCTAAGTGTTGGCCCGATTTTGTCTAGATCAGTATGAGACGATAGGAAGAGTGCATGAGACTCCTGTGAGAAGAGTGCATATTAATTATTTCATGATTCCTTATGGAATATAAAATATATGATAGATTTTTTTTTAGCAGTAAGCTTTCCCCAGGAATTTATCTATGTTATGGTTGGATTTTATTCTTTCTTTACTTATTATGATTGGTGATTGTGTTTAATTTCCTAAATTGATTTGTATAAGGATTCAGTATCTAGCTTTAATACCTTGATTGATCAGGTTGAATCCATTGATATACATATTCTTTTATAATTTATACATGGTATCAGACCACAAGAAATCATTATAGTGGAGGAGAAGCTGAGTTTGTGACTGAATAGAATTCAAATTTGCAAAAGTATTCTTGGTGCGACAAGTGGATCAGGATCGAAATGCCTTTCAATGGCTTGATATTGGAGTATGAACTCGAGGGAAGATACAATTATATTGCATAGAAATACATGATGGAGGCAGTACTAGAGGAATATGGGTTGAAATAATTCATTAATAATGATGTTCCCAACCCCATTGTAGCAGATGTCGCAAATCATGATGCTTAGCAAAAGAAGGTTGCAAGGGCAAGGAGGATCGTACTGGAGGGAGTACAAGACCACATTGTCTCAAGAATCCATGGCAAAGCGACCCCTAAGCAATGTGGAAGGGTTTGATAGATTTGTTTCAGAGCAGCAGTGATCATAGAAAATTGGCACTGAAGGACAAGCTTAGGAAAATCAAAATGGAGAAAGGTGACACTATTCTGATACATTTAACAAAGTTTTTCCAATGTCGGGATGAGCTTGGGAGCCTCATAATTACTCTCGGAGATAATGACTTGGTGAGCCTAGCTCTTCTATGCCTTCCCAAGAGTTGGCATATTTATCAAGACTCTGTCAATGGGAGGGATAAGCTGCCAGATTGGGAACGAATTGGGTCAAATTTGGTGCAAGAAGAATTCCGATGGAATACCAGGGATGGATCTTCATCTAAGGAATATGATGAAGAAAATTATTCCTTGGATGGTAAGGAAAAGAATGGGAAGGGAAATAAATCCTATTCCAAATTTAAGACCAGTGAAGAAGGCAAGGAGCGTGACATGTCTCATGTCTAGAGTGAAGTGTTTTCACTGTCACGAGCATGGAAATTATCCCACTAATTGTCCACAAAAGAAGAAGAACAAGAAGGCTTCAGGATCTGCAACTAGTGAGGCTTTAGCCTTGCAATTTGAGTTGGACTTCTCATTGATCGCATGCATGGTTTCAAGTGTGATGGGATCAGGTGTGTACTTTCATATTGGTGCATATTTCCACATGACGGGGAAAAAAAAACTTTTTAGTAGCTTGGAGGAGAAGGACCTCTAGATGCATATCAAAATGGGTGAAGATAGAAGGTATAGAACTATAGGTATTGGTACAATTACTTTACATAGACAGTCAGGTAAACCATTTTTATTAAAATATGTAATGCATATACCAGGCTTGAAGAAAAATTTAGTTTCAATCACAATGTTGGAGGATAGAGGCTATGATGTTGTCTTCAGTGAAGGAAAAGCTTTCCTTCAACACAAAGCAACAGGACAAGCCAAGAATATTGTGTTTCATGTGAATAATCTCTATAAAATTGATGTAGATGGTTGTGTAGCATTGATGGGTAAAGCAGACAAAGTGGTGAGTCGGGATGAGGGTGATTTACACCATGGAGCTTTGAAGGTCATGCATCATATTTCTATGGAACTTCCAAGGGGTACTCTTGCACAGATAGACACATGCAAGGGATGTACCATGGGGAAGTGTGAGAAATCCATGCAATTTTCCCTTGAGAGGGATCTTTATTTACATGCAGATGAGGAAAACTTGGTTGCAAAGAATGAACCTCAAGATGTGGAGCAGCCACATGCAGAGGATCATGGAGTGGCAAAAACCACTCAAGCAGAGAAATTTCAAGCTAGATGGGAAGAGGGAGTACACACAATTATACCTCCAGGTGTGAGGTGGGGTGATGTACAAAGTTAATCCCAAGAAGAAATTTTTGCAGGGTCCTAGAGATGGTGTGTCTCCTGGATCAAACCTGGGTATGAGGATACCACAGTACAACAGTAGCAGGATTAGTTAGATTGATGCAATAAGATGTCAGGAGTACAGAAACCAGAGTGACAGGTGTCATAGATTGGAGCACAAATCAGATTTGGCAACAGTGTAGAGTGCATGGATGCATATGTCAACAACACAGAGAATTGAGTAAACATGTGTAGTAGGTACCAGTAGTCATAAGACTGACATGACAGATGCATTATATTGATTAATTTTTTTGGAGGCTATTCAGTTTCAGAAGTGTTTCATACAAAAGTTGCATGTGCGCGAAACATTAGAGAAGTGTTTAATGCAAGAGTTGCATGTGTGAAAAACACTAGAGAAGTGTTGCATGCAAGAGTTTCATGTCACATGCAAGAGGTGGATGTGCGCATGCAAGTACATTCCAAGGTAACGGATCGGGACAGATTGATTCATTTCTTGTTGAAAGGGAGTGTTAAAATTTGCAACAAGAAATAATGAAATTGGCATCCAAAAAAAACATGACTGCACCAACACTAGTGTGGGACCACGGGTCATGTAGTGATGGGTCCTAGCGATACATTAGTGTGCAATTCAATTTATTTAATAAATTGGAAATGTGTCTAATTTAATTATCCCTTAATTAAATTGGACAATAAAATGTAATCTTATCTCATAATCGCTTGTAACAGTTAACTGAGTGTGATAAACTTAGTTAGCTCATGAATTTCAAGTTGAGGGTAGTTGGTGAGCCATGCAGAGTGATTCTATGTGTTTTACAGTTCAATTTGCAATTAAGTGCATGAGTTTAATGCATGAGAAATCAGTTAACTCAGTTAAGCGACTTAAAGTCATTTGAACTCGTTGTAACTGTTTGTTGTAGTAGTGAGAGGTCAAGTGAATTAAATCAGATTTAATTCACATGCAGTGATCTACCATCTAACTGATGATTTACTATTAATAGTTGCATGCATGCCAGTTCTAGTGGAGACCCAATTAAGAAAAAGGTTAAAGGGAAGTTAACTATCAGTTGTGATATTAGTAGACTACCTAGATGCAATTAAAACACCACAGGATTTCCCATGATAAAAGTGCAGTTGAGAAAGGCTAAAATTCCTAAGGAATAGGGATTGCATTCCTCATGAATTGCATGAGGAAGTGTTGGAACAAGGACCCCTAGCTGCGTTTTTATATGTTCCAACGCTGCGTTTTGATATAAATTTTGTAATAATTAGTCTAGCGCAGGGACTTTGGGGTCGGTCAAAGTCCCCAATGAATTGTAATGGGTCAAATGGTAGACCAAGAGTCCACAAACCATGGTTTGCAAACCATAGGATAGAGCAGGCTAAGATGTTATAAATAGATGGATAGATTGAGTCTAGGAGGAAGCTAAGATGTGATTTATGCTAGTTGCGAACTGTTGAGATCTATTTTGGGTTGTATTTGGGTAAGGACTCCTACTGGCTGTGTGCGTGGAGATCCTCAGTCTTGTTGTGCATGGGTTGGGAATCAGGTATGTCAGTAGATTTTGAATGCTAATTAATGAGAAATCTATTTGGAATTATCTCTATGTTATGAGAATTGGTTTTATTTGTGTTATTGCGGTGATTTTGTCTATTGATGAATATTGATGTGCACGTGGATGCGAAGGCATCACATAGATCTGATTATTAATAGTTTCTTTACTTATGTTACATGCTATATGTGGGTTTATGAGCTTCGCATTCTGCAAGTATATTTTTAAAGGTTTTGTGTTAAGACTTCTTCTGTGAAAATATGATAGATCTTAACAGGTCTTCCTCAATTAACTCTCTTTCTCTCAGGGTGCAGAAACCTAGATCCAACACCCTCCCATACTACTTCGGGTGATACCTTGTCTTGCACAAGCAAGTCATTATCGAAAGGGACAGTAGTATAGGGGCTTGTTGGAAAACCTTAAATCCGAACCTAGGTCACAACCCCTCAAGCCAAGAACAAGGTAGGCTGAAGGCAGGCTGAGAATTGGCTAAGTGTTGGCCTGATTTTATCTAGATCAGTGTGAGACGATAAGAAGAGTGCAGGAGACTCTTGTGAGAAGAGTGCATTGTAATTTTTTCATGATTCCTTATGGAATATACAATATATGATAGAGGGGTTTTGAGTAGTAATATTTCCCCGTGAAATTATATGTGTTGTGGTTTGATTTTATTCTTTCTTTACTTATTGTGATTGGCCATTGTGTTTAATTTCTGAAATTGATTTGTAAAAGGATTCAGTATCTAGCTTTAGTAAATTTCTTGATCATATTGAATCCATTGATATACATATGTTTGTATAATTTATACATGGTATCAGAGCATAGGAAATCATTATAATGGAGGAGAAGTTGATTTTGTGACTAAATAGAATTTTAATTTGGAAACGTATTCTTGGTGCGACATGTGGATCAGGATCGAAATGGATTTCAATGGCTTGAGATTGGAGTATGCACTTGAGGGAACTTCCAATTATATTGCATGGAAAGACAGGATGGAGGTGGTACTGGAGGATAATGGGTTGAAAGAATTCATTGATAATGATGTTCCCAAACCTATTGTAGCAGATGCCACAAATATTGATGCTTGGAAAATGAAGGTTGTAAGGGCAAGGAGGATCTTACTGGAGGGAGTACGGGACCACATTGTCTCAAGACGCCATGGAAAAGAAACTCCATAAGAAATGTGGAAGGCTTTGACAGATATGTTTCAGAGTAGTATTTTTCATAGAAAATCGGCACTGAAGGACAAGCTTAGGAAAATCAAAATGGAGAAAGGTGACACTATTCCGATATATTTAACAAAGTTTGTCCAATGTCGGGATGAGCTTTGGAGCACTGGAATTACTATCGCAGATGATGACTTGGTGAGACTAGCTCTTTTAGGCCTTCCCAAGATTTGGCATAGTTATTAGGATTTTGTCAATGGGAGGGAGACACTGCCAGATTGGGAATGACTTTGGTTAAATTTGGTGCATGAAGAATTATGTCAAAATACCAGGGATGGATCTTCATCTAAGGAATATGATGAAGAAAATTATGCCTTGGATGGTAAGGCAAAGAAGGGGAAGGGAAAGAAATCCTATTCCAAATCTAAGACCGGTGAAGAAGGCGAGGAGCGACATGTCCAAAGTGAAGTGTTTTCACTGTCACAAGCATGGACATTATGCCACTAATTTTCCACAAAATAAGAAGAACAAGAAGGCTTCAGGATCTACAACTAGTGAGGCTTTGGCCTCACAATTTTAGTTGGACTTCTCGATGATCACATGCATGGTTTCAAGTGCGATGGGATCAAGGTGGTACTTGGATAGTGGTGCAGCTTTCCACATGATGGAAAACAAAGAACTTTTCAGTAGCTTGTAGGAGAAGGACCTCCAGATGCATATCGAAATGGGTGACGATGGAAGGTATAGCACTACCGAGATTCGTACCGTTACTTTCTAGAGAAATTCAGGTAAACCATTTTTATTAAAATATGTAATGCATGTACCAGGCTTGAAGAAAAATTTAATTTCAGTCGCAATGTTGGAGGATAGAGGCTATGATGTTGTTTTCAGTGAAGGAAAATATTTCCTTCAACACAAAGCAATAGAACAAGCCAAGAAGATTGGGATCCATGTGAAGAATCTATATAAACTTGATGTAGATGGATGTGTAGCATTGATGGGTAAAGCAGACAAAGTGGTGAGTCAGGATTGTTAGCACATGGTAAATTTTGGGAAAATTAACGCCCTTGGCATACATAGTTTGGTATGCAAATAATCAAAACTCATTGGTGAAAGTCAGACAAAGTAGAAAATGGTTTTTGATCTATCCTTATCATTTTTTATGCAAAGTGAAATTAATTTTATTTAAAGATATAGAATTAATTAATTCTATATATTTAAATAAATTTAATATTTTAATTAAAATATTATGCATATTCCGCTTATGGGTGATGATCAAAGGTTGAAATTGACGATTCATACCAATTTCAAACCCCTTCTATGTTTTGAAGTTTAATGGAGTAAGGGGGTCTGAAGAGGGTATTTTTTACAAACACGACATGATGGTGTGGCAAGTTGAGGTTAATTCTCACCCCCCCCCCCCACAATACCGCTCACAATTGAGGTACCCCTCCGAAATCTGGTTTTGGATTTTGCATGTGAAATGTAGTGATTTCAACCCCATGTCAGGTGCCAGGTCGATTGTACTGGTGCCCAGCAGAGTGGTTATTCCACAGGTTTTGGACAAATTGCCTCCGGTGCAATCTTGTAATCACTTGGCCACTTTGCAAATTCACCTCTCGTACAAAACTATCCTCCCATTTGTGCTGTGGATTTGTTGGAGCTAGAACTTGCAAACATAAATTCGAAAGGATGCATCATATTACCACAAGACGATGCAAAGGGGAAGCCATGGGCCTGCTCTCTTTGAAGCCCAAACTTGGCTTGGGCCTTGGCCCCTTCACTCTCGATCTGGGGTCCAATTTCATATGGAGGAGACTCTCACTGTTATGATGCTATGATGGTCATACATTTCCCAATATTAGTAAGATTTCTTGTGCTGTGAACTTGGCTTGTGTTAGATCACATCTTAC
Organism: Pinus albicaulis; assembly: GCA_034641835.2. NCBI lineage: Eukaryota > Viridiplantae > Streptophyta > Pinopsida > Pinales > Pinaceae > Pinus > Pinus albicaulis. Next base: position 818,279,472 of record CM076584.1, on the reverse strand, counting down.
TCCTCAAATATTGGATGTTATTATTGGGGATGTTAAGTACCTGCAATAAGGCTTTCTTCGTTGGCGGGTTGAGAAGCCACTTTGTACGCAAACATTTTGTTCAAGGAAGTGAGCACAGTCAATTGGCCAGGAAAGGGATCTTTTATTTGTGCAGAAAGCATCATTTGGCATCTCCTCATTCTCCTAGCACATGTGGCATTGTTACTTTGATTATTCCTTTTCAAAGAGGTATTGCATGGGAGCAACCACCTCCAGATCTAGCATCTTATTTGTTTAAAGGTCGAATTGTTTATTTGGGAGTGTCTCTTGTTCCAGCCATGACATAATTAATTATGGAAAAATTACTCTATCTACAGTATGATGACCATGAGAAACCAATATACATGTATATCAATTCCACAGGCACTACTAATCAAGAGTTCATAAATTTTTCTCAAAATTGAAAGTTACAGGATTGGGTTAAAACCAGGATGGTTGCGTAGATATCGTCTTCTTGATTCTGGCATCGTGAATAGTTCAAAAAATCTATGTCATATGAGGGAGATATCGCGTTCTGATCGAAATCCTAAGCAACTAAAATTTGCGACAGGTTTCACTGGGATGCCTAGTTAGCATGGAGGATGCACAGTCAACAAAATGAATATTTTGAGTAATATTCCTTTCCTCATAACCAATCCCAAGTTGATAAGTGATGTGATATGAAAGGTTTAATGTGGTTTTACGTTGTTTTTTTATGGGCCAGTCGGAGGGTTACACACGGCCAGCCCCGAGGCTGCCACGTGTCCCCTTAGTGGTGCATTAAAATTTTTGTTGAGGCCATAGGAGTCAAACCCTGGACCTCCGGTAGAGCACGCCCATGACTTACCAGTCGAGCCACACATGTTTCTTAACAACTATGCTATGCGGTTTTAATATAAAGTATAGTGTAATGCAGAGTAGGGGTTGGGGACCGTCGACGGTCCCAACCCGCCAGCGATCCTCGTGGATCGTTCACATGACATTGCAACGAAACCTCAACATAAAACTCCAACTGCAACCATTTAAAATTCCATTGTTAGCACAAGCCTTGTCACATGGGCGTGTTTAATGTTGTCTCTAACAGTTACGGTCACATTTAAACTCGACAGTAAATTTCGTAGTCTCCGTAATCCTTATTACATGGAAATGGCTAGTCCCCGCACGGTTTTATCTGGCGGTTTCATTCAACCCACGAATGTAACTCTAGTTTAAACCTTATCAAATCGTGGTTCAAGCCTTGATTTCTGCTCCAATGTTAACAATCACCGCGTGGTTTGGGTTGGCATGTGGCCACCCAACCACCAGCATTAAATTGTAACGGTTAATCTGGTGGATTTCTAGAGTGTGCAAAAATTTAAGGAAATTTAAGGCAGAGTTGGCTATTTTGACTCCAGCTAAGTGGAGTCCTCCACATTTAGTGGAGCATTTTTAGGTGTAACTGGGAAAATTATTAGGAGACTCAATTTTCACCCATTCAGTGTGAATGAAGAGTCATTCTTAGCTAATTGGAGCATTCTAGAGCCATTGGTGCAGATAAAATAGCCATTAGAGGCTTGTAACTACATGTATTTGAAAAATTTTGAGCATAATGAAAGATGGACATGCCATTGTGAGTTGGACCAGCAGATGTAGCCCAAGAGGGGTGAACTGTTTCATCATGCCTACTATGTAAATGTTATGTGGTGACTTATTTCTCTATTTTACACTATTATTCGGCTTTATTTTTTCTTATTTCATGCTTCTAATTCACTAAAATAATCTAAAATTCATGGTTAAAATCCTCAATCCTTAAGAAAACTTATGAAACAAGTATGCACATGTTTATAAACTAAAAAGACACTTAGCACGGCAAAAACAATACAGTCCTTTCAGATCAGATTGGTATTAGAGCTAGAATTTATTCTCTGGCATTGTTTTGTGCAAAGAATTTTTTAACTTTTTCAAGTTTTTAGATGCTTACTAGGATCAATCTCAAAAGAGGAGAAGGAAAATTGGTGGGAGTAAAAGGGTCTCAAGAAGAGCCAAAGAAAAGGAGAGAAATATTTCCACAATCTCCAACACCTAGTTCACCTCCTAAGGAAGAAAAAGCTGCATTAAGCATGTCTCATAGAGAAGGAGAAATCCATGAAGAATTTTATCCCAAAGAGGAAGAAAGAGTGTTCATGAAAGAATTCCTTGACATGACTGAGATGGTTAGAATCCTTTATCAAGAAAGGAATCAGAGACTAGAAGGAGAAGGATCCAAAATTCACAAGGAAGGACATGGATCTTTAGGAGGTCAAAATGATGAAGATGAGTCAAAGAAGGGCAATGGATGAAATGGAGGAAATAGAGAGCCATCATCCTCACCCTCATCATCATCATCCTTTACTTCATCTTTAGTACATCAGCCACACAAGTCAAAGAACACTGGTAAAAGTCATTTTTTAAAACTTGATGTTAAGTTTGAATTGCCAATTTTTAATGGTGAAGTCAATGCAGAAAAGGTTGATAATTGGATTAGGCAATTGGAATTCTATTTGAGAATCGAGAACCTTCAAGATGATGATACCAAAATCCAATTAGATTCATTGAGAATGGAAGGAGCAGCACTTGTTTGGTGGGAAGCCAAGACAAAGGAGGAGATCAAGAATCATGGTAAGATTATTCTATCATGGTCTAATTTCATTACTACAATTAAACAAAAATTTTATCCATTAGCTCATATGCAGAAAGCCATAATGAACTGGAAAAACTTTGGGCAATTGAAGGGAAAGAATGTGCAAGAATACACCCAAGAATTTAGGAGAAGAGCTCTCTTATTAGGGGTATATTTGCAGAGCCAATATACTTTGCTCAAGTACATAGGAGGCTTACATAGCTACCTAAAACATACTATTCTCATGTTTAACCCCACAAGTCTAGATGAAGTATGTGTTCAGGCCACACATCAAGAAGTTAGAGGGAAGAAAATTTCTGAAGAGGGTAGAAAGAAACCTTTTAAGGGTAAAAACAAAGAGAATACCTAAAAAGGTAAAAGAAAAAAGAATTCATCCGTTAATAAAGAAGGAGAAATATTGGTCTATAAACATTGTTCAAAAGAAGGCCATGATGAAACTCATTGTTCGAAATTACATCTTGAAGTTAGGCCCAAGAAATAAAATAACAAAGGGAAACAAAAAACTACAGCAACAACTCAACATGATTTAGGAGAGGATTCGGGTGATGAATCTAAGATTAGAGCCATGGGATTGAAGAACATGAAGGGAAAAGAAATTGAAACTAAACCCAATACTAGTACATCAAACTGTCACATACATGCTCCAAATGAAGAAGAAAGAATTGAATTGTTTCATGTGAGAGTCATATCCAAACATACCAAGATTAACACACTGTTTGACAGTGGGCCACAAGAAAAATTAATCTCTTAAGACTTGGTAAATAAAATTAACCTTGAGACCATTCCACATCCAAAACCATATCAATTAGGTAGAATTTTTAAGGATGCAAATTTATAGGTTTCAAAGAAATGCATATTGCAGTTTGCAATCACTGCACATTTTGTTGACACAGTTGAATTAGATGTGGTTTCTCTTGACATAACAGGTATTGTGTTGGGGAGTCCTTACTTGTATGACAGGAAACCGATATTCCATCACCATGAGAAAAAATATCATTTATTCAAAGATGGAAAGGAGTACATTGTTAGAGCACATTGCAAGAAGACAACATTGCTATGGCAAATGTTGGACAGGCAAAGAGGCTGGTGAATTCAAGTAAGAATTTTTTTCTTCTAATGATTAAGCCTAAAGCTGATGTTAATCACGAATCATTTGAGGGATGTGATCCTAAGTTGAAATTAGATTTATATGATGTAGTTGATGCACATCATGAGATGTTTCAGGAGCCAACATGATTGCCTCCAAAAAGAGAGATTCAATGTGAGATTCAGTTGCAGCAATATTTTCCTCTTTCAAACATCGGTATGTATCACATGTAGATAATGGAGAATGCTGAAATAAAGAGGCAAATCAAGGAGATGTTGGACAAAGGAATCATAAGGCCAAGCACCTCGCCATGCAATTCACCCATAGTCTTGATTCCAAAGAAAGATGGGACTTGGCACATGTGTGTAGACTTTAGAGCTTTGAAAAAAATTAAGGCAAAGAATCATTACCCACTCCCAAGGATAGATGATTTACTTGATCAAATGAAAGAAACAAATTTTTTCACTAATTTAGATTGACGAAGTGGATATCATCAAGTAAGAATTGCATAAAGTGATATATGGAAAATTGCATTCAAAACCAAACAAGGACTCTTTGAGTGGTTAGTTATGCCATTTGGTTTGTATAATGCACTGGAAACTTTCATGTGTGTTATGGATAGTGTTTTGCATCCATTACTTGATGACTTTGTGATTTTTTACTTAGATCACATATTGATTTTCAGCAAAACAAGAGAAGATCATGTTTTGCATGTGAATAGAGTGCTTGATGTTTTGAAGAAAGAGAATTTTTTCTTAAGATGTCAAAGTGTGAGTTTGGAAAGAATTATTTGGTTTATTTGGGACATATTGTAGGAGGAGGAGAGTTGAGAATTGATCCCTATAAAGTGGAAGCCATTGTGAATTGGCCCACACCCAAAATAGTAACCGAGGTAAGAATTTTCTTAGGTGTAGCTCAGTATTGGAGAAATTTTATTGCTAACTTTTCTGCCATCGCAGCTCCTATGCATGCAATGAGAAGTGTTAAGAAAGGCTTCCAATGGGGAGGAAAACAATAGCAAGCTTTCGAAGCTTTAAAAGACAATATCAGTTCAGCTCTAGTTCGTGCATTACCAAATCTGAGATAGCCATTCGAGATACAAACTGATGCTAGTGATTATGCCATGGGTGCAATTCTTTTGCAGCATGATAAGCCTATCGTTTTTTATTCTGAAACATTTAATGGTACTGTAACTAATTATACTACATGTGAAAAAGAACTATATGCTTTGGTACAAAGCATCAAGAAGTGGAAACACTACTTGATGGTAAAAGAGATGATTGTGCATACCGATCACCAACCATTACAGTACTTGCAGTCACAAACAAAATTGCAGCAATCAAGACATTTCAAGTGGATAGGATTTATTCAACAATTTCACTTGGTTATAAGGTACAGGAAAGGTATTTTCAATAAAATTGTTGATATTCTTTCAATACCAATCATTAGTGCATCTAATTTACTCAAAAATGATTCCATTGTACATGAGAGTTAGATAGAACAATATGCACATGATGTTGCTTTTCAAGATGTGTATGCTAGTTTGACTGAAGGGAATCAAGTTGAAGAAAAATATTATCACATGCATAAAAAATTGTTGTTTCATTTGGGCATGTTGTGTATACCACAAGGAGAGAGGCTAAGTTTAATGAGAGAATATCATTCATCTCGTATTGATGGAAACTTTGGGGTAAGAAAAACAGTGGCGCATATACAGAGGTATTTCTATTGGCCTCTCATGATAGATACTTTGTCTCGTTTTATAAGAGGTTGTTCTATATATGCAAGAAGTAAGCGTAGTAATAGGAATCTTGGGTTGTACACGCCACTACTGGTACCATCAAAGCCATGGGAGAGTGTCTCCATGGACTTTTTTGGAGGTCTACCTATGTCAAGAAAACAACATGATTATCTTTATGTAGTTGTGGATAGATTCATTAAAATGTGTATACTTATGCCATGTAAGAAAAACATTACTACTGAAAAACTGTTGAACTTTATTTTCAACATGTTTGGGTTCATTTTGGATTGCCAACTTCTATTTTTAGTGACAGGGATTCTAGGTTCATTGGGAATTTTTGGTCCAATCTATGGAGTATGATGGACACAAAGTTGAAAAAGAGTATTTCTTTTCATCTGCAAACCGATGGACAAACCAAGGTGGTGAACAGAACTATTATGCATCTATTGAGAGGATATTGTAGCAAACATCCTAATTTATGGGATGAGAAACTACATTACATTCAACACGCTTACAACTGGGCAAAGCACTCTTCAACTCAAACATCACCTTTTGAAGTATGCTTTGGGTATTTGCGAAAATTTCCATTAGAATTCATCTATGGAAATGATGTTTTAATTAATGGCCATAGTGATATTGACAAGGCTCGAAAGTTCATTGAGCAAATTCAGATTATACATCAACAAGTTCAAGAAAAACTTGAGAAAATTCAAAGAAAATACAAGGAGAGGTATGACAAACATAGAGTTGATCACAGTTTTCAAGAGGGAGATGAGGTATGGTTGCACATTATCAAAGAAAGGATGCAAGGGGAAGGTAAAAAGCTCAAACCCATTCACTATGGCCCATTCAAGATCATAAAGCAAGTTGGTAACAATGCATTGCAACTTGACTTGGCTTCATATATACAAATGTATTTAGTTGTTAATGTTGAAAACTTACGTTTGTATGAGCCACCTTTGATCGATGATCAAGGAAGTGATGTTCAGCTGCCTTCTATTGAATATTTCTCACCAGAATTTCTAGATGAGCTAAAGGAAGATACAATTATTGATATGAGGAAAAGAGCATCCAAGAGGGGAAGTGTTGACTACCTTTGAGTTGGGCTCAAAGGCACTAAACCAAGAAAGGAAAATTGGATGGAGGTTGGAAAGGTGAGGGAGTTGTACCCTCATCTATTGAACAGGTAATCAAGTCTTTTGGGGTACAAAAGCTTCCCAATGGGGAGGAGTGATCAGGAGCTCATAAATTTTGCTCAAAATTGAAAGCTACATGATTGGGTTGAAACTAGGATTGTTTCGTAGATCTCGTCTTCCTAATTCTGACGCCATGAATAGTTTGAAAAACCGATGTCGTATGAGGGATATATCACGTTCTGATCAAAATCCTAAACAGCTAAAATTTGCGACAGGGTTCACTGGAATGCTCAGTCAGCATGGAGGATGCACAATCGTCAAAATTAATATTCTGAGGAATATTCATTTCCTCAGAACCAATCCTAGGCTAACAAGTGGCGCGATATGATCGGTTGAATGTGGTTGTACATTGTTTTTTTTATGGCCTAATCGGAGGGTGACACACGGCCAGCCCTAAGGCCACCACGTGTCCCGTTAGTGGTGCATTAAATTTTTTTTTGAGGCCACAGGAGTCGAACCCTGGACCTCCGACAGAGCACGCCCACAACTTACCGACACATATTTCTTAACAAATATGGTATGCGGGTTTATTATAAAGTATATTGTAATGGAGAGTGAGGGTTGGGGACTTCCGGTGGTCCCAACCCACTAGCGGTCCCCGTGGAGCATTCACATGACATTGCAATGAAATATCAACATAAAAATCCAACCGCAACCGTTCAACATTCCGTCGTTAGCACAAGCCTTGTCACATGGGCATGTTTAATGATGTCTCTGACAGTTAGGTTCAGACTTAAACCCGACAATAAATACCACAGTCTCCGGAATGCTTATTACATGGAAATGATTAGTCCCCGTGCAGTTTTATCCAAAGGTTTCGTTCAACCTGTGACTGTAACTACAGTTTAAACCTTATCAACCCATGGTTCAAGCCTTGAGTTCCGCTCCACTGTTAACAATCACTACATGGTTTGGGTTGGAATGTGGCCACCCAACCACCAAAATTAAATTGTAATGGTTAATCTGGCATATTTCTGGAGCGCACCCAAATTTAGGGTGGAGTTGGAAATTTTCACTCCAGCTAAGTGGAGTCCTCCACATTTAGTGGATTATTTTTAGGTGTAACTGGGAAAATGAGTAGGAGACTCAATTTTCACCCATTTAGTGTGAATGAAGAGTCATTCTTAGCTAATTGGAGCATTCTAGAACCATTGGTGCAGAGAAAACAACCATTAGAGGCATGTAACTACACGTATTTGCAAAATTTTTAGCATAATGAAATATGGACATGCCATTGGGAGTTGGACCAGCAGATGTAGCCCAGGAAAGGTGAACTGCTTCATCATGCCTGCTATGTAAATGTTATGTGGTGACTTATTTTTCTATTTTACATTGTTTTTCAGTGTTATTTATGCTTATTTCATGCTTCTAATTCACTAAAATCATCTACAATTCATGGTTAAAATCCTTAATCCTTAAGCAAACTTATGAGAGAAGTATGCACATGTTTATAAACTGAAAATACACTTAGCACAGCAAAAATAATGCTTTCCTTTCAGATCAACTACAAAGGATGGGGAGACGCTAGTGTATGAGATTGAAGCTTTTGCAGTTTATGATACAACGCGATATGTAAAAACCACCAATTTTTACTCTTTGTATTGGTAACACATAGGAGGAAGCCCCAGAAATGCTTCTTATCCCTAATGTTTTGACTGATTTTAAGCTGGCTAGTGATCCTGAGGAAATAGCTGATGATGAATCATTGGTAAAGAAAGTAGGGACATACCTTGTGGACATTTTTCTTCCCAAGTTTGTGTTGGATCTTAGTTGTTTGGAAGTTTCACCAATGGATGGGTAGAATCTAACTGAGGCACTACATGCTCATGGTATCAATATACGCTACATTTGGAAAGTGGCGAATATGGCAAAGCATTTGCCCCATATTTTGGATCTTAGTATCGTTGAAATGGTTATCAGGGTTGCAAAACATATTTTGAAGGGTATTATAAGGGAAACCCAAGATCATTATTCAGGAGGGGCTATAGCACACTTATTCAATTGTTTTCTTGGTCGTGATGCACTTGTTGGCTCAGAACTTGGAGGTACATAAACAGAAGATAAGTCTTGGAAGATATGAAAAGGTGGGAAATCAAAAAAGGAAATGAACCAGTTATCTTCTGGAGTGTATAATACTTCAAAATCACCGGGATTTGCTTCTACTAAATATACTAGGAATCATTTTCAAGGTACAAATTTTGGAGAAAATCAAGCATCATATCTTTGTATAACCTCAGAGCTAGTTTGGATTGATATCCAGGATTGTGTCAAATTCAAGTATTAGTTTGAATTACCTGAATATTTGAAAACAAGAGTGAATAATATGTCAACTTTCCACAATCTCTGCCAAAAGGTTGGTTTGACTATTGTTGCACGTATATATGATCTTGATGTGGAGGCTCCATTCAAAACATCGGACATATTGAACATGCATGCAGTAGCAAAATAATTATGCCCCTGTTTGTGTTGATTCTTGTGATTTTATAGAAACTAGGAAAATTCAACTAGTAGAGGGAAGGCTTAATGAGGCATATGATTTGTTCTCTGAAGTGTTTGCAATTATCCAACAAGCTTCTAGTCATATGCATCGATAAGTGGTAAATTGTTGCCAATATCTTTCAATGGCTCATTGTAGGGACAATGTGGAACCAGATGAAAATGAAAACAGGAGTACATCCTTAGAGGACTAGAAATCTGGTTGTGTTTTAGTTGCAGATACATTTTTTTATCTTTTACAAGAGGCATGGCTTTCTCACATAAGGGAAGGGATTTTTTGTGAGGTGTTACCTCCTTTTTCTTGTTTAAATGAAGCATATTTACTAATATGTTCAATTTTGAAGTATGCCAATGAACCAGAATCAATGATAGGACATAATATTGAAGCTCTTTTGCAATTTTAGGCATATTCTGCTGCAACATGGTGTGCATGTTTTCTTTCTCATTCTCTTCTTCATGTTCCCAAATTTTTATTTTAGGATGAAAGCATAAGTAATGCACTAGTAATCCGATTTACACAGGCATCATATTCATGTTTCAAGTAACTGAAGATTAGGTCTATTCCACTTGGGAAAACACTTCCCCTAGTTATTGCAGCATGCTATGTATGCCCCCCAAGCTCAGTGCAGAAGGTTTTGTTAGTGGAAAATGATGGAATGCATCCTAGTAATGGAAATTTAATTCTAGCTAGAACAACCAAGTGATCAACATGATGGCTAGCATAGAATCCCATGTAGTAACCACTCCATCATTAGCACAGCATCGAAAATTAATGATTCAGTTAAATTGTTTCTAGAAAAACAACGCCAGACCTCCAAAAAGTTCCATATTTCCAGTTGTCTTTAATGACTCCAACTGTTTTGTTTACAAGTGTCAAATAATGTTAGCCCTTTTCTGTTATGTAGTTAACAAGAAAGTTCTTGTTTGTTACAATATTTATTTTAATCGGTTAGTAGGATTAGAATATATACTTTATTCAGTCGAAGTATGTAAGGAGGGGAAAATTTGTAATGAGAAACTGTTCAATTCTGGAAATATTTTCGTTGTGTTTTAAGTGACAGTTTGCAAAGTAATACAAGAGAATCTTTCAGGATTCACGTGGTGTACAAAATGGTGAAGTTTTCTCCTATTTAATGTGTTATCCATTGTTTTCCTTTCTTAGTATTTCTGAATTCTAATTGTAGAACAAAAAATGATTAATAGGATTTGTTACCAAAGCACCCTATTCTAGCTATGTTTACAATATTCTATGTTTTCTACTGATTCCAAATCAAGGAATTCTTAATTTCTCTTTGATTTCTATTGAACCTTACATTCTACTCTAATCGAGTAATTCTACTGAATTCCACTCTTCTTGTATCTTCCCAATCCATTTTATCGTCAAAGATCCAAATTAGTACACTTATCTTGCCCTGTTTCACTAATTCTTGAATGCTTTTGCAAATTGATCACCCAAGCCTTTTGACTCCATTTCCCAATGGCCTTTTTCCCTTACTTTCCCCACCAAACCAAATTCAAAATCCAAACTCTAAACCCATTAACTAGCTTAAAATTCCCAATCAAACAAAGCTAAATATTATAGAGAGATCCCTCTCTGAGTCTAGAAGGGCTAGATCCTAGACTCAAAAGTGATTTTGATGTTGCCTCAGGGATTCTACCTTCAGCCTCGAAATTACGGAGCGCTAACATAGTGGCGACCATACTGGAGAACGTAGTTTTTTGTTCTTCAGTAAAAATTATCAAGCTCATATCTGGTTGTTGATGGTGGAGAAACAGTCAAACACAAGAAGGCTGAAATCATCCACTTGGCGACTCCAACCAACTCAAAGACTCCACTGGAAGAAGAATCTAAAATATGACTAAGCAACCTGGAAAGAGCGGGTAGTCAAGCCCAAATTGTATTCAAGACATTTTCGGTTTTATCTATAATTATGTTCTATCTTATTATAATCCTGATCAAGAGTATGTTGCTGAATTTTACATTGATAATTTGCAAATTCATGAACCTCGAGAGAATAAGCCCTAAATTTTAGATCATGTGCATACTCATACACCTTTGCACACCCCAGATACACTTGTAGAAAACCTAGTGATACATGAGCCTCATGCTTCATCTCCTACTCTTGATAAATCTCGATATGGTTATAAGCCTCCTACTTTACCCCCTATACTTGTAAAAATCCCAGACATGTACAAGCCTCTAGCTTTGCCTCCTGTTCTCCATGACCTCCCTGTCAATTACATCAATAATCTGCCTAGATTTGATGGAAAAAATGTGAAGATCACTGCCGAAAAACACATTCAAAATTTTGAGGGTTTTCTTGATCTGTTTGAGGTGGAAGAAGATGATGTATGTATCAGGATATTTTCCCTATCATTGCAAGGTAAAGCTAAAAATTGGTTTAATAACTTTCTAGCTGCAAGCATCAGCAACTTTAGTCAATTTGTGCAAATTTCCCTAGATAGATGGGTGATCATGGGAAAGGTTTTCCTCATCTTAGAAGAGTATGAATACTTAAAAATACAGCCAGGGGAGACAGTACAACATTTTTCAGCCAGGTTCAATAAGGTTTATCATTCAATGCATGTTGATATAAGGCCACCCCCTGGACTAGCTCACTTGCATTATCCTGATGCTTTCAATCTAGAGATGGAATTCCAATTAAGAGAAAGGAACACTACAACCCTTGACGTAATGAAAAATGTTGCATTTGATGTAGAGGAAAACCTGTTGAATAGAGAGGCCAAGTTAAAAAGAGTGGATAAGGATAAATTAGAAAAAGAGAAATTGATATCTTCAGAGATAACACTAGATATCTTGACAAACACAGTCAATGAAATGATGCATAAGATTAGCAGGAAAGAGGAACTTGTTGTTTAAATACCTCATCTTCCATTAGTTCCATAAAAGACAAGGATCAACGTACCCAAGAAATTTGCAGCTCATACTTAGTATCCTAAAACAGAAAATGATTATTTCATGTACTCAATTCACAACATAGCCAAATATGAAGTCGGAGGGAGGCAGGAAAATCTCAAGCAATGATGTACATGTTAGATGACCTTGCATATAGACATAACCTTCTCAAATATGATTATTAAGAGGAAGATTATATGGTTTAGATTGAGGTTGATTGTTCAAAGAAACTAGCACCATCTTCTTGGGAAAAAGAAACCTGGTTTCACAATGTAAAGATGGAAATCAAACTCTGCATGTTGAGCAAGATTGTAAGGAGGAAAATGCAGAAAGTTTTCAAGTAAGTGAAAAATTCCTGCCCATGTGTTTTGCCTCACTCTTGAGAGAACATTACAAGCAAATTGTAAATAGGAACGATGAGGAATGTTCTAATGAATCAGTCGAGGAAAATATGGATGATACAGAACCTTTTTCAAATCAAGAAGTTCGGTCCCTGAATCATCTTGAAATCATAGAGTCTGAAACAGATGATGAATTAATCCATATTGATTCTTTACCCTTATTCTTTAATTCATTTCAGATTGTGAAAGGGATTCTTGGTGACATTTTGATCGATAATCACAGTAGAAAACATGAAATATTAGTAGAATCAATACTACAACCATCTAAAGCACTGCATGACCCAATAGCTTATATGTTGGATGGTTTGTGTTTTCAAAGTCAGTGTTCATGTACCAGTAATAATTTCAAAAACTGCTATGATATGGATATGATTAGACATTCTTCCCCATTATTTGGTTCGGTAGAAGAATCGACACAAAATTCATCAGATAAGATGCAAATATGTTCTGAGTTGTTTGAAGACATGGAAAGTGCATGTGCAATACCAGGATATGAGGTTGGGTTGACTGAGTCAGAATACCTAGAAATAGGTCAAGTGTATAATGATCCAGTGGCTATTTAGATGGAGAAATTGTTCATCACAAAGCCAACATACATTTCCAGCATTTTTGTTGTTTTTCAGATCTATCAAGCTCCATGTAAAGAAGATCACGCTGGTAATTTTTATCGAACACCATTAACAGGTTTGTTTCTGAGTATGGTGAAAAATAGTGAAAGAACAAAGTTATTAGAGCAATTTCTTGACTGGGTGTGTGGAATTATTGTATAATTTAGAAAGGCGGTAATTTCAGTAGATTAGGGTAGGTAGGTGTGAAAATAACCTCATTACTTTGACCATTTTTTTTCAATTTTAGTTTAATATTGCTTTCAGTTTTTAGTTTCAGCATAGTTCATATTTTAGCATTCAGATTTTCAGGGTGCAACAGTGCTTTTAGTTTGATGGTTTACAGTGCATAAGTTCAATTGTAGTTTCATTTCAAATTGTAGTACACAGATCAAATTCTTGTCTGAGGTTTAGAATAAATGAATAAAGTTTTCAGTTGCAGAATTTTTATGGCAGAGTAGATTGCTATCATCTCAATGACTAAGGCATTGGTTTCCAAATTCAGAGACATGCATTTTTTTGCTGCCTCGCTGGGAGGATAGCATCCCCAAAAGGAGTCGATGTTAGCACATGATAAATTTGGTAAACTTTACGCCCTGGGCATACATATTTTGGTATGCGAATTATCAAAACTCATTAGTGAAAGTTGGACAAAGTAGAAAATGGTTTTTGATCTTGCCTTATCATTTTTATGCAAAGTGAAATTAATTTTATTTAAAGATATAGAATTAATTAATTCTATATTTTAAATAAATTTAATATTTTAATTTAAATTTTATGCATATTCCGCTTATGGGTGACAATCAAAGGTTCAAACTGACGGTTCAAATCAATTTTGGACCCCTCCTATGTTTCAAAGTTTAATGGAGGAAGGGGGTCTGAAAAGGGCAGTTTTCACAAACACGGCATGATGATGTGGCAAGCTGAGCTTAATTCGCACCCCCCCCCCTCACAATACCGTTCACCATTGAGGTATCCCTCCGAAATCGGGTTTTGTATTTTGCATGTCAAACACAGCGAGTTAAACCCCATGCCAGGTGCCAGGACGACTGTATAGGTGCTTAGCGGAGGGTTTCTTCCATGGTTTTTGGACACATTGCCTCTGATTCATTCTTGTAACCACTTGGCCACTTTGCAAATTGACCTCTCACACAATACTACCCTCCCATTTGTGCTGGGGATTCCATGGTGCTATAACTTGTAGACATAAATTCAAAAGGATGCAACATATTACCAGAATATGGTGTAAAGGGACAGCCATGGGCCTGCTCTCTTTGAAGCTCAAACCTGGCTTGGGCCTTGGCCCCTTCACTCTTGATCTGGGGTTCCAATTTCTCATGGAGGAGACTCTCGATTTTATGCTGCTATGGTGGTCATGCATTTCCCGCTATTAGTAATATTTCTCGTCTTGTGAACTTGGCTTGTGTTAGATCACATCATACCCCTCGAGTATTGGCTTTCATTGTTGGGGAGGTTAAGTACCTGTAGCAAGGCTTTCTTCATTGGTGGGTTGAGAAGCCACTTTATACGCAAACCTTTTGTTCGAAGAAGAGAGCACGGTCAATTGGTCAGGCAAGGGCTCTTTTCTTTGGGCAGAAAGCATCATTTGGCATCTCCTCATTCTCCTAGCACTCGTGGCATTGTTACTTTCGTTATTCCTTTTCAAATAGGTACTTCATGGGAGAAACCACCTCTAGATCTAGCATCTTATTTTTTTTAAAGGTCAAATTTTCTATTTGGGAATGTCTCTTGTTCCAACCGTGACATAATTATTTATGGAAAAAATACTCTATCTATAGTATGATGACCCTGAGAAACCAATATATATGTCTATAAATTCCACAGGCACTACAAAGGATGGGGAAAATCTAGGTTACGAGACTGAAGCTTTTGCAGTTTATAATACAATGTGATATGTAAAAACCACCAATTTTTCCTCTTTGTGTTGGTAACATATAGGAGGAAAACCCAAAAATACTTCTTATCCCCAATGTTTTTACTGATTTTAAGCTAGCTAATGTTCCCGAGGAAATAGATGTTGATGAATCATTGGTAAAGAAGGTAGGGACATACCTTGTGGACATTGTTCTTCCCAAGTTTGTGTCAGATCCTGGTAGTTTGGAAGTTTCACCAATGGACAGGAAAACTCTAACTAAGGCACTGCATGTTCATGGTATCAATATACTCTACATTTGGGAAGTGACAAATATGGAAAAGCATTTGCCCCATATTTTGGATCTTAGTATCGTTGAAATGGTCGTCAGGGATGCAAAACATGTTTTGAAGGGTATTCTAAGGGAAACCCAAGGTCATGATTTGGGAGGTGTTATAGCACACTTCTTCAATTTTTTTCTTGGTCGTGATGCACCTGTTGGCTCAAAACTTGGAGGTACATCAACAGGAGAGAAGTCTGAGAAGAAAGGAAAAGGTGGAAAATCAAAAAAGGAAACAAACCAATTATATTCCGGAGTAGATAATGCTTTAAAATCGCCAGGAGTTGCTTTTACTAAAGATACTAGGAATCCTTTGCAAGGTAAAAATGTTGGACAAAATCAAGCATCATCTCTGTGTATAAACTTGGAGCTAGTTTGGATTGATATCCAGGAATTTTTCAAATTCAAGTATCAGTTTGAATTACCTGAAGATCTAAAAACAAGAGTGAAGAAGATGTCAAATTTCTGCAATCTCTGCCAAAATGTTGGTTTGACTATTGTTGCACGTATATATGATCTTGATGCGAAGGCTCCATTCAGAACATTGGACATATTGAACATGCATGCAGTTGCAAAAGCATTATGCCTCTGTTTTTTTTATGCCCGTGATCTTATAAAAACTGAGAAACTTCAGCTAGTAGAGGAGAGGCTTGATGAGGCATATGAGTTGTTCTCTAAAGCATTTTCAATTCTCCAACAGGTTTCTAGTCCTATGCATCAAGAGGTGGTAAATTGTTGTCTATATCTTGCAATGTCTCGTTGTTGGGACAATGTAGAACTAGATGAAAATGAAAATGGGAGTACATCCTTAGAGGACTAGAAATTCGGTTTTGTTTTAGTTTCAGATACATTTTCTGATCTTTTACAATAGGCATGGCTTCTCACATATAGGAAGGGATTTTTTTTGAGGTTCTGCCTCCTCCTTCTTGTTTAAATGAAGCATCTATACTAATAAGTTCAATTTTGAGGTATGCAAATGAACCAAAATCAGTGATAGGACATAATATTGAATCTCTTTTTCAAGTTTAGGAATATTCTGCTGCAACATGGCGTGCATGTTTTCTTGCTCATTCTCTTCTTCATGTTCCCAATTTTTTTTATAGAATGAAAGCATAAGGAATGCACTAGTAATATGATTTGCACAGGCATCATATTCATGTTTCAAGAAACTAAAGAGTAGGTTTGTTCCACTTGGGAAAACACTTCTCCTAGTTATTGCAGCATGCTATGTATGCTTCCCAAGCTTAATGTAGAAGGTTTTGTTAGATTAAAATGATGGAATGGATCCTGGTAATGGACTTTTAACTCCAGCCAGAACAACCAAGTGATCAGCATGATAGAAATAATAGCATCCCACACAGTAACCACTCCATAATCAGCACAACATCATATATGAATGATTCAGTTAAAATGTTTCCAGCAAAACAACGCCAGATGTCCAAAAAGTGCCAAATGTCTAGATGTCCTTAATGACTCCAATTTTTTTATTTACATGTTTCAAATAATGTTAGTCCTTTTATGTTTTGTAGTTAATAAGAAAGTGCATGTTTGTTACGGAATTTATCGTAATCAATTAGTAGGATTAGCATATATACTTTATTCAGTCAAAGTATGTAAGGAGGGGAAAATTTGTAATGAGAAATTGTTCAATTCTAGAAATGTTTTCAGAGTGTTTTAAGTGACAGTTTGCAAAGTAATACAAGAGAATATTTCAGGATTCACGTGGTGTACCAAATGGTGAAGTTTTCTCATGTTTAATGTGTTATCCATTGTTTTCCTTTCTTAGTATTTCTGAATTCTAATTGTAGAACAGAAAATGATGAATATGATTTGTTACCAGAGCACCATATTCTAGCTGTGTTTACAATATTCTATGTTTTCTACTTATGCGAAATCAAGGAATTCTTAATTGCTCCTTGATTTTTGTTGAACCTTACATTCTAGTCTAATTTAGGAATTCTACTGAATTCCACTTTTCTTTTATCTTCCCAATTCATTTTATCCTCAAAGATCCAAAGTAGTACACCTATATTTCCATGTTTCACCCATGCTTGATTACTTCTGCAAATTGATCACCTAAGCCTTTTGACTCCATTTCCCAATGGCCTTTTTCCCTTGCTTTTCCCACCAAACCAAATTCAAAATCCAAACTCTAAACCCATTAACTAGCCTAAAATTCCCAATCAAACAAAGCTAAATCTTATATAGAGATCCCTCTCTGAGTCTAGGAGGGCTAGATCCTAGATTCAAAAGCGGTTTTGAAGTTGTCTTTGGGATTTTGCCTTCAGCCTCGGAATTATGGAGCGCTAACAGGGATGAGGGTGATTTATAGCATGGAGCTTCGAAGGTCATGCAACAGATTTCTTTGGAGCTTCCAAAGGGTACTCTTGCACAGATAGACACATGCAAGGGATTTACCATGGGGAAGTGTGAGAAATCCATGCAATTATCCCTTAAGAGGGAGCTTGATTTGCATGCAGATGAGGAACTCTTGGTTACAAAGAATGAACCTCAAGATGTGGAGCAGCCACATGCGGAGGATCATGGAGTGGCATAAATGACTCAAGTAGATAAATTTCGATCTAGATGGGTAGAGGGAGTACATGCAGCTATACCTCCAAGTATGAGGTGGGGCGATGTACAAAATTAATCCCAAGAAGAAATTTGGGAAAGTTCATAGAGATGGTGTGTCTCACGGATCTAGCCTGGCTACGAGGAGCCCATAGTACGTTAGTAGAAGGATCAGTTAGATTTAGGCAGTCAGATGTCAGAAGGATAGAAATCAGAGTGAGAGGTTTCAGATATTGAAGTGGCGATCATAGTTGGCAGCAGTGGAGACTACATGGATGCAGATGTCAACAACACAGAGAATCCAGTAGACATGTGTAGTAGGTACCAGCAGTCAGAAGACTCTGATGACAGATGCATTATATTGATTCATTTTTTTTGAAGCTATTGAGTTTCAGAAGTGTTGCATGCAAAAGTTTCATGTGCGAGAAACACTAGAGAAGTGTTGCATGCAAGATTTGCATGTGAAAAAAACACTAAATAAGTGTTGCATGCAAGAGTTGTATGTTGCATTCAAGAGGTGCATGTGCACATGCAAGTACATTCCAAGGTACCGGATCGGGACATTGATTCCTTTCTTGTTGAGAGGGAGTGTTGAAATTTGCAACAAGAAACAGTGAAATTGGCATCCAGAAATAACATGACAGCACCTACACTAGTATGGGACCACAGGTCATGTAGTGATGGGTCCTAGTGATACATTATTGTGCAATTCAATTTATTTAATAAATTGGAAATGTGTCTAATTTAATTATCCCTTAATTAAATTGGACAATAAAATGTAATCGTATCTCATAATCACTTGTAATAGTTAACTGAGTGTGATAAACTCGGTTAGCTCATAAATTTCGATTTGATGGTAGTTGGTGAGGCATGCAGAGTGATTCAATGTGTTTTAGAGTTCAAGTTGCAGTTAAGTGAATGATTTTAATGCATGAGAAATCAGTTAACTCAGTTAAGTGAGTTAAAGTCAGTTGAACTAGTTGTAACTATTTGTTGCACTAGTGAGAGGTCAAGTGAATTAAATTAGATTTAATTCACATGCAGTGATATACCATGCGACTGATGATTTACTATTAATAGTTTCATACATGTCAGTTCCATTGGAGACCCATTTCAGACAAAGGTTAAAGGGAAGTTAACTATCAGTTGTGATATTAGCAAACTGCCCAAATGTAGTTAAAACACCATGGGATTGACCATGATACAAGCGCAGTTGAGAAAGGCTGAATTTCCTAAGGAATAGAGATTGCATTCCTCATGAATTTCATGAGCAATGTAGGCTAAAGACTGAATGATAATTTTCTAAGTGTTGGCCCGATTTTATTTGGATCAGTGTGAGACGATAGGCAGAGTGCAGGAGACTCTTGTGAGAATAGTGTGATGTATTTGTTTCATGATTCCTTATGGAATATAAAATATATGATAGAGGAGTTTTGAGAAGCAAGCTTTCCTTAGTAAATTATCTGTGTCATGGTTTGATTCTATTATTTCTTTACTTATTTTGATTGGCAATTGTGTTTAATTTCCGCAATTGATTTGTAGAAGGATTAAGTATCTAGCTTTAGTACATTGCTTGATTGGATTGAATCCATTGATATACATATTTTTTTATAATTTCTAAAATAATCTCATTGTACAAAAGGATCATGCAAAGACTAAATATCAAATGGATAGGACTCAAACTCAGTCCTCCCTTGTTGTTGTGCTTACAATAAGGAATAAACCAAGTAGAGGAACAAAAGGTATGAATAGAGATAGAGACAAATGTGGGATTTTATCCACAAGAAGGCACACCCTCTAAGTTGCCTTGGGATGTCATAGATGCCACCAGGGCCATGAATGAGCTACATATGGATGACTAAGTTTCTCACTGGATGAGAAACACCTTCAGCAAGGGGGTGATGATTGGTCTCATTAATAGGTGTATTTTGGAGTTAATTATGCTAACCTCCAGCCCTTAAATCTATTCTCTTCTCACATTAATTTTCATTTTTCTTCAAAATATTCTTAGTAAGAAGACTAAAAGTTGTTTTTCATATTTCGTGGCCTAATATGATTAAATTGTAGGGAAAAAAGCATTTTTTAGGCATTTACTATGTACAGGCTTCATGGAGACAACCAAGAGAGAATATTGGGGGGGCTTGTTCACCTCCTTAACCATCTAACTTGGCTTGAGATCACAGAATCCTCACTCACACGCTCGAAGTCACTGACAACCAAGTGACTCCAAGTACATGTGAATCTCAAGGAGGACCAAATCCACAATTCTTGAGATTTTGGAGGGAATCACTCCTAATTTCTAGGGAGCTTCCATCAACTACGTCCTTTTTGTATAAATATACCAGTTGAAAGGCTCATTATAATTCAATTTTTTTGTAACTTTTGAGCCTAGTTCTTGACATTGTTATTATTAACTTTCATATGATGTATGAGACTACTATTTTTTGTTAATGAGAATTTTTCCATTGATATGCATCTAAGTTAGTTTTATAGGGCTGAAACCCTTGGGTTTGGGCCCAGCCCAGAGGCTTTAGTCCTTCTTCTATATTTCTTTCTTGTTCTTATTTTACAACATTTCATGTATTTCTCTTTTTTTAGTATATTTTAAGCTATAAAACTTGTGATTGCAGGATTTCCTATCACCTCTCTTGTGGGAAGAGTGATTGGAAATATTTACAATATCAGTCCAAAAATATTTTTTTATGATTTCTTATAAATGGATATATGCTATTTTATGATTATTTTGCATGCTTTCTCTCTGTAGCTTAGGAGTTACGGTCATTATTTCAGTGATTAGAGTATTTTTGTGTAATATAATAGATTTTAGTAAAATTCATCTCATATTTTCCATGATAGTTTATCTCATTGTGTTATTGTTCATTTGATACATATATTTGGCTAGCTACATGGTTGTGTTGATCTGAAAGGGTGGCCACATCTTTCCGTCTCCACCTGGACCTTTCCATCTTCCTCCTAGGAACCTCACACTGCTCCCAAACTATGTTTCCACATTTGTTTTGTTAATGAAAATGGATTACATTATGGGCATCAACCTTGGTGCAAGATAGACCTTTGAGAAATCCTAGGCTTGGCTAAGTGACTCCCACACCCTTCATTCACTTCCTCCTACCTTCATCCATCTTATCCTACCCTAAATACACCATTTCTACCCTTAAAAGGTCCTCAGAACCCCTCATATAGAAAAACATGGCTTCATGTAGCAATACGGGACCTCTTGTAGAAGCTCCTATAGCAAGTATGTAACAGTGTTTTCCTCAACCTATTTCACTCCATACTTTGACCTTAGCCTATTTAAGTTGAATAGTGACCCCCAACTTGTGATTTTATGCTTAAGGAAGGCTTTAATACCACTCCAACCTCCTTCTTTCCTCACTGCAACCATTAGACAGAAAAACATAGTAAGAATTAGTGTTTTTATTCATAAGCATGTTAAAAGTTTGATTCCTTATTTTCAAGAAAATGTAAAGTAGATCAATGATACATGCAAGAAGGTTACTAATTTGATTAAATGTGAAAAGTATATTAGCTTTACTTCTTCAAGTAGACTATCCCTTTCTCTTTCATGCAATTTCAATTAGCATTTGCATTTGAATGAATGACATTTTCACTTTCATAGTTAGAATAAGGTTCAATTATCCTTTCATAAGCATTTTTCACTATAGTTGGTTGCAGGAATGGTATTTAAATACCTTGATCTAATTTCTTGATAGAGGGTGACATGAGTAGAACCTAGCCTATTGTGCATATAGTATTGCCAGCTCTAAGATTGTACAAACCCTGGGTTGAGAATTTAAGTTGAGAAGCCCTTAGGAGTTGCAAAACATTTGGTGCAATACCACGGCTCATCAGATAGTGTTCATCAAATAGGGCTCATTTGAAGGAGAAACATTTGCAAATACTGAAGTACAAAAAAATCAATAACCAGACCCACCAAAGGTGAATTTACTCGAGGGTGAGTCAATAGATTGTGGTCAAGGCCTGTTTGGTCCATCATTTTTTGGAAAAGTGTGGAAAAAAATAGTTTTTGAGGATAAATGGATAAATCCATTGGAAGAAGGTTACCATAAACTTAAATATGGAAGAGAATTAATTAATTGGACATGTACATCCAGAAAATAAGGAATTGTGCCCGCGTAAACAGGAAAGCAGGGTTACTTTTGAAAGAATCAAAAGGAAAAAATGAAAAGTCACCAAGATTTTGTTAAAGAATACCAAATCAAAGGCAAGATCAAAACAACCTTCGTGAGGACTATATCAAGGGAACGAGCCTATAAAATAAGATACAAAGGGACAAATCAACAATCCTTTTCCATATACAAAATGTCTGAGCTATGTGGTTTTTCATTGTTGCTAGTAGTTTCCATAGGAATTTTCATCTGCGTAGAAGTCTTAATCCATGTATTGTAAAATCTGGTATAGTCTCTGACTTAAGAAAATCCCACAAGTATATTTTATCTATGATTTAATGATAGGGAAATCTAATATGAAAGGAGTTATGGGACATTCTATGTTTTTCACTTCGATGAATGTATAGCCCTTTTAAAATTTTCTTGTTTCCTTTAAATGAATGATGTCTCTCTTTATTCTTTTATTCATGCATTTCTCTCCTGTAGCATAGTTTCCTGGGTAACAAAAGGGTTAATGTTTCAAATGATTTCTTGATGCTACTTTATATCCCTTATTTATTCTAATGGTTTTGGATAGCCTCGAGTGAGACGCTCCTTTGCTGAAAGGGAGTGAAAATGCCAGCGAAAAGCTATAATACGGTGACCTCCTTTGTTGGAAACTTAGGCTGAACCCTGGGTTACTATTGCTTTGAAATTTTCCGTCAAAAGACCCATCCACTTTGAGTCCCCTAGACTAAATATTTCAAGGAGAAAGGCCTCCTAGCCCTGAGTAGTTGGGGTCTCTGCAAAGGAGGGAGGAGAAAACAGATAAACTAAATACATAATTAAATGAGGTGATGGAGATAGAAACTACTAGCAATGTATCCATGACAGACAAACTGGCAGGAGAGACAAATCAGTAGAATGTTAACATCAACACTCGAGGGATGCTCGTTTAATGGGAAAGACCACCATGGGTGTCATAAGTATAAAATGAACCCTTCAAGTAATCCTCAGCATGACTTGGCTCGCCATCACTCTTCATGAAATATATTCTCAACTCTTTTTATTCTGTTTTTTCTTCTTGCATACTCGTTTGGTCTTTTTTTGATAAAAATTGGTCTCTTGACATTCAGGGAGACCATCTAGTTTCCCACCTAAGGGAATATTATCACTCCCAAGCCTAATCTAGATTAGAAATGTCTTTTTTCTTCCTGAAAATTCTCAAGTCGAACATGGTCCATAAATTTTTTCACAAGACTATACTCCATGTAATTTTTTGTTACCTAATGAAATTTTTCTTGCTTCCAAAAAAAATAAAATTGTAATAGTACAAGTTTCTTCTTATCATTGATGTAGCCTCCAGTCTTCTAAAATCCTCCAAAATTCCCCTTAGTCTAGCTTATGGATTCCAAAGTGCTCCCGTTTTACAAGAATATTTGTATTTATAAAATAATTTAAATCCATAGAAATAGAATTTATCCCCATCCTTTTCTAAACTAAATCTACAAATATAGGATTATTTGATCAAGACAATTTGGTTGCATAAACTGAAGGAATTATGTCCTTATTGTCTCCTTTATTTTAACTAATTCCTTTTTCTTTAGTAAAAAATTTATTTTCTTCATATTTTTCTTTTAAATCTATTCTTGCATTATTTTGAATTCACACATGTACATTCAAATAATAATAATAATAATAAATTTTATGAAATTTAAAACTTAAAATCATATACAAATATTTTGCATATTTTTCAAGCACTTTTTATATCAATTTGAGAATATTTACATTCTCAAAATTTTCTCCATAGTTTTAGCTTTCTAATGAGTTATTTTATGCTTAATTTTGCCTTCTGCAACTCTAGATATGACCTCCCAAAAACAGCACTCAACCACCATAGATGTAGCTCGTGAATTGATCTTAGTTATTGATTTAAATGTTGAAATAAATATCCCACATGCACTGCAAAAGAGAAGTTTTGAGAGTTTATAATGTATTTTTCCATTAGCATATTTTCTATCAAAGTAAGGTAGAAGTTATAGAGAAAGGATTCCATACTAAATGTTTTTGACCGTGCATGCATATCGATGCTAAACCACACACTGGAAAAATTAATAATATAATTAAAATTTAAAAATTATATATATATATATATATATATATATATATATATATATATATATATATATATATATATATATATATATATTTATTTATTTATTTGATGTATGAATATCGAGATTTGGTCCTTTGGGATGAATTAAGAGTGAGCTCATCATCTTAAGACCGATATGATATAATAGTCCCTAATCCGATAAGAAATTTCATGACGAAAATTGTGAAGTAAAAATCAAATAAAAATAAAAAAAACAAACCCAAAAAATAAATTCATGAATATCATGATATTGGGTCGTGAGGAAGTATCAGATGCATAAGTGAATGAGATATGTCTGATATTTGATATCATTAAAATAATATAAAAAGGAAAAAAATAAAATAATATCGGAAGCATGAAGTGAAAGATGAATTCTCTGATAATATCAGGGGGTAAAACACATATGAAAGTCAATTGGGAATATCAGATATCAGAATATGCATGGGTCCTAAGTGAGCTCGGTGAGGTGAGTTCGATCCGATAAGAAAGTTGCCCAATGTTCGATATAGGAAGTTGTATAAATTGAGGTGAAATAAAAAAAATAACATAAGAATGAGAGAAATACACATAAACTACCATGTGGATAAATTGGACACATCATATGCCATGTTGATCAAGGGGACACGTCATCTACCACGTGGCCAAAATTTGGTTATAATATAAAAACTTTCAAGGGTCATAACTTTGTGTCCTGAATTCGGAATGAGAAAAAAAAATTATCGTCAAAAATATCTCAACAAGGATAAGATAATAGTGTTATTAAAATTGAGTAATTGTCAAAGTAGAATAAAAAAAATTATAATTCTCCTAGTGTATTAAAACTAAATGATACACAAGTTTATGACCTATCAAAATAAAAACAAAAGGAGAATCAAGGATTTGATCATCTTATATGTGCATGCAAAATCTAAGCCAGTGAGATTAAAGAGGCCAACAATACATAATGTACTCAATCATACTACCATAATAAAATTGATTTGGGTATGAATAAGTCTTAATTGAATTATTTCACTTTTGCCAAAATGCTCAACTCATCCATTGATGCACTGAAGACCAAAATTTAATGATATAGTTGAAACATCACAATATTAAAATATGAATCAAATCGAGACATGTATTCAACTTGAATAATATCAAATGAGCATGCATATCAATGACGAATAACAAAGGAGAAAATTTAAATTGTGCGATTCAATAATGTGTGTGGAAAAATCTGATGAAATGATAGATTTACATAACACGAGAACTCCATGACTGAAATCATAATCATTGGACCAAACACATGCATGAGAAATCACTAATTATTATGTTATGGAAGCATTATATCATCAACACATCATTCTATGAAGAGAAGCCCAAAATAATCGATGAAAAGAAGCATGCAAAGCCAAAGAAGGAATATCTTTAAACCATAACTCTAAATCAAACAAACAAAATCAAATGCTAACAAAAGCAATGTTTCCAAAATCTATATGAGGGGGGCTTTTACTTTTTCCAAAAAATCAAAGGGATTTGTTAAGGCCTCAACAAATGGTGATGTAATGGATGAAGCAGTTGTCTTTGTTATTGATGTAATAGAGCTTAAATTTATTAAAAACTAGAATATATGTTTCACAAAATTATTTAAACATTATACAGGATTTTAGGGGTCCCAGATAAGACAAATTTAACAATATACATTCAAAAATTTCAATTACTTAATATTTACTCAATATTTAAACAATGAATCCAAAATAGGGAAATTTAATTCATACTATTCTCATACTATTGAATAGAAAATTAGTATGCCTATGGAGTTTTATGATAATAAAACATCTATTAGTTTCATAATCTACCTCTTTTTACTAACATTGATTTGTTGCATGTGAGTGTCCATAGCCCTAACATAGGTGTTTCGTTACCATACAAGCATAGCCATGATGCCAATGAGAATCCATAACCCCAACGGGTTTACTTGTACTTCCCACACTTTGTAGTGCTTTTAACACATATCAAATTTTGCCCATTAGATTTAATTTGTAGATAATTACAATATGCACTTGGGTGAAGAGAGCGGGGTGGTACAAGAAATAATTTTATTTTATAGAATATATGTAATACTTTAAAAGGATGATCCCAATGTTTCCCTTAAACTATCAATGTAGAATATTTCTATAATGTGGTGGGATAAGGGTCGTGATTCAAAGAAAATATTGGCATAGACTATTTCATCTACTTAAATAGAACCATTTCAATTTGAAATATGTTTTAGTGTTTCTCTATAATCATTAATCAATGTAAAATAAATGAAACCTGATTTAGATTTTCTTAGATTTATAAAACCCCATAACAAGATATACATCTTTCTTGGATAGTGTTGACAAGATTCATCATATAAAACTTTAAAACACCATAAATTTAAAATTTAAAATAAAATAAAAATAAAAACGAGGTAAAATATAAAAAATTATTTAAATAAATCCAAAGGACTATGTAAATGAAAGTAAAAAAAATATTGTATATGTATAATCTACAATAGAAGAATCATAACAATCTAATAGATTTGAAATTGTGGAAAAATAAAAATAATAAAAATGAATAAGTGCAAAAACCTAAATATATTATCGAATTAGATAAACCCTAAATATAACAATATTTCAACAACAAATATTGTGGTAGTGTATTTGGCGCAAGGGCGTATGAAATACACTTCTTTAGCAAGTTGGTTGCTACCTGCACAAGGTCATAGAGAAAAATGATTTCCTATTGTTAGTGGAATAGATTCGAAGCAATGTAAACTAAGTTTGAGGGAAATCTAAGCATACAACACTAAGAAAAAATCAAAACACAAGATACAAAATACAAAATATCGATGGAGAAAATAGCCTAATAACACAAGTGGAGATTTATCCCTTTATTAGGTGTTGGTGGTAAAATAGATACAATGCTAAACACTTGAAGAGGGTCCTTTGAGCTATGGAGCTCAAATACTGAAAACAAGGAGGTCTCCTTCCCTTGAGTTCCTGCAAGTGTCTTTTCCCTCTCTCAAAGGATGGTAGATCAAGATCAAGTGGTGGACCTCTCTCTCTTGGACTGAGATGTTGGTTGGCCAACATATGAGTCCTTCCAATCCCTCTGTTGCTAGACTATGCAAGTTGGTTTTCTAAGAAGAAATTTTTCCAGCATAACAATGTGTCTCCAATTATTCTTCCAAAGGCTGGTTTATATAGACATTTTTTGAATTCTCCCTCCTTATCTTGGCCCAAGATAGATGGTTACACAAGAGTGGAGGGGCTATTCCTTTGTGTGTTGCATTTAAGCCTCAAGGTGGCTCAAAGATGATTGTACTTGGTAGTACTGAGGAATCTTCCTAACCAGGTGTGCCAAGTGGTCCCGGATGGTGACATTTCGCCATCTACAGGAATGTGCAGCTATCGAAGGAATAGCTGCACTATGCGTGACTATCGAAGGAATAGCTGCGTTGTGTAAAATTCCTTTGTTGCTTGTGCACTATCCATAAATTTATGTGTGAACCTTAGGAAGAATTAAATTTTTGGTTGTTCCTAATGTATTCCTTCTCTTAAAATATTTATCTGTACCTTATTCTTGACATTTTTAATGTCTCTTTCTTGTATGATTTTCTAGTTTTAACAGTTTCCACTAATGTATGAGGAATAGGAAGAACTGCATAGCTGAAATACATTATGTTTTCTTTTTTCTGTGTGATCCTTTTGAGAGAGTGTGTGTGTGACTTGCTTCGGAACTGAGTTGGGAGACCCCTTCTCTTAAATAAAAAAACACCATGCTCTATAGGAAACCTGCAAGAGATAGAATGAATAAAATATTCATATGAGGCAGGAATGTCCCATGCTCGTGATGTTTGACTAGTTAAGCTAATCTGATAGATAACGGTTCTGTTAATGTCACTTTTTGGTAGTGACCTGCTGTTGGTTGATGACAACAGTTACTGGCACACTTGGGGAAATTTTTCTTTGAAATAAGATTGAATGTGGCACCCATATGCATAACCTTGGTATGGCACATTTATTTAGAAAAAGTGCTCATTATATGCATGTGCCTTGGACTGTTGGGGACCTTCCCGTGTAATATTTTCTCAAAGATATGCTTATCAAGTCACGGGTCTTTGATGAATTCTCATAGAGTGAAACAGTTATTATTTACAATACCATATTGACATTAAATTTTATTTTGAATTTGAATGTCAAGGGGATCGATGACATCAATGGGAAATGATGATTCCCATAGTGCCATCCAAGGATGCCCTTATTGAGGTGAGGATTCATCCAAGGTAATGACCTCCTTCTTAGAAGATGGTTGTTGTAGTTGACAAGAAGGAAGAATAAACTGATAGAAATGAGTACTGATGCAAGGGACCAGGGTTTATGATGTGGCAGGGCATGATGTGATGGGTTAACTAGGCATGATGACGAGAAATGGCTATAACTGATGATGGTAGTTAAGTGGCCCAAGGTCGGAGTGGTAAATGCGAGTGGTGGTAGTCATAACAATTTCTAATGAGGAAATCCCTGGAGTCGGTAGGACATTCAGGGTGGGTGTATGGTTGCTATGAGTGTCATGATTGGGTGTGGTAAATAATGCGCAGCTCTGACCAAGGGTGATTAGCGACTGTTTCCAGGCGAGAAATGTAATGGGTGGGAGTAATCTCTTGAAAAAAATATGTGTACCCTTTCCAAAAGAATATAAAATGGGTTTCGATGTACAAGCACAAAGACGGGTACCCCTATAAACATGAATAATCCTTCACTATGGTGTGAGGAGTGTGTTTTGCTAAGGTTGGAGGCCCCATTGTTAGGTCTCGGTGTGGGGGTGATGAGGCAAAAAATGTCGCAAATGGGATATGTTGATGAGGGTGTGATAGGCTCGATGTGAAACACGATGGTGTGTTTTTATGATCTTCTTGTGAGAATGGTAGCCCAAGAAAGGGGTCTTAGCATGACATGGGTAAAACTTGACATGATGTATGATGGATGAATGAACA
Organism: Pinus albicaulis; assembly: GCA_034641835.2. Taxonomy (NCBI): domain Eukaryota; kingdom Viridiplantae; phylum Streptophyta; class Pinopsida; order Pinales; family Pinaceae; genus Pinus; species Pinus albicaulis. Next base: position 818,250,287 of record CM076584.1, on the reverse strand, counting down.
TGAAGTGCTTCCTGGGCTTGGGGTTTTATGGCCATGGCTCCAGGCCTTTGGTGTATGGTCTACATGAGTGATGGATGCCATGGAGGGTGAGGCTCTACTGACCTACAAGGGTGCTTATCAAGTGCAAGGTGGGGTGATGATAAACATGGTCGGGTGAATGAAACCTATGGTTTATTTCATTGAATAAATGGTGTCATTATATGCAAAGCTTCTTGGGAAAACTATCATGATGAGGGTAGAATAATACCTGCTTTTGTACCTTTGTTGGCTGGGACATCTGGTGATTTGGCATGTTTGTAATACCTGCAACCAATACCCCAAGTAAAAAGTATATTTTTCATACAAATATATTTGAAATAACTTGAATTTAAAGCAATAAGAGAGGGCATACATGAACTGAATTATGGTGGATGTTGTGCCTGAAAATGACTTTTTGTACATATTTTATACCCATTTTTGGGTAGGACTGCGCGGGCAATCAAGGATGCCCTGCACGGTCCTCGCAAAAAAAGTGATTTTTGCACAAGGCCCTCGTGATTGGGGAAAAATATGCACAATGAACCACACTCCTATGTCTGCTATAGGCACGTGGTCAATGCGCCTAGGTTTTTACACGTACAGGGAAGGTCAATTTAAAAAAAAAAGATAATATTTTTGGTAAAAACTGATTTTTGGTGTTATCCTAGATGGCAGGGTGTTATGGTGAGAAAGGAATTGGCTTAATATCCATGCGGTTGTGGCCCAAGACCCCCATGCTTAGGAGTTCCTAGCTTGGCATGGTTTACTGAAGTTTTTAGAGAACAACATACTGAGGTCCGAGGATGGGTTTCTGTGCTACCTAATCCTATGCTGGAACAAGAGATGACACATTATGGTCTTGCATCATAGAGATTTCATGATCCAGCTAGAGACTGACGTGACAGGTCTTTTGCCTCGGGGGGAGGCCCTTCCTTATCTACTCCCTCCTAGGGAAGTGAAAATCCATCGTTGGGTCGAGGAGGAGGAGCACTGCGGTCCTGACCTAATCACCTGGGGTTGTATCTGTATAAGTTCTATCACGGACCTGGATGAGAGGATTTACTTGGCGATGATAGGTCACCTATCTAGGTCAATGGTGACCCATCGAGTGTCAGGTTTGCAGCTTGCGGTTTTTCATTGGCTTCAGGTCGATCACTTTTTTTATTTGGCTTGCTACGTCTATCATGGCATGGTCAGTCAGCTGGCCAAGGCCCGGATGGGTGTTATTAAGACCTTTTCTTATGCAATCATCCTCTATACCATTATGTGTGAGAGGGTTGTGGTGCTCTGGCCCTTTGTGGCGGTGCCCTTGGGTCCTCCGAGGGATCCTCGGATGTGTAAGTGGGCACCTCTGATGTGCCATGGTGGTGGAAGAGAGGCAAGTCATTATTGGGATGTGACGGTCGAGGTGTGGTTTGAGTTGAACCTGTAGGTGTTACTTGAGTTCTTGATTCCATGGATGGTTTTCCGGGGGGATCCAGATGATGGTCTCCCTCCCAACCATGCATGGGATTCAGCAGGTATGACCTTTGTTTTTTTCTACATTTTGAGGATTATTTTTGTGTATATATCTATTTGTATTTGATGGTGACATTGATACTGTGTTTTGGTTTCTCTTGAAAATGTGGGTTTGGCAGGGCATCCCACTTCTCGTTTAGCAGGTCACCAGCTGAGGAGGAGGGACCCGCTTGGAGCGAGGCAGGTGCATAATCGGGGACAAGTTAGTGCAGGGGGTCCCTCAGGCAAGGGTAACAGTGTTGTAATTGCCAATGGGGATGCTTATATTCTTTCTTGTGTTGAGTCGGCTGAGGCATGGGTGGCGGTGATTGAGGATTTTTTGGTTGTTGCCAATATTAGAGTGTTGGCAGCAGAGGCTCGAGCTACGGCAGTCGATGCTCGTGCTGCAGGTCTAGCCAATTCGTGGAGTCGGTTGGAGAGGTTGAATTGAGGCATGCTAACCAGGGGTTTTGATGACCTAGAAGACATGTAGTTGTAGACAATGATGGCTTGGGGGAGAGAGCATCACCCTACTTTGCATAGGGTGGAACTTGCTATTGTTGTTTTTGCTCCTATACTGTCACCAAGTTCTTCCATGGGTCCTGAGGACCCACTAGGCGGGGCTTAGCCTTAGATATTTTATATGGACAGGGAAAGCACACATTATGAGGATGCTCCACTGTATTGATGACATGTATATTTTTTATTGACATGATGGTCAGTGACCTGTTTTTTTATAATGGGGTACATATTTGTTTATGTATATATGAAAGATGTATTTTTTGTGGCTCTTATTATGTGTCTATGGTTGTTATCATTTTGTTTATATTTGTATATGTTTATTTCGATGGATTTTATGTACTTATGATGGATTTTTATGCTTTATGACTTTTATTTTTATAGATGATGGTTTATACGAGATGCATTCCAGAATAGGATATGGTTAGCTATGCAATCAGTTGTTTGATTTTGATTTCTTGGTATATGTTTAAATGTGATGTGATGAAAATGACGACTCAAACGTCGTGCATGCAAGTATTTCCTAAATAGGTGTGAATCTCATACTTGAAAATCTTGGTTTAACTGTGATACCACTAACTGGGAATCAAGAAATACATGTAGATGGTGAATGCCCTGGTTGGAGGAATCACTCAACAACCTAATGAATGAATCATATTCTGCTTGATTATTAGTAATTGATCTGATAAATACTATGTTGGTGAGAAATGGTGACCAATCATGAGAGTATATGGCCTAAGCAGCTGCTGATAGATTTTGTGACCATCAAGAGGCTCCATCAGCAAATCCAAAATAGTGGATGCGGGGGTTATCAATTTGTGACACAAGAGTAGTTTTTAGAACAAGTCCACGATGATTATGATCATCTCAAAAATTTATGTTACACTCACTTTATCTTTAAGGTTGAGACCTCCTTCCCTATGGGTGGAATTTTTTAGGTAGAGCCCATTGAAAAGATTAGCTAGGCATGTACCGTCAGGCTCATATATAATGTATGCTCTTTTGAGGAGGTAGTGTTTGATGATGTAAGGACCCTTCCATAATGTTTCAAACTTCCCAGGTCCTAAGGCTTCTTTTGCAAGGTCATAGTGGAGGACTAGCTCCCCCTCTGAAAATGAGCGAGGGATGACGTTGCAGTGGAATGACGATTTTACCCTTTTCTTATGAGCCTTGCTATGTTGGAGAGACTCTTTTAGACTTTCATCGATGAGCTCTAATATTACCAACTGTTGCTCTAAAGGCTGGGTATCAGTGAGGGGTTCAATAGGTGCATGTAAGTTGGGGATTTTGCATTCAATGCGAAGCACAGCCTCCACTCTGTATACCATTTGGAAAGGTGTGAACCCTATTGATGATTTAATTGTTGCATGATATTCCCATAATGCTAAAAATACCATGTGGTGCCAATCAGTTTTATGGTTGTTGACCATACATTGTCACGTTGTTTTGAGTACTTTCTTAAGAGCTTCTACCTAGCCATTGCACTGGGGGTTGTGTGGTGACGCAAATTCGTGCGTATTCCTAGATGATGGGATAGCTCCTGTAATATTTCATTATGGAAATAATTTCCATGGTCAGAGACTAAATCCTTAGGCACACTAAATCGTGTGATGACATGGTTGAAGAGAAACCAAGTTGCAGTTTCTATTGTGTTATCATATGTGGGAATTGCTTTTGCCCATTTGGTGAAATAGTAGACGGTTACAAAAATGTATTTGTGGTTGCTAGAAAACATAGGGTTGCAAGTCATAAAGTCAATTCCCCATTTACAAAAGGGACCTGCTAAAATGACCGGGTGCAGAGGAGCAAGAGGTGCTCTTGCCTTACGGGTGAAGCATTGGCATTTCTCTCACCTTGTGACTACTTGAATGCAATTGTGGAATAAGGTGGGCCAGAAGTAACCAGTACACAAGAATTTTTTGGCAGTGGCCATCCCTAAAAGGTGGTTTTCGCAATCCCCACTATGGAAGTCATTTATGGCTTGATCAACTTGGTCATGTGTGAGGCATCGACGTAAAATAGTTTCAACGCCCCTTCGATAAAGTATGTCTGTCATGAGAAGGTACTGGGGGGCCTGATGGAGTATGTGCCTTCGTTCATCATGGGTGAGTTGTGGTTTGAAATTTTTGGTTCGTAAGAATAGAAGGATGTCGTCATACCAAGGGTCCTCGGTCATCACTAAGAAAGGTGTTCATATAGTAGCGATTCATTAACTAGGGATCCCTGAGTCATGCTTGGGAGATCAATGATGAACTCAAATAGGATTACTGCTTTTTTTTCTCTTAGGGGAACTAATTTGTAGGTATAATTCCTCTAGTATAACTACCCATCGAGCGTACTTATGAGTCATCATATGGTGGGTTAGTAGATATTGCATGGGGTTGATAGTGGCTACAACTGTTGTAGTCCTTAAGATGATGTAATGTTGAAGCTTTTGTACTGCGTGTAATAGGGCTAGGGAAGTATTTTCTTATGGGTCGTATATTAAAGTAGGGCTAGATAGGTTATTGTTGATGTAATAAATTACGTGCTCCTTATTATCTAGCCTGTCTTGGACTAATACCCTAGCTATGGTTGTGTCTGATGCAGATAGATATAAGGTGTAGTATTTGTCGTAATTGGGTGGGTCGATCAAAGGAGCTAAAGACAAGGTGTCTTTCAGTGCCCCAAATGAATTTTGAGCCTAGTCATCCCATTTGAACGGAATGTCTTGATGTAGTAGGCATAGGAATCCTTGCATGCAAGTGGCATATTCGAGGACAAAGTGTCGTAAAAATTTGGCTTTCTCCTACAGGCTTTGAAGTTTCTTAAGAGTTTTAGGTGGTGGTACTTATTTTATTACCTGTACCTTCAGGGGGTTAAATCTGATCCCTTGTTGGGATACGATGAATCCTAACAGTCTTCCTTCATTAATGCAGAAGACACACTTGAGGGGGTTCAAGCATAGGTTGTAGTGTTGGCACGGTTGGAATACCAACCGTAAGTACTCCAGATGGTCATCTTGTTTCTTGGATTGTACTGTGAGGTTGTCTAAGTGAGTTAAGATGAGGTGAACCAGATCATGGAAGATATAATTCATGGCCTATTGGAAGGTGTCTCCAGCATTTTTAAGACGAAAATTCATAACTTGATATGTGAACATGCCCTACGGGGTGGTGAATGTAGTCTTGTACCGATATGTATGTCAGATTTGAATTTGTACCCTAAGAATCCGTCCATGAATGAAAAGGCCTCGTTACTTGTGTGATCATCATTTAATTAGTTGATGAAAGGGGTAGGGTAGTTGTTCTTGGGACAAGATTTATTTAAATCTCGAAAATCGGTGCAGACTCAGATGGTGCCCTATTTTTCATGATGGGTACAGGGTTGGAAACCCACGATGTGTAGTCAATTTGGTAGATGAATCCGTCCTTGTGAATCTTTTCAATCTCTTGTTTGATTTCTTTTTCTTTGGATGGATGTAATTGATGTTGCTTTTGGCGGACTAGTGATACATCAGGTTGGGTGTGAATGTGGTGTTCTATGATGGTGGGGCTTAGCCCTGTCATTTTTGAATAATCCCTTGCAAATATATCCCTATACTCTTGGAATAAGTTTGTATAAGCGACTACCTCATCTGGGGATCATGCTACTCCTAGCGATGTTTATTTAGTTTTTTCTGGTTTTCTTGAGATATTCACCTTAATGGTTGGCAAAATATTCGAAATATTCCCTTCTTCAAACACATCGGGAACTAGGATAGGGTCTTTGAACCAATATACCTTCCCAGATAGGAGGAATTCTTTGGATTCAATGGAGTAAATATCCTATTTTTTGGGCTGCTAGGCACCAACGTTTTTCCTGGAAGAAAAAATGAGTGTTGATGCATTGAGTCCCATAGACAATCTGATTCCATCATGGTCTCTAAAATAACTTCATCAAAGTGAAACAAGATGTCTAAGGGGGAATTGGTTTGTGCGAGGCTGTGAGGAATTGGTTCAGGCCTAACAATGTTGGTCAACAGACATGAATACGATTCTGTGGTTGATGTCGTGGAACTAGATGAGGTTGACAGGGTGCATATAGGTGTTTGCACTGTCGAAGGTAATACTACCATTGTGGTAGTTACAACAGTATCAACACCAAGGAAAGATGAGCATACAGAATGACTCATGGTTCCCATGCATGATGAGATGAATCACATATGGTGTCGTGTGTTGGCAGTGTTACATGGTGGAAGAATTTTCGTCATGGTTGTTTGTTTCTTAGAGAGAGAAAACTCATGCTCTTTTGGTGGTGTACTAAGAATACACGTACCTTCCTTCACTTGAAGTGTGTTGAACGTAGAGGTGTCAAGATGTATTCAGCATGGGGAACACCTCTGTTTCATGGATATGGCTCATGCAAATGGTGCATGGAGTAAAAGTGCCTAATGGATGGTGTGAGAACCAATACTACTCTCCACACCAAATGTGGATGCTTGGAGATGGTTTTCAATTGGTGCATTTTTTCTCTTTTCCCACCTTCGAGTCTTCGGTCTTGGGTGGTGTGGCTCCTTTGGGGATTCCTAACCCAATGCTACTCTTGCCACCTATAACCTTGGGAGGTATTGAAAATTAATAGTGTGGTGAAATTGTGAGCATATCCTAAAGTAGTAGCATGTGGTCTTCTCTTGATTAGAGATATGGATATGTGGTATGGTTGTGACCATGCGAATACTGTCAACGAGTTTTTTGAGTTTTTGACATTTATTGACCATGTGGTCTTTTCCATCGCATAGACCACATGATATTCTTGGCTGGTTTCGTGACCTGCTAAGATGATTGGTTGCATTAGATTTCCTAGGGTGTTGGTGATGATGGGGGGAAGGTCCCATTGCACCTGGCTTCCTAGGTTGGAAACCGATTACATCCAGATATTTGGTGACCAATGAGTGCATGACATCTAACATAGGTCAAAATTGTAGGATGTAAGGACAATGTTGAGTGTGATGGTTGTCTTGGAAAATAAATGTTTCTCTTTGGTTTTCCACTCCCTTTGGACCAGCTGAGGGCTTGGGTACCATTTTCGAAATGATAGTAAATATGGGCACTGAGTAATCAAATGATTGCATTTGTGGTTGGGGTGGTAATATGCCCCCTTGTTGGAAAATTTTCTTCCGATATGAAGAGGATGGACCTTTTTTCCTCATTCTCTTTGGTTTTGAAATTTCTACTGAGTTTGAATCCGATCCACCTTCTGCAGTGAGATGGGTTATGGCCCGGCGTAAACAATTTAACTTCGAACAAAAACAGGGGATGTAGATACAATGATGAATTAGGTGGTTATCTAAACACACCTGGCAAGAATATTGTACTTCTCGTAGGCCATTGTAGTACACCGAGTTGACCAGGTACCATCTTTGAAACAAATCTATATCTACACAGTCAGCGACGAAGTGATCTCATTCAACACAGAGTGCGCAGAGGTGGAATGGAGCCTAAGGATGGTTATGGGGGATAGGCTTTTATTTAAGTGACCATCTCCAATATATAATATGGTCCTTGTTGCTTTTTTCCTTTTATTTGTAGTGTTTCTTGTGGATTCAGTGTCTGAATCGGCTAAGTCAGGGTTTTCAGCGATGAAGCATCGCATGAAATCTAACACAGATCAGAATCGACAGATGTGGGGACAATGGCACACATGGTGATTGCTCTGACAAATCTGACACATATGTTGTTTATGAAAAACTAAGTTTCTTTGGGAAACTTACGGGATTTTATACCAATGGTTAAATTCCCTTAACTCGGGTCACTTTGTGGTTAAGTGATCAGGCTCATCACATAGTGTGTAAACTTGGACATGCAATGTGGCCTATGTTTTCCATCTCTAGGCCATTGGGGTTACTATATATGATCAAGATGTAGGTTCCTCTCATACATACAGTATGGTTTTGGGTTCACCCTTGTCCATTTGCATGGATGGTTCTGAGGGGTCCTCCTAGTAAGATTTTTCAAGGGCTTGCAAGGCATCCCTATATCACGGCATCTCCAGGGAGTGATGGGTATAATGCCCATAATGGTCGCATATGGTGCATGCATGATTGGTGTGTAATTTTTCCCTTGTTTGTTCATGGCCTATTCCTTTTTATGGGAATTCAAGGTCGCAGTATTTATTTCGGTGTGTAAAAGGGGTTTTAATTCTTCTAACTCCGGGAAAATATTAGTAGGATGGCCTACAATATTGCACAATGCACAAGGTTGTAGTGCCCTAGGTAGCTTGGCGGTTTCCATTTTTTTACATTTTTTGTTATTCTTCTTGGTTGTGCTAGCTAGCGCCACTACAGGTGTTTCTTTAACTGCTATGACCTCTTGGGGGGAAATAGGGGTTATTCCTATAGAGGTAATGCCTGAGCTTTCCATCATGGCTGGAGGGACCAAATACCACATGGGTATTTCAAAAGCCATATTCGGCAATTTCGTAGTTTCCATGACTTGTTTTGATATAAAGACAGGTGGGCGCTACAAAAATGGGGTCTACGAAATGGCATATGGTAGGAATGTTATACCATTGGCTTTGGCATCCGTACTGCTGGTTTATGCGTCTAGGCTAGTTTCGATGTTTGATGAGAGAATCATGCACACTGGTGCCTCTGTGCTTTTAGGTACTTCACCTAGTATAATAGGGGGATCTCCTAGGAATGATCCTAGAATGGATGATGGTTTGAACTGGCTTGGGCCAAATTCTGTATACTTTGTGAGTGCTCTGTGGTTGACATACGGTAGTACGACATCGAAAGTGGTCAAGGATTACTTCTCGTAGTATGTGAGTTGGTTGATGGTGATGATCTGATCATCATGGAGAAACATCATTACCCTAAAGATAGAGGATGCGATTGCAATCATGGCGTACATATAACTCTGCTTGAGGAGTATATTGTAGTCTAGTTGTGCGTCTAAGCCCTCAATGTCTATAACAACTGTTTTACGGTCCAGATTTACTGGGACATTTTGATACAGACTGACGGGGGCTAATGGGCACCCGTCGTATGTTCTAAGCATGATGTCAGACGATTTTAATTCAGGTGATCCTAAATTTTTCCAAATTGATTTGGACATGATACATGTGGATGCTCCTTCATCGACAATGCATCGGTATATAGTGATATTCTGAACCAAAACCAATATCTGGAAATCTATTAGAGAAGGGAGCCTAGGGCTTGCCTTGTCTAGATCGAAAACCATTAAGCGTGAATCGGAAGGATTGATTGTGCCTAATGTGGAAACTAAGGATTTTCACTGTCTTGGGCATGATTGCAGAACTTCCAAAGCTGACATGGCAGCTGGTGATTAAGCTAAATCATCCATTATAATATAGTTATGAGTGGCTCTAGAGTGATGTCATATGCGCTTGGTTGGTCCCTTGACCATTTTTGGAAGGGGCTCAATATGTACTTTGGAAATAGTTACCAGTGTGGTAGGTGTGCATGCTCTTGTACTTGATTGGTTGGTATCTAGAGGTGTATCATAGTTCCTATTCCATGTTTGGAAGAAAAATTCTTTGCCAGCCATGTAGATCTTGTGGTTTCCTCCTCTGGTATCGTTTTTGGGTGGTTTTTGTTGTTGGGTGTTAACCACTCCTTAGTGGGGGAAGGTTTCTTGCATTACATGAGGTTTTTGGGTAGGTCCCCCTTGTCCTCAGTTACCCTGAAGTTTTTTCAATTCGAGGAGTTTGGGACAGTGGTGAGTGTAATGGAAATATTCACCACATATGGCACAAGAGTGATTTTTCCTTAGACTAGGTCTCTTGTTTTTCCTTTGGGAGTTACTATTTGTCTCTTGGTTGTGATTTCGGTTGGGGTTTCCCCCAGACTAAGATCACGAGGGGAATTCTTGGTTACTTCCCCCCTGTCCAAATTTTCCCTTTTGCTTATTTCTTAGCTTCTTCTTTGTAGTGTTTAAAGGATTATTGTTGTTCGCTTGGTCATAATATTACACTATTGAGCCTGGGATGGTTGCACGAGGTTCATTGGTGCTTTTTTTTCGTTAGTGGTGGATTTTGTGTAGGGAAAAGGGGGGTATAGTCTCCCCTATCCCTAATTGGTGTAATATTTTTGGGAAAGATCTCTTGTATCAACATTTCTAGATGAGTATTGGTTCCTCGGCGAGGAAGGGTATGAGCCTCCCTACTGTTGATGGTATGAAATTACCCTATTCGTCATATTCTGCAAAGGTGAAGACTCACTTTGATGGTAGCCAGGTTGCGATACGTTTTGAGTAGAATCATACGAGAATTCGGGGAACTGGTTACTGATTCTTAGGTGACTTTGGGCTAAGGAACCAATTAAACTCTCTGCAGTATTCGAGATACCTAGTAATTCCCTATATTTTCTCAAGTGCGAGACATTTGGCAAGATGTTATAAATATATCCTGATTGGGTGTATATGAGTTCAAGTTGTTGGGCCTTTCTAATGGCATACTCCTCGGAGGTGGATTTTTGCGTTGCCACATCTTTTGAAATCTCAGTTGTGAGAGTTTTCAAAAATAATTCCGACAACACTCTTTCATCGAGTTTTGATTTACACAAACTATAGTGGTGTCTCCATTTTTGGATATGGTATGATATATAAAATGTGTCAGTAGATCCATTCCCGAATCATGATGGATGGGGAGATAAAAATAGGTGAGGAATGTGGTAACGAGGGCACTAAAGGTTCCATGAGAATTAGAAGGCTGCTCAACAAACCATTTCACCACAAGCCCTGTTAGAGTACGTTGAAAAATTCTTAGTCTAATGGTATCATCAATGATACTATTGGATGAACACCACAGGTGGAAAGTCATGATGTGATTTCCTAGGTCTTCTGCTTTCTTCCCTTCAAAAAATTTTATATCCAAATGGAGGTTCGTGGGAATGGGGGGTTAGTTAGGGTCGTGAGAAATTGGGTCATTAGTTAACTTTGTTAGATCGAGAATATTAAGTGATGATAATAAGGTTAACTGTGTATTGAACGCCATTGTATATTGAGGAAAAAAAGGTATTTGAAGGTGATGGTTTAGGGGAGGTGCTTGGGGAATATTACCCTGTGGAATGCCCTAATGAATTTTTTTATGATTCCCTGAAGGGGTAGTGCTCCTCTGCCCTCTAGGGGTTGTAGGAGGGTTTGAATGCGGTGACTCGGTTTCCACTAGTGTGGTGTTGGGTGACCCTTGGGGTTTTCCAATCACCAATGCCCCGATAAAGGATGAACCGATAATGGTGCCAACATGTCTTCCTCGATGCCTAAATGGTAGGAGACCTAGAAATCCTCCCTCTAATAGAGGGAGGGACAAGAAATGCCTAGATCGACTAGGTCCTATTGGGTCTAATATGGTGTCGACTAGCTTAATATTGGTGATATTTTTGGTTTCTTGGAGGAAGGAAAATTTATATTAAATCAAATACGATCACATGCATAAAACAAAGCGGAAAAATAAGAGGAAATTTTTCCTTTAATTTAAAGCTATGCGATCAATCAAGAAAAAAAATGTGGTTTTGTTTGTTTTGCATATGATACTCAAAAGCCTATATAGTCCTACTCATCCTTATACTCTCAATGCAATTGGGCCTTGTGAAGATATATCCTTATGTGTATTGGGGCTAATGTCTTGAAAGAACTAGTGATTCCTTCCAGTAGCTGAAGAATCGACAAAGCTAATGGTATGAGGATCAAGTGTTGCTTGCATCGTCACCTATAGGGAAGGATGCCCTGGTTTCGGCCACTAAATTACTGCCATCCCACGTGAGCATACGAGTCTTGATCTTCTTGGTAATAAGCTACCAGTACTTAGCATTATATGGGTTAGGTAGCCCCAAAAAGCATCGCAAGCATTGGGACTAAGCTTAACCCCCTTTGAAATGGGTCTCTGGTAACGCTCAAGTATTCGTTCGGTATGTGGATAAGTGGATTTGAATCTCCCTAAAAATTCAACACCTATGTTTCAAAATGTATTATGACCACGGCAACTTATTAGATGCCTAGCCCCAATGGTCCTAACCTATACTATAATTTATTTTATGGCCCCTATGGGGAGAATTTAGTGAGTTCAGTTAATGATTATTTTTAGAGAGTCTCAATTTTTCTTAGGGTGTGCTTTGGTGAAGTAACTGTAAGAAGAGGATAAAGGTCCCAATACATTGGGTTCGTTTTGTTCCAATGCTTACCGATGCTTCATGTGTGCTTTGGAGTGAACAATCAAAAGTGTTATGAGATGCAGATATGCGATGATCCTTTACAATCCTTTTCTAATTACCCTATGTGTTATTGTTCCTTGAAAAAAAAATTAAAAATGATGTGCGGATTATGGGTCACCTACACCTTTCCTACTTAGACTATGTTTTCATTATAGGGAGATGTAAAATTGTCTTAGGAAAGCATTCATATGCATACCCATGCTCACCATGAGGTGCAAGGGTGGAGGAGATTACTTTCTTTCTTTTTTTACAGTTTGGTCCTAGTCCTAATTTCTAATGCAAAAATTGAAAAAACTTGAATTAGCTAAAGATATGTGGATATATGGGACACTTAGTTTTATGCTAATTATGCTATGTGTTTTGTGTATTTTATCAGAAAATAATTTGTTCGGATAGCATATGTGGATTCAAGGCCACTTAATTTTTCCTACTTAAACTATATATGATTTAAAAAAATAAAAAACTAAAATTAAAACTACTTAGTTGCTAAGATAAATTCTAGCAAGTAAGAGTCCTAATCAGTTATGAAATACAAGAACATGGTGATGGCAATTTTTTAATGGGTTTCCAAGAACTTTATAAATGAAAAAATGGTAAAAACTACGCAAAAATTGGCTTTCTGGCCTACCACACAGGTTATCTTCCCACAAGCACGGAGCACATGTCTGTCGAAGCACAAACCACATTTTCAAGAAGAATGAAAAAAATTCTTCCTTTATTGTGCAAAATGTTTCACTGAGTGTGATTGGAGATGATGAGAATATTTAAGGGTGGTTTGCAACAAACTGAGTAGGAAGAAGGACCTACATCAAAAACCATTAACTCAAAAATAAAGAATCCAGTTGAGTCGTCATTCCTGTGGTAGTGTATTTGGCGCAAGGGCATACGAAATACACTTCTTTAGCAAGTTCCTTGCTACCTACACAAGTTCACAAAGAAAAATGATTGCCTACTGTTAGTGGAACATATTCGACATAATGTAAACTAATTTTTAGGGAAAACTAAGCATACAACACTAAGAACAAATCAAAACAAAATATACAGAATACAAAAGCTCGATGGATCAAACATCCTAATAAAACAAGTGGAGAGTTCTCCCTTTATTAGGTGTTGGTGGTAAAAAAGATACAATGCTAAACACTTAAAAGGGGTCATGTTAGTATCCTATCAATCATAGGATCTCAAGGTGATTGGATATTTCATCTTCTTTGCAATTTCATATTGAAAATGTTTTTCAATAGTCAAATGATTTCCAACAAAAAATTTGAAAAATAAAAGAAAATAAGATAGAAAAAATAAAGAAAAAAGAAAAAAAACCTCAAAAAAGAAATAATATTGAAAGTGTTGCAAATTTGAATGCCACTACTCATTATATAGGTTTGTCCAATCCTATAGTTTAAGCATGATTGTACAATTTTCATTTTCTATTGATAGGTTAGAAAATCCAAACTGTTTAATCTTGGCATATCAGTAGATAGGTAGAAATGAATTGAATCAACAGTTTAATCTGAGTCAATGGAAGAAATAAGGATAGATGTTAGGTTAGAATTTGAAAAGAAAAGATGTTTTAGGGTCTTCAAGTCCAAATGCACCCTAAAAAAGAACAAAAAAATGTTAGATTATTAGTTTGGGTAGGTAGAGTTGAAAAAAAGAAAGAATGGAGGAAATATGCTATTTTTCTTATAAAGTGTAGTTTAATGGTCTCATGTTTCTATGGTTGAAGGAGAAAAATAAAAGGACAAACGGTATTTTCATTCCCAAATATTGGACAAGGGATATGTTATAAAGTTCAATTGAGCTATATTCAAAATCTTTATGGCATATTTTATGTCATATTTCATTTTATCCTAAGTCCTAAACTTTCTATTCACCCTTATCCTAAATTTTGAAATATCTCACTCCCTATCCTAAGTCCTAAACCATACTCCACTACATATCAAATTAACCTGACCCCACCATCACATCAAAAGTCTTATATTCACTAACCAACCCTCATCTTCCCATCATCTCTGCACACTCCCTATCCATCCGACAGCCCTCATGACTTTTTGGCCCCCACTCAGCGTCTGAACGTTAACTTCGAGAGGGGGGGGGGTTCCCAAAAAAATGGTATTCAATACCATTGCCAATGCTACGTGTCGCACTTAAGGAATTTTGCACCCCCCCCCCTCCCCATCCCTTAAGACTTACTGCCAGGACCCCCCTCCAAAAAGTGGTTTCCACTACATTCTAAATTGCAGCACCTTTTACCGTTGAAATGACCGGTGCGCGACGAATTCACCTATCTGTCCCCTCCATCCTATCAAATCTGCTCCCGCCAAGTATCCATTGAGCATTCAATTGGTTGGTTCGTTGTCCAAAGAGCCCACACCAAACCAAACGGTCTCCCAATCACTTGTTAAAATCCAAATTCAACACAGATGGAAAGTTTTACCATGCTCTTTATATTCAACTGATACAGGTGATCGAGTTACAAAGGATTAAGAGCAAAGGTTAGTGAATATAGCCTCCAGTTATCAATAGACAATTCTCAGTGCTCTATAAATTTTGTTCACTGTTCCCCTACTATTTTTCCCTCCCCATTATAATCTGCAGAATCTCCCTTTCCAAATTCCTCTCTCTTTTTACTCCCATTCTTCTCTACATACAGTGAAATTTGTCAAAGATTACACAATGCCTCCAAATCCAGATCAACATCCATTCAATCCTATGGTATACCCTCAGGTGGACCTGGATCACATGCCCCTGGCTAATAGAGATTTCAAAATCAACGAGACATATTCTGACTTCGATCTATTCGATGTCTACTACTGGCTTGAGGACAAATTGCTTTATGAAGATAATGATATAGGATTTTGGGAAACCAAACTACCCTATTATATTTTCTCCAAAACCCATAGCTACCCTGAATTCATTAGAAAGTGCCAATCTTGTTATGACATTAACCAGATATCTGTGGTGACCCCAGCAGGAGAGGTTTTGGTTTCTATCAATGCCCAATATATCCAGCAAATGATGCAGGCCCCCAGTCTTGATGAAACTATTCCTTTCTCTTATGAATCCCTTCGGGATTTATATCATAAGTTTGACTTTTCTAGCAGGGATAAAACCTTAGAGCTCTTCATGGCCACTAATGCCCCAGTGCCTACAAATAATCCCGCAGATCCTTCATCTATTTTCCCTTACAGGACCCAACATATTGTCACTTTTTTATCATATTTGTTAGGGTATCACATAAAACAGTGGGCATATGAAGCCATAATTGGTTTCTTATCCATCCTTTCATCAAATTCTAAACCATCAATCATGTTCAATTATGCCCAATTCCTTGTCGATGCCATCCATAATCAACTCTTGAAGTTTCAGATAGAAGAGGTGTTCAAATACACTTCAGCGTTGGTGTGTATGTTTGTTTATTTTCAGTCCAATGGGTTTTAATTTGAGATGATGAAATTAAATGATGACTCTCAGCCACAATCAGTCATTTTCTGGAACCACTTTATTAATGAAATAACTGAATAATTACACCAATAAGAGCTTTGTGGATTCATTTTTATATCTAGCAATTAGTACACTCAGCAGTTCAACAAAGCCAAGGGTTAGTGAAGAAATTAAGAAGATTATGTAGTTGACATATCAGGTTAGAACAACAGATTGGTACCTGTACCGAAATTATATGGATATCTAAGTTTATGGGTGTGAATTGGCCCACTACAAACTGCCTAGGTACCTCTTTATGAGGATCTTTGCTTTAGAATATATAAGACAAGTGATCAATGCAGATGAGGTGAATTGTGTCTCTACAAAGAAAAAGTCTCAATTCAAGATCAAATCACATATTGGTCCTTTCATTTGCAACAGTAGAGAATTAGGGGAGGAGGACAATAGGATATTGAAGGATATGAAGTTCACTCACATTTTCACCTGGTCCTATGACACAATGGGGATCATCTCCAAGAAAAGGGTGGAGAACAAATCCACACCATACATCCATGCACATATATTGGAGATAGAGCAGTACATGAATCAAGAAGAGTGGGTAGGCAATACACTACTGCAGGCTGAAGAACATGTGATTTCCACCTCAGGCATTCAAACCCCAACTCCACAAGAAAGGAAGGCCACAGGAGCTAAAGAAGACAAGGGAAAGGAACCAAAGAAAGAAATAGAAAGCAAGAGAACAAGAGATGATCAATATGACATGGATATTAACACATCAACCAAAAACTTCAAGATGAAATATAGGAAGAGAGCCAGAGTCCACATGGACATTGACTAGAGCAGTGAAAAGGATCAACAGACATTCATTACAATCAAAGATTCACCAAGATCTTCCCCAACAAATGGCCAAAGCATTTTCTCAAAATTTTCTACCACCATTCCATTCCAGCATCAGAATTTGCAAACTCCTACATCTACTACCACTACGGGGCAAAAGGAGGAGAATATTTATGAAACTTTCAAAGAGATCAAAAGAAAGAATGAGATAATCAAAACCAGTACCTATAATCAGTTCTGGAAATAGAAAAGTAGTTCATAGAGCAGAATTTTATCAGCCTTTGACTCTGAGAAGGGAAGAATGAAGATGGATTTCTTGGAAGCATAGATCCCTCAACGTAAAACATCAGCTGACTACAAGAAAACTTCTTTTGAATTTGATGTGAAGGATATTCATCCCATAGATTAGATGGATATGCATAAGCAGACAAGAGAAGTGATCTCCTCCACATTGACCAGTACAGCCATGAGCCTATCCAAGTTGCAGGTTTCATTTTCAAATGCACAATCACAGCTTAAAATGGAGAAAATTTCCTCCATGGCCAAAGATACAAGGATTAAATCCTTGGAGGATTTAGTGAAACAAATTGGGTATGACCCAACAAATATACAAGTGGTGGAAGAAATTGTAAGAAATAAAAATGCAGACATAGCTTCCTTGAAGAAGCAGCTTAAGATGCCAACAACGGAAGATCCTCTAACAAAGGATATAGAGGAAAATTAAACACGTAATTCCAAAATGATGGATTTGATCATTGAACAAGCTGAAAAGATCAAGAAAATGTAAAATGAGATGGAGAAGTTGATAAAAGAGAAACAAAAAATAGTAATAGAAGCAGAAAAAGAAGAAGCCAAGGCCATGATTCCATTACAAGCAGTCCCTCTTGCTATCAGACATTCAAAAATAGCCACAACCACAGGTACACCAAGTGGGGGCACTGAGAAGTTAGCTAAGGCTATGGAAAATATGTCTTTGCAGACAGCAGAAATCAAAAAACTGCAAGACTAATTCAATGCCTTACAAGACCAGATAAAGAGGAAGGATTCAAAACATGCTACAATGTTGCAGATAAACAATAAATTGACAAAGAGCCTACAAAAGTCTCTTATGAATCCCTTCGGGAGTTATATCAGAAGTTGGAATTTTCCAGCAGGGCTAAAACCTAGAGCTCTTCATGGCCACTAATGCCCCAATGCCTACAAATAATCCCCCATATCCTACATCTATCTTCCCTTACAGGACCCAACATATTTTCACTATTTTGTCATATTTGTTAGGGTATCACATAGACCAGTGGGTATATGAAGCCATAATTGGTTTATTATCCATCCTTTCATCAAATTCTAAACCATCAATCATGTTCAATTATGCCCAATTCCCTGTTGATGCCATCCATAATCAACTCTTGAAGTTTCAAACAGAAGAGGTGTTCAATTACACTTCAGCATTGGTGTATATGTTTGTTTATTTTCAGTCCAACAAGTTTCAATTTGAGATGATGAAATTAAATGATGACTCTCAACCATAATCAGTCATTTTCTGGAACCACTTTATTAATGCAAGAATTGAATAATTACACCAATAAGAGCTTTGTGGATTCATTTTTGTATCTAGCAATCAGTACACTCAGCAGTTCAACAGAGCCAAGGGTTAGTGAATAAATTAATAATATTATGTAGTTGACATATCAGGTTAGAACAGTAGATTGGTACCTGTACCAAAATTATACGGAGATCTGAGTTTATGGGTGTGAATTGGCCCACTACAAACTGCCTAGGTACCTCTTTATGAGGATCTTTGTTTTAGAATATATAAGACAAGTGATAAATGCAGATGAGGTGAATTTTGTCTCTACAAAGAAAAAGTCTCAATTCAGGATCAAATCACATATTGTTCCTTTCATTTGCAACAGCATAGCAGTAGGGGAGGACGACAATAGGATATTGAAGGAGATGAAGTTCACTCACATTTTCACCTGGTCCTATGGCATTGTGGGGATCATCTCCAAGAAAATGGTGGAGAACAAATCCACACCATACATCCATACACATATATTGGAGATAGAGCAGTACATGAATCAAGAAGATTGGGTAGCCAATACACTACTGCAGGCTTAAGAACATGTGATTTCCACCTCAGGCATTCAAACCCCAACTCCACAAGAAAGGAAGGTTACAAGAGCTTAAGAAGATAAGGGAAAGGAACCAAAGAAAGAAATAGGAAGCAAGAGGACAAGAGATGGTCAAGATGATATGGATATGGACACATGAACTAAAGAATTCAAGATGAAATACATGAAGAGATCCAGAGTCCACATGGATATAGACCAGAGCAGTGAAAAGGATCAACAGAAAGTTATTACAATCATGGATTCACCAAGCTCTTCTCCAGCAGGTGGCAAGACCATTTTCTCAACATCTTCTGCCACAATTCCATTCCATCAACAGAGTTTGCAGACTCCTACATCTACTGCCACTGTAGGGAAAAAGGAGGAGAATATATATGAAACATTCTAAGTGATCAGAAGAAATAATGAGATACTCAAAACCAGTACCTATAATCAGTTATGGAAACAGACAAGTAGCTCACAGAGCAGGCTTTTATTAGCCTTTGACTCTGAGAAGGGAAGAATGAAAATGGCTTTCTTGGAAGCATAGATTCCTCATCCCAAAACTGCAGCAGACTACAAGAAAACTTCTTTTGAGTTTGATGTGAAGAATATTCACCCAATAGATTAGATGGAGATGCATAAGCAGACTGGAGAGATGATCTCCTCCACATTGACTAGTACAACCATGAGCCTATCAAATTTACAGGTTTCATTGTCAAATGCACAATCAGAGCTTAAAATGGAGAAAATTTTCTCCATGGCCAAAGATACAAGGATTAAATCCATGGAGGATTTAGTGATACAAATTAGGTATGACCCAACAAATATACCAGTGGCGGAAGAAATTGTAAGAAAGAAGGATGCATATATAGTTGCTTTGAGGAAGCAGCTTAATATGCCAGCAGCAGAAGATTCTCTAATAAAGGATATAGAGGAAAATGAGACACAAAAGGCAAAAATAATGAAGCTGATCATTGAACAAGCTGAAAAGATTAAGAAAATGGAGAAGTTGATAAAAGAGAAACAAAAAGCAATAAAAAAGGCAGTAAAGGAAGTAGCAAAAGAAGCAGCCAAGGCCATGATTCCATTACAATCAGTTCCTCTTGCTGTCATACATTCATAAACAACGACAACTACAGGTACATAAAGTGGAGGCACTGAGAAGTTAGCTAAGGCTATGGAAAATATGTCTTTGCAGACAACTGAAATAAAAAAACTGCAAAACCAATTCAATTTCTTACAATACCAGATGAAGAGGAATGATTCGAGATATTCGACAGAGTTGCAGATCAACAAGAAATTGTTAGAGAGTCTACATAAATCTCTTCAAGGGTCTTCAGTTGGGAATATGGTAGGAAGAGTCAACGAAATCATCGGGCTAAATATAATTGGATTCCATGAATGAGATTTGGCCATCCATCCAAGGATAATCTTTGAGAAGAGATCTAATTGATCTAGTAAGGGTTGCAATTTTAAAAGAAAATGAGAAACTTGGAGATAAGCCTGCAACTACTAACAATATCATCAAATTTTTAAACCCCAAAACAGTTTTGAATTGGAACCCCTTGGAGTAGAAGACAGGAGAGCAACCATACTTGATGTCATGAAAGTGTTGAACAAGAAGAATTTAGTTACCCAAGTGGAGGAAAATTTCCATCAGATTTAGATTGGAGTAAGAAGATTCTTCAGGATTAAAACGAAAAGGATTGCCTTCCTTTTTTGTGGTAAATGACAAGCTTATGGCTAAGACAGATTATGTAAAGAAGCTCACTGAGATTTCGAAGGATGCATCCAAGCGTGCCAATATGAAGAACACTATGACAGAGAGGGATTTCTATGAAGTTCTCAGCAATGAAATTTTCATACAGCATGAAATAAATCACATTTTCTAGCTAAAGCCACCATTCATGAAGTATACAGAGACTGATGAAATCTACAGAAAGTTAATCAGAAACAAAATTGTGAATCCACGGGAATGGGATAAATTATGTGACTATCAGGAAGGGTGACAGCTCAACATGATAGTGGAACAACCAACTCAACTCATTATTCAACTCCGCAAACCAGTGTATCAGTATATCATATCATCCTCAGATTTTCCAGCACAAAAATCCACTACAACACTCAATAATGAATTTATGGAGACTTCAACCATTTGTCAAAATTGTTTTAATGTGTCTATGCAGTGGTCACAACTGTCAATAATCATTTACCATTGTAATAAATAGAAGTTTTCCTCTGTTGATACAGAAATTAATAGGAATTAGTTTAAGTACTACATTTCTTTTCAGCATTAAGGGTTGGACCCTGGATTGTAAGCTTTTTGGGTTGGAGCATTGTAGTTTTGGAGTTGGAGCATCAATAAAAAGACCATTTTGCAAGATTCTTGTGTTGTATTTCCTGGTGATGTTTTTTCTTTTCTATGTTTAATGCTTTCCATTGTTATTCCTTTCTATGTATCATTTATATTCTTATTGTAAAACAGAAATCTAAAGATTGAGATTTGCTTCTTAGAGCACCTTAACTATGGTTGTTTCTACAATAGAAATGTTTTTCCTTTGATGTCTAGTTTAAGAATACTTAATTTCTTTTAAGCCACTACTGAAATCACTTTTCTTCATTCCATAATTCCATTTGTTATAAAGATCCAGTAAATAAATCTAGCTCGCCTTGCAATTGCTATGAAAAAATTGATGCAACAACCCAGCCTGTGTTGACTCCATAGCCCAATGGAAACAGTTTAAAGAAAATCCCTTAATCCAACCAAAATTATCTATCAAAAACAACTTTCACAATAAATTTAACTAGCCTAATATCAGAAAACACTATAAACAAAGCTAAGTCTTACAGAGAGATCCCTCTCTAAGTCTAGGAGGGCTAGATCCTAGGCTCCAAAGTGGTTTGATGTTGTCATTTTATGATTATTCTTGCAAATCTTAATTTTATAGAATGATAACATAGTGGCGACCATACTGGGGACTTAATTGAAAAAAAAACTCTTTCATTCTAATTCAGAACCCCAGTTAAAAGCAATGTATGATATAATTACTTTTTAAGATTAGTTTCTTTCAGTTTTGAAATAATAATTTTGTCTGTACTTCTAATCTGAATTCTGTTTGCTAAAATAATATATACTAGATCCCATCCTGATCCCAATCCTCCTCCTATAGTGGAAAATCCTAAGAATTTTTTAAGAAAGACTCCTAGAACTGAAATTCAAACTAGTAGTAGAGTTCTCCACAGATCTAACTCCCTCCCTGAAAACTTTGTCACTTTAAAAGACATTCAATTTGATTTACATTTTGAACAAGGTCTATTCAGGACCAAATCTGAGAATTGGACTGACCATACATTATTTGATCCATCTATCCTATGTCAAAGTCCAGTGAGAGAAGCCTACTCCCAAATTCAATCTGATATCCAACTTCTCCAGGATTTTGATACTCTGCAAGATTTGGTAATAGAGTTTACTTCAACTATTGATGATGCCTACCTCCAACAATCGGTAGAGTTAACTGCATTGACCATAGCAGCTTCTTCAATTATATCTCAAACTTTTCATCTCAGGTCAGTTAGTCCTATTGCCTCCATAATCCCTACCACTACTTTTATTCATCCCAGTACTCAAATCGTTATGCAAACATCTTATCCCACTACCTCTACTCATCCTACATCATCCACAGTTTACCTCCCTCCACCACCTCCACCAATCATGGCAGCCAGATATGCTCCATTGGTGCTACCAGCACCTTTTCCACCTATGCCCCAGGAATACCAATCTAAAATTCCACAATTTGATGGGACTGGTCCTTTGACTGCCCAAAAACATGTAGATAAATTGAATGATTTTTATGACCTACAAGAAATTAATGAAGACAATGTCAAATTGAGAATGTTTGGTCAAATTTTAGGTGGTGAAGTCAGAAAATGGTTCAAGGGTTTAACTACTAATAGCATTCATGACCTCCCTGCATTTCACCAAACATTCATTAAATGATGGGAAATTAAGAAAAATCCTCTTCAAATTTTATCTGAATATGAGAGTATCAAGAGGTCTCCAGGTGAGAGTGTACAAGGCTATTGCACTAGATTCAACAATATATAAAACACACTTCCTGCTCACATGAAAAAACCACAAGGGTTAGTCTTGTTTAAATTCCCAGATGTTTTTGACCCAAACATGGCCTATCAACTTAGGGAGAGAGACTCATCAAACTTAGAAGAAATGCAAAGAGATGTTATAAGTGTAGAATCCATCTTATTAGCAAAAAGAGCTAGGATGAGAACTGAGAGGAGAGTTACTATAAGAGAAGAACCTGTAGCTTCTACATCTGATGCTAAAATTGACAATTTGGTAAGGACTATGGAGAGAATGATGGAAAGGATTAATATGAATGAGAGAGCTATTCTCAAATAAAATCAACCAGCTCCTCAAAACAAAAATCAGAATCTTAGAAGAAACCCTCCTTAGATTAGACAGAGAGAGAAAAGAGGTCCTGATCAACAAATTAGGCCTCCATTCTAGGAGAATTATGATGATGAAGATGGAGTAGTTGAAGAAGTCGAGGAAAATCAGATAAATTTTATGGGGATTAATGAAGATGACTCTAATTTTCTCATTGAAGAATAACAAGGATTATTGTCATTGACCCAAACGGAGTTTGAATCTACAGAATCTGATGATTATAAAATGGGATTTGAGAATGCTATTATTGAGGTTCACAGACAATACATTTTAAGAAGAAGCAAGAAAAACATAGATAATTCCAATAAAAATAATTCAGAAAATTCGACCAAGAAAGTATCTGAATTTGATGTTAAGAAAATAACAGAATACTTAAAGAAAAATGTAAATAATTCAGCAAAGAAAAATACAGAAAAAGATAACAAGAAAATAGTGGATATTCCTGCCAGAATTTCTCAGACAAATAGTCCTAATATAAGAAAAAAAACTAAATTTTCCCAAAAAGTAGTGGCTGAAAGAACTGATTTATCAAATCTTCTAAAAATGAAAACACATTCAACATTGAGAGTGAACTTGCTAAATTGAAAATATCTATCCCTCTCACTGAATTGATTAACAAGAATGTGTATAGGTATCAGGTGCTGAACGTAATAAATATAGGGGAGATTACTGATACTGTCAGTTTAAGTGATGATCAGGCTGAACTTTTGTTTTGTCCAGAAGTTGATGGTAAACCCCAAGAAGGAGGTGTCCCTCACTTTTATGTCAGTCTTAATGTTCATGAAAAAATTCTCCATAATGCCATTTTGGATTCAGGTGCATCACATAATCTTATGCCAAAGGCTATCATGGAGAAGCTTGGCCTTGAAATCACTAGACCTTATAAAGATTTGTACTCTTTTGATTCCAACAAAGTTAGGTGTCTAGGTCTTATCAAAGATCTTTGTGCCACCCTAGCTTAGATAACAACAAATAGTTTAGTGATGGATATAGTTGTATCTAACATCCCCCCTAAGTATGGAATGTTTTTATCTCGCTCATGGGGAGCGAAATTACAAGGGAACCTACAAATGGACATGACATATGCTGCAATACCGGTGTTTCGTCAACCAAGAAGACTATATAGGGAAACATTAATGAAGTACATGGTAAGTAGTCAAGAAAAACCACAAAATTACCCTTTGTACTCTGTTCACACTGACCTTGACTCTTTCACTCTGTATAATGATGGAGGCATTGATTCACAGGTTACCCATACAGAAAATTATCTTAAAGAAAATGAGGATAGTCAAATGCAAATAGAACAACCAAATCCTAAAAAATGAACCTCTTTGGAACATGAGTTTTGATGGCTCATGTGGCAAAGCTGGCTTAAGGGCAGGTATTTGGGTGTATAATGTAGGAAACAATAGTGCACAAGGTCACTCATACAAGTTAAATTTTCAATGCACAAACAACATAGCAGAATTTGAAGCCCTACTCCTAAGACTACAGTTGTTGAAAATATTAGGAGCAAAGAGGATTTCTGTACATGGTGATTCTAAGTTTTTCATAAAACAAATAAAAGGACAATATGCAACAAAACATCCTAGATTAAGAGCCTATAGAAATGTTGTACTTGATTTCTTAATAACATTTGATGAATATGATTTAGCAATTATTCCCAAAAATCAAAATGTCCT
Source organism: Pinus albicaulis (assembly GCA_034641835.2). Classification (NCBI taxonomy): domain Eukaryota; kingdom Viridiplantae; phylum Streptophyta; class Pinopsida; order Pinales; family Pinaceae; genus Pinus; species Pinus albicaulis. Next base: position 818,225,525 of record CM076584.1, on the reverse strand, counting down.
AGCAAATGTCTTATCTTTTTCAACAAGTACATGTAAACTGCCTCACCCAAACAAACAACATACAGTAGAGGTCAAACATCATCCTTCTATGCCAGATAACATGAGATACTAGCAAGTTTTTGGAAGTGACAAAAAAATTGAAATTTTCCTACAATCCAAGGATGAATTTGAAGATAGCAATATAGACCTAGATTGTGGAGATTGTGGGGAAGACCGTTGAGACCGTTTTTCTTATGTACAAAATAATGTAGAAAAACAAACTATTGTTTTTGATGTGAATGTAAATATTCCAGCCAATAAATCTGTACATAAAAAATAAATTCATAAAGTCCCCGAAAAAGAAGGATTCGAAGTACTCCAACTCAAAGACAATACTTTGCCTAGAGGTATGGTCCCTTTAGAAGAATTATTTGACTTTAATGATGTGGCTAAGAAACCCAAAATGGAACCAACTGGAACAAATATTGAAGAATGTAATATAGGCACTGAACAAAACCCCAAAATCATCAAACTGTCAAAATCACTGCCTATCATTACAAAAGGAAGATATATAGCCTTAGTCAAAGAATTTATAGATGTATTTTCTTGGAGCTATGAGGATTTGAAATATTATGATACAAGCATCTTACAACACAAGATTCCAATCAAGGAGGATCAAAAACCTTTCAAACAGAAACTACGTAGAATAAACCATGTTTCGATGCCTTTGGTTGAGAAAGAAAACAAGAATATGTATGAATAAAAAATCATAATTCCACTCAGATATCGAAATGGGTATCCAACATTGTGCCAACTAGAAAGAAAATGGGTGAAATCAGATTGTGTATTGACTTCAGAATCCTTAACAAAGTATCACTTAAGGACAATTACCCTTTACCAAAAATGGACAACATATTGCAGAGGGTAGTAGGTTCCAGTATGATTTCTTTGTTAGATGGCTTTTTTTGTTATAATCAGGTTTTAGTACTGTTGGCGAGAAATCAGGTCTCGCGGACAAGACCCAGGTTCAAGAGTTGTGGCCAACAAAGGGGTCCAATGTAGTCTAGGAACACGCCGGCATTTTCACCCTGCTCAGGAGAGCAGTGTGTCTCACCCGAGGCGTGCCGCAACCACATGCAAAAGGGGATGAGATCAAGGCCAAGGAACAAACCCGCAACTAAAGAAAGACGGTTCATCCATTCATATATAAAGTTATATGCGCCAGATTACTCAATAAGCATTGCAGACATTCATAAATAAAATTTTAAATCAGCACAAACACAGTACAAGCACATGAACACTCATTGAGACAGCAATCTTCCCTTATATTATTCTCCTGGCTGAATACATGATTACATAGCATTCTAGCTGATAGCTCATAACTCTGATACAGATGGATCTTAGAGCAGAAGAGTAGACTAGAGAAGATAAGAAACCATATGAAGCACATGCATGAATCCTCCACAGCTGCTCTGCACGTCCTCTCTTGTCTCTGGCCTCGCGACTTCTTCAGTATGCATTCAACTCTTAGCATCCTTTTCTTTTCAGCCAGGTGATTGTTATTTATTCACCCGTGCTCGCGACTATCGGCTCCTCTGCGTCTTCACTTTGGCTTCTCTCAGCTTCTCTCCTGATGTCTGTGTGTTCCACTCTCTGTTTCCTGCTGTGTTTCCTTCATCTGCACGTATCTCCATGCTATCTCCAGCTATCGGGTGCTTCCACGCCACCTTGGTAGCTCCGCAACTCCTGGTAGTTGCGGCGCGGTCGCGGTTGCCATGTGTATTTACTCCGCAACTCAAACGGGATCAAAACTCAAAATGTCTTGGCCGAGATGTCAAAACTAAACAAAACAAGGGCCCCAACAAGTACATCCTGATGATCAAGACAAAACAACTTTTACTACTCCTTGGGGGACTTTCATGTATGTGAAAATTCCCTTTGGATTAATGAATGTTGGAGCTACCTTTCAAAGGGTCATGGGCATTGCACTTTCTGATGAAATTGGCCACTTTATTGTAATTTATCTAGATTATATCACTATTTATTCTAAAACTGATGAAGAGCATTTAGCACGCTTGAGAAGAGTTTTTGAAAAATGAAGAAAGTTTGGAATTTCCCTGAATCCTAAGAAAACATTATTTGGACTTGAAGAAGGAAAACATCTAGGTCACATTATTTCTCAATATGGAATCAGAATTGACACTAGAAAATTGAAGGAATGCTACAAATCATTCATCCTAGAAATCTTAAAGAGCTCCAATCATTTATTGGTAAAATCAACTTTTTGAGAAGATTTATACCCAACCTGGCAAAACTTTTGAGGAATATTACCAATATTCTCAAGAAAGATTCAGAAATTAAATGGACCATAGAAGAAAAACAATATTTTGATTTAGTTAAGAAGGAATTGACAAAATCCCCAATCCAAATTAGCCCAGTTTTTACTAAATATTTCATGTTTTTTTCTTTTTCTTCTAAGCATACTATTGTTGTTGTTTTATTGCAGAAAAATAGTGAGGGACATGAACAGCCAATATTTTTTCAGCAAAGCATTAAGAGATGTATCATTGAAATATAATATCATGGAAAAACAGGCTTTTTCTTTGGTTAAAGCATTAAAATATTTCAGATTTTACATTATACATTCACATATAATTTCTTATGTTCCAAATGCAGTTGTTAAAGACATCTTAACACCGAATGGTCCTGATGGGAAAAGAGGAAAATGGATTGATGTAATCTTAGAATATTATTTGGAAATCAAACCAACCAAACTGATTAAAGGCCAAGGATTAGCCAAATTGATGGTTGAATCCAATTTTGATGCACTAGACATCAACATGGTTCATTCATTGTATGATCAAGAGGAACTCGTGACTCCACTGATTGATGAAGCATTCCTAAATTATCCTTGGCATGCTGATATTTTGTATGTACTATCAAATTTTAATGCTCCTCCTGGTTTGTCCAAAACTAAGGCTATATTTCTAAAACTTAAATTTGTTAAATTCTACATTTGGAAAAAAAAATTGTATTGGAAAGATATTGGAGGTATTTTTCTTAAATGTTTGCTAAAGGATGATGCAGATAAAGTTATGCAGGAGTTCCATGGAGGTGACTGTGGTGGCCATCTTTATTGGAAAACCACTGCTAACAAGATCATGAGAGTTGGTTTTTACTGGCCTACCCTTTTTCCTGGCATCCATAAGATGGTCACTGCCTGTCACAAATGTCAAATATTTGAAGGAAATAGAAAGCTAATGCCCTTACCCTTGAAACCTAGTTCTGTAGAGAGCCCTTTCTAGCAATGGGGATTAGACTTAATTGGAGAAATTCACCCCCCATCCTCTACCCTACATAAATGGATCCTCACTGCCACAAATTACTTCACCAAATGGATAGAAGCCACTCCTTCTCTAAATGCCACTGACTCTGTCATAATAAAATTCCTTGAAACCAATATCCTTTCTAGATTTGGTTTTCCTAGGAAAATCATTACAGATAATGCTACAGCCTTTAAGTCCAAAAATATGGCTAATTTCTATCATAGTTATCATATAACATTGGGGCATTCAATAGCCTATTACCCTTAGGGTAATGGATTGACAAAATCTTCAAAAAAAAATTTGGTGAATATCATCAAAAATCTCTTAGAATATAATAAGAAATCATGGCACAACAAGTTAATCAATGCCCTTTGGTTTGATAGAATTACTACAAAGAAATCAATTAGCATGTCTCCATACCAATTTTTTTATGGAATGGATGCAGTTTTTCCTTCTTCTTTAGGAGTTCCAGTCATGAAGATTATTCAGGAAATTAAAGATGAACCAAATGATATACAAAGAAGGATCAATGAAACCATTCAATTGCAGCAGTCTAGAGAGGAAGTGTACAACATAACTCTAGTGATTCAAGAGAATATCAAAAATATCTTTGATAAGAGAACCAAGGCTAATGATTTCAATTTAGGAGACAAAGTTCTGAAATGGGATTCTAGAAGAGAAGATAAAGGCAAGCATGAAATTTTTGACAATCTTTGGCAGGACATACATCATTGATTCTTTTAGAGGAAATAATGCTTATTTTCTTAAGGAGTTGGATGGTACAGAGTTGACTTGAGGTCATGTCAATGGCAGGATGTTGAAACATTATTTCTTTTAAAATTCAGGTTGGTTTTTTATCATTGCAAATACCACAATTTTACAGTTTGTGTTTTCAATAATTCATTAGACAATGTTGAAGCCCGAAGAGAAGGCCCTCAGCCTAGTTTGATGAGCAGTCATAAAAAATAGAAAAAAGAAATTAGATGAAGATTTTTCAAAACATAGAGCATTCAAGGCTACTGCTCTTAGGTTCTTGATAGTTCATTGGGAGAAGTACCATCCCCAGTTGGAGCCGCTACTAGTATCCTATAAATCATAGGATCTCAAGGTGATTGGATATTTCATCTTCTTTGCAATTTCATATTGAAAATGTTTTTCAATATTCAAATGATTTTCCAATAAAAAATATGAAAAATAAAAGAAAAGAGGGTAGAAAAAATAAAAAAAATAAAAAGAGAAAAAATAAAAAATAAAAAAGAAAGAGAACCCCAAAAAGAAATAATACCGAAAGTGCTACAAATTTAAATTCCACTACTCATTAGATAGGTTTTTTCAATCCTACAGTTTAAGCATGATTGTACAATTTTCAATTTATATTGATAGGTTAGAAAATAAAGATTTTCCAAATTGTTTAATCTTGGCATATCAGTAGATAGGTAGAAATGAATTGACTCAACAGTTTAATGTGATTCAATGGAAGAAATAAGGATAGATGTTAGGTTAGGTTCTGCAAGTCCAAATGCACCCTGCAAAAGAACAAAAAAAATATTAGATTATTAGTTTGGGTAGGTAGAGGTGAAGAAAAGAAATAATGGAGGAAATATGCTATTTTTCTTACAAAGTGCAGTTTAATGGTCTCATGCTTCTATGGTCAAAGGAGAAAAATCAAAGGACAAATGTATTTTCATTCCAAAATATTGGACAAGGGATATGTTCTAAAGTTTAGGAATTGAGCTGTATTCAAAAGCTTTATGGCATATTTTATGTCATATTTCATTTTATCCTAAGTCCTAAACTTTCTATTCGCCCTTATCCTAAACTCCGAAATATCTCACTCCCTATCCTAATTCCTAAACCATACTCCGCTACATATCAAATTAACCCAACCCCACCATCACATAAAAATTCTTATCAACACTAACCAACCCTCATCTTCCCATCATCTCCGCATACTCCCTATCCATCTAACCGCCCACATGAATTTTCGGCCCCCCCTTAGCCTCTGAATGTTAACGTCCGGGGGGGGTATGCTACATGTCGCACTCAGGGCATTTTGCAACCCCCCCCGGTCCCTTACCACTTACTTCCAGGACCCCCCCTCTGAAAAGTGATTTCCATTGCATTCTAAATTGCCGCACCTTTTACCATTGAAATGATTGTTTCCATGTGTCATTGCACCATGACTTCGTTTATATGTCCCCTCCATCCTATCAAAACTTCTCCCACCAAATATCCGTTGAGAATTCAATTGGTTGGGCCGTTGTCCAACAGGCTTGCGCCAAACCAAACAGTTTCATAATCACTTGTTAAAATCTGAATTCAACATAGATGGCAAGGTTTACCATGCTCTTTATATTCAATTGATATAGGTGATCGAGTTATAGTGGATTAACAACAAAGGTTAGTGAATATAGCCTCCGGTTATCAAGAGACAAATCTCAGTGCTCTGCAAAGTTTGTTCACAATTCCCCTACTATTTATATCTCCCCATTATAATCTGCAGAATATCCCTTTCGAAATTCCCCTCTCTTTTTACTCCCATTCTTCTCTGCATACAATGAAATTTATCACAGATTACACAATGCCTCCAAAGCCAGATCAACAGCCATTCAATCCTATGGTCTACCCTCAGGTGGACCTGGATCACATGGCCATAGCTGATAGATATTTCAAAATCCATGAGATGGAGTTTGACTTCGATCTATTGGATATCTATTGCTGGCTCGAGGACAAATTGCATGATGAAGTTGATGATATAGGCTTATGGGAAACCAAACTTCCATATTATATTTTCCCCAAAACCCATAGCTACCCTGAATTTATTAGAAAGTGCCAATATTTTTATGAAATTAACCAGAGATCTATGGTGACCCCAACAGGAGAGGTTTTGTTTTCTATCAATGCCCAATCTATCTAGCAAATGATGCAGGCACCCAGTCTTGATGAAACTATTCCTTTCTCTTATGAAGCCCTTAGGGAGTTATATCAGAAGATGTACTTTTCCAGCAGGGCTAAAACCATAGAGCTCTTCATGGCCACTAATGCCCCAATGCATACAAAGAATCCCCCATATAATTCATCTATTTTCCCTGATAGGACCCAACATATTGTCATTGTTTTTTCATATTTTTTAGGGTATCACACAGACCAGTGGGTAGATGAATCCATAACTATTTTATTATCCATCCTTTCATCAGATTCTAAACCATCAATCATGTTCAATTATGCCCAATTCCTTGATGATGCCATCCATAATCAATTCCTGAAGTTTCAGAAAGAAGAGGTATTCAAATACACTTTAGCGTTGGTTTATATGTTTGTTTATTTTCAGTCCAACAGGTTTCAATTTTAGATGATGAAATTAAATGATGAATCTCAGCCACAATCAGATATTTTCTAGATAACTTTATTAATGAAAGAACAGAATAATTACACCTATAAGAGCTTTATGGATTCATTTGTACATCCAGCAATCATTACACTTAACAGTGAAATAGAGCCAAGGGTTAGTGAAGAAATTAAGAAGATTATGCGGTTGAAAAATCAAGTTAGAACAACATATTGGTACCTGTTCCAAAATTATACAGAGATCAAAGTTTATCGGTGTGAATTGGCACCCTACAAACTGCCTAGGTACCTCTCTGTGAGGATATTTACTTTAGAATATATAAGACAAATGATAAATGCAGATGAGGTGCATTTTGTCTCTGCAAAGAAAAAGTCTCAATTCAAGATCAAATCACAAATTGGTCCTTTCATTTGCAACAACAGAGAAGTAGGGGAGGAGGCCGATAGGATATTGAAGGAGATGAATTTCACCCACAGTTTCACCTGGTCCTATGACCCAATGGGGATCATCTCCAAGGAAAGGGTGGAGAACAAATCCACACCATACATCCACACACACACATTGGAGCAGTACATGAATCAAGAAGATTGGGCAGCCAATACACTACAGGAGGTTGAAGAACAAGTGATTTCCACCTAAGGCATTCAAACCCCAACTCCACAGGAAAGGAAGGCCATAGGAGCTAAAGAAGACAAGGGAAATGAACCATAGAAATAAATAGGAAGAAAGAGAACAAGAGATGATTAATCTGACATGGATATTGACACATCAACCAAAGAATTCAAGATGAAATACAAGAAGAGAGCCAGAGTCCACATGGACATTGACCAAAGCAGTGAAAAGGATCAGCAGACAGACATTACAATCAAATATTCACCAAGATCTTACCCAGCAGGTGGCCAGGCCATTTTCTCAACATCTTTTGCCACCATTCCATTCCAGCAGCAGAATTTGCAGACTCCTACATATACTTCCACTGCAAGGAAAAAGGAGGAGAATATCTATGAAACTTTCAAAGAGATCAAAAGAAAGAATGAGATAATCTAAACCAATACCTATAATCAGTTCTGGAAACAGACAAGTAGTTCACAGAGCGGAATTTTATCAACCTTTGACTCTAAGAATGGAAGAATGAAGATGGCTTTCTTGGAAGCACAGATCCCTCAACCTAAAACAACAGCTGACTAAAAGAAAAAATATTTTGAATTTGATGTGAATAATATTCATCCCATAGATCAAATGGAGATGCATAAGTAGATAGGAGAAATGATCTCATCCACATTGACCAATAAAGCCATGAGCATATCCAAGTTGCAGGTTTCATTGTCAAATACACAATCACAACTTAAAATGGAGAAAATTTCCTCCATGGCCAAAGATACAAGGATTAAATCCTTGGAGGATTTAGTGATACAAATTGGGTATGACCCAACAAATATACCGGTGGTGGAAGAAATTGTAAGAAATAAAAATGCAGACATAGCTGCTTTGAGGAATAAGCTCAAGATGCCAACAATAGAAGATCCTCTATCAAAGGATATAGCGGAAAATGAAACATGTAATTCTAAAATGATGAAGCTGATCATTGAACAAGCTGAAAAGATCAAGAAAATGTAAAATGAGATGGAGAAGTTGATAAAAGAGAAACAAAAAGTAGTAATAGAAGCAGCAAAAGAAGCAGCCAAGGCCATGATTCCATTACAAGCAGTCCCTCTTGCTGTCATACATTCAGATATAGCCACAGCCACAGGTACACTAAGTGGGGGCATTGAGAATTTAGCTAAGGCTATGGAAAATATTTCTTTGCAGACAACAGAAATCAAAAATTTGCAAGAGCAAGACAATTCCTTACAAGACCAGATAAAGAGGAATGATTCAACACATGCTACAAAGTTGCAGATAAACAAGAAATTCACATAGATTCTATAGAATTCTCTTCAAGATTCTTCAATTGGGAATACGGTAGGAAGAGTCAAATAAATAATTTGGTTAAATATAATTGATTCCATGAATGAGATGTAGCCATCCATCCAGATAATCTTTGAGCAAAGAGATCTAATTGATCTAGTAAGAGTTGCAATAGAAAAAGAAAATGAGGAACTTGGAGATAAGCCTGCAACTGCTAACAATATCATCAAATTTTTAAACTCGAAAAGAAGTTTTGAATTGGAACCCCTTGGAGTAGAAGACAGGACAGCAACCATACTGGAGGTCAAGAAAGTGTTGAACAAGCAGAGTTTAGTTATCCAAGTGGAGGAAAAGTTCCATCAGCTTCAGATTGGAGTAAGCAGATCCTTCAACAAGATTGAACCTCTGAAAAAGAAAGCATTGCCTCCCTTGTTTGTGATAAATGACAAGCTTATGGCTAAACCAGATTATGTAAAGAAGCTCACAGAGATTTCGAAGGTTGCATCCAAGCATGCCAATATGAAGAACATTATGACAGGGAGAGCTTTCTATGAAGTTCTCATCAATGACATCTTCATACAGCATGAAATCAAGCACATTTTCCAAATAAAGCAGACATTCATGAAGTATACAAAAACTTATGAAATCTACAGAAATTTGATCAAAATTAAAATTCTGAATCCAGAGGAATGGGAAAAGTCATCTGACTATTAGGAAGGGTGACAGCTCAGCATGACAGTGGAATAGCCAACTCATCTCATCATTCAATTCTGTAGACCTAGTGTATCAGTACAGCATATCAGCCCCGGATCTACCAGCACAGCAATCCACTACAGCACTGAATACAGATTTATGGAGACTTTAGCCATCTGTCAACAGTGTTTTAGCGTGTCTATGCAGTGGTCACAATTGTCAATATTCAGTTACTATTGTAATAAATAAGCAGATTGCCTTTGTTGATACGGCAAACAGTAGGAATTTGTTTAAATATAGCATTTTTATTCAGTATTAGGGGTTGGACCTTAGATTTTAAGCTTTTGCTCATTGGAGAATTTGTAATTTTGGAGCTGGAGCATCAATATAAAGGTAATTTTGCAAGATTCATGTGTTGTATTGTCATGGTGATGTTTTTCTTTTATTATGTTTAATGTTTCCATTGTGTTTTCTTTCAATGTATCATTTTTCTAATTATAAAATAGAAATATGAAGATTAAGATTCGTTGCACATAGCACCTTAAGTCTTGTTGTGTTTACAATTTAAATTATTTTCCTCTGATGTCTAGTTTAAGAATACTTAAGTGCTTTTAAACCACTGCTAAAATCATTGTTCTTCATTCCATATTTCACTTTGATATAAAAAACTATTATATACAGCTAGCTTGCCTTGTAATTGATCTGGAAAATTGATGCATACACCCAGCTTGTGTTGAATCCATAGCCCAATGGAAATAGTTTAAATAAATCCCTTAATCCAACCAAAACCATCAATCAAAAACAATTCTCACAATCAATTTAACTAGACTAATATCAAAAAACTTTAAAAACAAAGCTAAATCTTACAGAGAGATCCCTATTTGAGTCTAGGAGGGCTAGATCCTAGGCTCCAAAGTGGTGTGATATTGTACTTTATAGGTTATTCTTTCCAATATTATAAATTATAGACCAATAACAGTTCCTTTGGGATATAGAGCTCAAATACCCAAAACAAGGAGGTATCCTTCCCTTGAGTTCCTGTAAGCATCTCTTCCCTCTCTTAAGGGATGGTAGATCAAGATCAAGTGGTGAACCTCTCTCTCTTGGATTGAGATGTTTGTTCGCCAACATATGAGTCCTTCCAATCCCTCTGCTACTGGACTATGAAATCTGGTTTGATATGAAGAAATTTGGCCATCATAACAATGTGTCTCCAATTCTTGTTCCAAAGGATGGTATATATAAACATTTTTTGAATTCTCCCTCCTTCTCTTGGCCCAAGATAGATAGTGACACAAGAGTGGAGGGGTGATTCCTTTGTGTGTTTCATTTAAGCCTCAAGGTGGCTCAAAGATGGTTGTACATGGTATTACTGAGGAATATTCCTAGCCGAATGTGCCAAGTGGTCCCAAATGGTGACATTTCGCCATCTACAGGACTGCACGACTATCGAAGGAATAGTTTTGTTGTGTGCAAAATTCCTTTGTTTCTTGTGCATTTTCCATAAATTTATGCCCAGACCTTAGGAATAATTAAATTTTTGGCTTTTCTTAATGTATTCCTTATCTGAAAATATTTATCTATACCTTATTCTTTACGTTTTTAATGTCTCTTACCTGTACGATTTTCCAGTGTTAACAAATATCTTATCATATCAAAATTCAAAAATAGAAACGAATGACTATATTCTGAGAGATATGTTGGGTTGTAAATTTGAATTTGTATCCCTTTTAAATATATTAATTATTTTTCATGTATATTTTTCCTTTCATTTAAATTATGCTTGTGATAGACAAAGATTAATTTTACTAATGTATGACATGTTGTTATCTGGGTATTTTATTTAAATATAATAAAACAAAGGAATATAAAAAAGGAAATTTGTAAATATAAATCCTAATCTAAATATACAATTATGATATTAGTTTCAAAATAGGAGAGCCACATTAATTAAGTTACATGTCAAAAATATTAAAAGGGTGAAAAGTGATGTATAACTTTAAAAATAAAATAAAAAAATATCATTGTACTCTCTTTTCCAGTGGATTCTTGCTTAGAAAACTAACAATATTAGACATTTTACATCAAATTCCTTACAATGATTAATTTATAGAAATTAAATATATAACTTGGACAAAAATATTTAATGAATGCAAGCATGTGTAAAATGAAAAAAAAAAACTAGGAGAGGAGGAAAGTGAACTTCCATTAATACATCATAGTGATGACTTGTCTCCTGCTTGACATAACTTCATTATTTGAGTGAAAAAAAATAAATTTAATCTACTTGTGAAAATAAGGAAACAAATTAGACTACTTCTAACCTCATTAACATATTTTCTAAACTTCTTGATCTCATCCTTTGAAAATAAGTTCAAACCAACGATTTGTACAGATGGTCCAGAAATTCTGATAGTAATTTCAACTTCTTTTAGAAAAGATTTTCTTTTAAAAGTCATAGTAATAGGGAGCTTATATACTTCAGTCGCAGAGAGAGAGGGTGGATTCCATTCAGAAGGATTTTCTACTTCTTCGTGTTCTATTTCTTCAGATCTAGAAGTAACTTCATTTATGATGCGGCGATCAATACTAGAAAATGAGCGGCGAAGTAAATTTTCCATAGGAACAGAAACAGGGCTCTGATACCAAATATAGGGGTCAAGCACAGAGATAGACTATAGGGGCTTTTACTGATTTTAATCTTTCGAGAAAGATTAATTCAAAGGCTACTGGGCCCTTTACAGACTCTGTCTACTTGATATGCATTCACAACCATTTAACTCTTAAGATGGAGGACTCTGTAACTTACTTGAAGGTCGAAGATCCTTAATCCGCTTGCTCAACACCATCGAGATATGCGACGCCATTCCTCAGGTCTTATTCGCCTTACAATCTCCTTACTCGTGTCTTCTTGCTAAACTGTCCTCAGACAGGCGGCCCAGAAGGCTTCGATATTACTTCAGTAAAATGTTACACACCTTGTTATGCTGCAGATTTTGAGCCAACAAGCTTCTTAACTCTTACAGGCAATTACAACACTCAAGAACACTCAGAAAATACTTACACACACACACTCTCACTCAATGGACGATGATCTAAATGCATGACCATCTATCCTTTATATACAAAAACTAAGAAGACTATTGAGGGTCTTGTCAGGCATTACTGGCCCAGACGGTGTCTACTCAATATTCTTTAGTAAAATAATGCAACCGAAAGTAATTCTACCAGGGCCCCTTAGGGCTACGATCAGAGTCATAATCACTATCAATGCTGTCCGATTCCTCTTGCTTTTTATAAAGCCATTCCAAGTACTTTGATTCCCACTCGGATTCATGATGAATTTGAGCATCTTGATAAATATCAATGTGCACGGGTTCCTTTTCTCGTAATGGATATCCTGTAGCCACTTTGCTTTGTCGACCATCTTTATCTCCTGTAGCAATACCTTTTCCTTTGTCGACTGTAGAAGATTCTCCTTTACGTCTCATCGGTAGCTGGCTGCTATCTTTTGTGACAAATGTACTGCTTTGAGGGAATAAGTATCTGTCTGCTGATTTTGTCCATTTGCAAACATAAGCCATTGGATCGACTTCAATATCAAGGAACGAATCTTTTTTAGCTTTTCGAAAGTTAACATGTGATTGCACTGCTAACTCGACCCCATCCAAAAGATCTAGCTTAAAAATCTGAAACATGGAAACTGACTGTTCTATACAACACTGAACCCAATATTTACATAAGTGATTCAAACCATAATGTTCTTGCCAACCAAGCTCAAAGCTTACTGCAGAAGCAACATGATTGGCTAACAGCAAACTTATCAAACAAGCAACATCTGGAACCCAATTACCATGTTTAATGATAATAGTGACTAAGGCTTTTTGATTGATTACCAATTTTAGAGCACCACACTTTTGCTGACAACATTCCAAAGTTTTTATCATACTAATTTTTTCATGAAGCCTTAAGTTTGGAAAATCCTTTAACCAAGAAGTTAATTTTTTGACTTCATCTGTATTATCAGCAAGTATAGATTCTTCAGTATTTTCACGACCATATACCTGTGAAAATGGGTTTGGCTCTATTGGATTTCTGAGTTCTAAGCTGTTATAGCTCCAGGGAGTTGAGAAAGTTCTCAAGTATTGCATTGATTTCATAATACACTGAGTACTCCTTACCTGATATTTCTTTTTGCATAATCCTTCCTGAAATTCCCAATCTGCAAAGGGTTCGAAGATTTCATATTGTGGGAAAGTATCAGTACTGGCATAATACTCAGTTGAGCTCTGAAGATAAGCTGATTCAATTTCATCAAACATTTCATAGATTTGGAGAGAAGCCAAAAAATTTTGAACTTGATCCTTTATATCTAGTTCTTCCAAATCTAGCATCTTAGCAGCAGTATAAACCTTAAGATCAAAGTCTACTGCTCCAATCAACTGATAATAATTTAATATCTTCAGGGTATGAATCATATCATCAGTGAATATCTTCATCCAATAATCACATAATGATTTAAAATAAAGTTTAACCTTCATGTTTGGTATAGGATAAACTTTTAACAATTCTTCATCAAAACCAAGGTGAATACCAACATTCTTGGACTGCCAAGCTTGACAGCGCTGTATCCACTGGTTTCTCCTTAATCTCATGCCAACCACTCGTTTGATCTCATTGGCTATAGGACCTGCAATATATTCCAGCAGATAGAACCTTTTTACAAAAGATTTATAAGTATCAGGTTCTGGTAAGGCAAAAGGGCTTGTTCGATGCATTTTGTTCATGTCCCTTGTAAGTGAATCTGCCAAATAGTTTGAAATCCCTGGGATCCATACAACATCAAAATCATACATAGCAAAAAGTCTTCCTCTTGCTAATTGCTTTGAAATTCTAGTAGTGAGGAAATGAGTAAAATTCTTTGAATCAGTTCTAATCAAAAACTTGACGGGAGCTAGGTAAAGTTCAAATTTCTGAATCCCATTAAAAATAGCAAGGGTTTCTTTTTCTGCTGTAAAGTAACCCTTCTGGTGAGGCAGAAACTCTCCAGATGCATATGCACATAGTTCTTCTTCTCCATTTTCTAATTTTTCGAACAGAACTGCTGCCCAATAAGAGTTAGATGCATCTGTCTGCAAAATTAGTGGTCCTTCTCCTGGTGGCTTTAGCTGAGGTAGCTTCTGACATTCTCTTTTAAGCAGTCTGACTGCTTCTGTAGCTTCTGGTGACCAACCTGCATGTAAGTGTTGTCTAATAGGAGCTGTCTTTTCTGATAATCTTGGAATATATTTTTGAATATAATTGAGTATTCCAAGAAATCTCTGAATCATTTTAGTATCTTCTAGTTGATCAGGGAACTCTGCTAATTTTGTCAGAACATGTGGTTGCATTTGTATTTTCCCATCAACTATATTGATTCCTAAGAAATCAACACTGCTTTGAAATAATATCATCTTTTTCTCCGAGAGAACTATACCATGAACTTGTACCTCTTTTAAGAAAATTCTGAGGTGAGTAAGATGATCTTCAAGGTTGTCACTAAAAATTAAAATATCATCAATATAGACACATATGAAGTCATATTTCCCAAAAATATATTCCATTCTTCGCTGGAAGAATGCTGGGGCATTTTTAAGGCCAAAGGGAACTACTTTCCACTGATAAAATCAAGCAGGGCATGTGAAAGCTGTTTTATGCCTATCTTCTTCTTTAATCTGGATCTGGTAGTATCCCGACTTCATATCAAACTTACTAAAGATTCTGCTGTTCTGAATTTTCTGCATTATAGTTTCTTGTCTAGGCAGAGGATAACTAAAAATTTTGGTTATAGCATTTAACGGCTTGTAGTTTATAACCATCCTTGCTTTTCCTCTAATGATCTCAGAATGGTTTCTGACTAAAAAGGCAGAACATGAGTAATGAGATTCACTAGGTTCAATTAAATCTAACTGCAGAAGTTCATCAATTTGTTTTCTGATCTCTTTCTCATCAGAAGGAGTGCAGGGGATTAATTTACCTTTTACCCCATTGTCGTGGAGTGTAATTATCTCTTGCTGAGGGCTTTCCACTGACCAAAACTTCTGAGGGTTTTCAGAACAGTTCTTTAGCAATTCTTCATAAATCTCTTTTTGTTCTTCTGACCAATCTTCCATGTTAATGTTTGCTTTCTGTTTGCTTTGACTGGCTTTTTCTTCATACTTCTGTAAAACTTCAATCCAGTCATTGGAATCTTTTATTGGTCTTTTTGATCCTGCTTTCTTCTGGCTAATCTGTCTTTGTGGTTCAGAATTGGCCAATGTTAGCCTTGGGACAGATATAGCTTTCTTTTTGACATTCAGGATTAGCTTATCTTCACTTATAGTAACTGGAAAAACTGAAGACAAAAATGGCATGCCTAAGGAAAGGCTGCAGGAAGTATCATTGTACTGAACTGCTGAGATTTTAACTATTTCCCCCCCAAATTTTAAAGAAACATTATCAACATAATGGGTGAGAGAAACAGATCCGCCAACAGTTTCTGAAACCAAAATACGGTTTAAAGGCTTCCACAAACCTTTGAATAGAGATG